>OZ007591.1:376478970-376883673 GCA_963931845.1 Maratus michaelseni
CTAGCATTTTTTTTATTGTAAAATTTAGCATGTATACATCAACTTTTATTGCAAAATTTCAAAAATAAAGTTTATTTTAAAGCATATTTGCTAATTATTTACAAGAAATAATGGCAATTTGGGTTCCCGCAAACTTTGCCGTATTTTTTGGCATATTTTTTTTTCCTTACAATATAGCGAAACTTTTCAAAAAATTAATTGTGACTTGGCAGTTGCAACATATGTTTGAAAAGAAACAGCTGAAGATCTAAAAGATAGAAATATAAATGAAACTGTTATTGTAAGGGAAGTTTTGTCATTTCATACAATAATGAATGGCCTAAGAAGAAAACTGACAATTTTTCTAGCAAGTATCTCCTGGATAAATACTTGAATAAAGCATATGTAAATTTAGAGACAATCTAAGTATTATATTTTACATTGAAAACTACAGTTGTGTCCTAAAAAAAATGTTCAGCAAGCTAAAAATTACATTTTCTTTTTCAGATTAAACCTATCCCAGGCAAGATCATTGGTACTACCGCTTTTTTCTTTAGAAAATAGGTTCTTCCTGTTCCTGACCCCACCCCCTGTGTAATCTCATGTTATCAGACCATTTATAAAAATAATTATTGGCTTTACACATTAACAATTGGGAAAGAACAAAAAATGTTTTTCCGCAAAGTGCAAATTAACCTCGCCTCCTTTGCCCGTTTTTCCCATGCCTTAATTTTATATAACCAAAATATTTTATAAACATTACCATAATTATGATATTGCCACACTATAAGTTATAAAAAATATTTTTGAATTTAAATTTATTGCATGTAGTTAAATTTTTAATCTCAAGTAATAGAAGCGTTAAGGAAAAAATATAATAAAACCATATGATTTATGAAACATGAACACCTTCATGTATCAGTAAACTATAATTTGTTTTCTATTAAAACAAACTAAACTATTTATACTTCATACTTTTATTATTAATTTATCATATTTCATATTACCCACTTCAAAAACGTTATGAAAAATGTTTTTTGTAATGAAGTTTATTAAAAATTAGAGTAAATATATTTAATATTTTTGAAGAATTGACTCATATATTGAATCTAAGGAGTGCTAAAAATTAAATGTAATTCGCAGTTATTTTTTTTTCTTTTCTATAAATGTGTCCTCTGTGCATTTAAAATACAGCCAAAACTCAGCCTTTATTAAGCCTGTTAAATATTTTCCTTCCGAAAATGTTTGTTCATTAAGTGTAATTAACAAATTCTAAATTAATATGGTTTTGCGAGAACATTTTATTTATATTAAACTATCAGGTGACACATTCTTATGTTTTTTTTTTTAATCTAGTAGTATTTATATGTTAAATGAGACAAATTTAATGTATTGAAACAAGTTATTCTGATATGGAAATTAAATAATGCAAATTTTTTAGAGGGAAATAAATTTCGTCTTCTTTGATTAAGGCTTGATTAATGGTATATTTTAAAATGATAGCGATGGAAAATTTAATATTAAATTCAAACTAAAAACGTCTTATATAAAGTAAAAAAAAGCGTTTTAATTTCTTTTAAACAATCTGTGATATATTTTTAAACAAACACTAATTCATCTTTAAAATGGCATTTCTAAAAAGAGGTTAAATTAAAACTAATCCTATTTTTAAATATATATAAATGAAGAGAGATAATTTAAAGCGAATTGAAATGACATAGTTTCAAATAAATGTATTCTTATATATTATTTTATCTCTCATGCTTACGATTATTTTTTTCACAAATCGTTCTTTGAATTTATGTAAATAAAATGCTATTCAAGATTGTATAAAAATATTGATTTATGGCATTTATTAAGCCTCGACGTGTTAGAGAAATCACTCAAAATAAAACAATCGAAAACATATTTTAAAACACTGGTTCTTACCATTTAATTTAGGAGCTTTCATTATAAGATTTAGGTGCGCGAGAGTGTTATTATAGATATATTTGGACAAAAAAAAAGTTTGCATTTTAAAGCAAAAATAATTATTTTATTATCTAATCTATTGATTTATTGCATATATGAAACCTCGATGTTTTAGAGAAGTCACTCAAAATAAAACTTAATCGAAAACAAATTTTAAAACACTTATTTTTGCCATTTAATTTAGGAATTTCATTACAAGATTTAGGTGGGCGAGACGCGATAGTGTTATTTGGGTACATTTGGGAGAAAAAAAGACGTTTGCATTTAAGCAAAGTTTTTGCAAAGCAAAAACTAATTTTCTTATTTTCAAACATATCAGTATATGTTTTCTTTGAAGTGAAGTTATATATGTATACTACGAAACTGTTGAATTTTAAACCTACATTAGTTTAAAGATTAATGCATAACTCTTCATACATTTATAATTAATCATTTCATAATACCTAAGGATATTTCACTTTATTATAAACAATTTAAATGACACAAACTGCACTTTCAATCCATGTTGAATGAAATAACCATTTTATGGATTATTTTCTATTGTTTTAGAAGTAACTGTTTTACGAAATGTCGTTTTAAGACTTAACTAGAAACACCTGCATATTTTTAATTACACTATTTTTATTTTTAAAAAGAATCGTACCAAATTTGGCGCAACCCCCTAATTTATCCACCCATACTTTGTTCGGGCTCTACATACAGTTATATATAAGTTACATTTCACATTAAAATTAGCTTGTAGATTAGTACATAATAAAAATTCTTCATACATTATTAGATCATCGTTTCAATACTTAAAAATACTTCACTTTATTATAAGCAATTTAAATACCATAAAATACACTATAATTCATCTACAGAATCATATGTCTAATCGTATCAAATAATTAATATTTGCATATTTATCACTAAAATAGACACATTCACTAATTAAAATGTATTAAATTTTTCAGCACTAATATTTGCAACTATCAAATCATTTTATCTTTGTTATACTTAATATGATAATAAAGGTATAATAAAGAAAACAGTACACATAATTAATTTAAACTCACTGCTATAAATCAAGAAAAAGAGTTCTGAAAAATAGACTTTTAAACAAAGTCTGTACTCAGTACAGCCAATTATTGTTAGATAATAAAATTAATCACTCGATTTTTAATTAAATATGAGTTTATTTGACTTGTTGTATGCTTTAAAACATCACTAAAGTACACATTGATGATGCACAATTATTTAAAGTTCTTGGATATTTTATTTGTGTTTGAAAAGCTACGATTTTTCAGTTTAGAATTTAGTTTAGTCTTCATTTCCACGGAGTTTTGTATTACGCAGCGGTTTGACGGTTTTATCACTTTTTTGACACAGTTTGTTTATAGTAGAAATAATTAATAGTTTTTTTTCTAATTAAAGATGCACATTTGAATTTTTTGAAACGGAACTTTCTGAAAACACATATAGCGTCACTAAATAAATATGTATGTATAGAAAACCAATACTCGAACACACCTGACTGTTGTTTATGTCTCCAGCTTGTTTTAAAAAATTGAATGGGTGAAGAAGAAGGAATGCGTCAAAACATTTAATTTTACGTAAATTTTAAAATGCTGTATGTTCGTGGATATTAAACTTAGAAATTTCTTACCTCGTTTTAAAGTACACTGAAAAAAAAAAAAAAAAAAAAAAAATGTTGATTTTACAGTATAATACTGGCCTCCCAGCTGCTAGTATTATACTGTAAAATTAACAGTAATAAACAGTAAAATAAGCAGTAATACGCTGCCGCGCATGCACGGTAGCGTATTACTGCTTATTTTACTGTTTATTACTGTTAATTTTACGATATAATACTGGCAGCTGGGGTGCTAGTATTATACTTAAAATCAATATAATTTTTTTTGTTTGTTTGCAGTGTACTTGCTTAAAAGATTATTCTACAATTTATTTTATTTCTATTGGATGTTTAGTTCCTTTAATATTTAATAATGTAAGCTGGTATGCAAAGCTGAATTTACATGGAAAATTTGATCAAAATATATTAATTAGTAATCGGTCTGATGCCTTTGACGCTTGTTCGTTTGGCGTACATAATTTTTCTTTATTTGTGTTTCTTTTCTTGTTTTTTCTTTCGTTTTTTTAAAGCTTGGATTAGCATGATGACCGTCCCGTTTGATAATAAATATCTATACGATGTATTTAAATGCATTGGTCGCCAAGAAGATTGCATAAAAAAAATACTGTTAGGCGCAAAGAAATATTATGTGGAATTCGAAAATGTGTGTTTCTTATAAGGATTATTATAAGGATACGTTAATTATAAGGATAATTAACCAGAAGTTTAGTATCTCTCTATATTAAAAAAAAAAAGTAACCACCGCCGCCGCAGTCATACTGTCAATGAAGATTTTGTGTCTTGAAGTCTTTCTGGACTAATATCCAGAAAACTATAGCATATAAAAATATGAAAATTGGTAGTTTTTACAGAAATGTTCGATAAACATGCTGAAGTAGACGGTTTTTAAATCGAAGAATTATTTTAAGAGATATTTAATATTAAAGTTGGTCAAAATGGTTCTCTTAAAAAAGTTTTATAGAAACGAAAACTATGCACAGGAATTTAACCATAATTTATAAGGATATAGGTGAGAAGTTTGCGGTGTGCAGACTGCAATTATTTTTTTTAATTTGAGTAATTTTTTGGGGTTATATTTAATTTTTTTATTAAAAATTTGCATTATTTTGATAAAGATTTATTTCATATTTCATAAAATCCATTATTTGAATTGCTGCCAATTTGTAAAATAGCGCACATAATAATTCCCTTTCAATTAAAAAATGTATTTACACGTGACTGTTAAAAACAGAAATAAAACTTTTAAATAATAATTAAATGATTACGTGTTAAAAGCAGAAAATGTAGAAAATTACGTAATAAAAATTATACTTGCGCGTGAATATTTAAAAGAGAAAAATTAAATTATTACGCGTTCAAAGCATGGAATGGAGAAACTTATGCCATATGTGCTCAAATAATATTTCCAAACAATTTCAATTTAAAAAATATATTTACACGAGAGGTTAATTTATTTCGACGAAATCTTTTACCTATTATTGCAAATTTTAAAACACGTAAATAATAATATTTCCCTTCAATTAAAAACTATATTTTTACGTTTAATAATTACGTTTAAATTAACGAAATAACTGATACATTGGTAAAATATCATTAAAAATACAGATAAACGTTGAATTAAAGATCACTAGAGGACATAACTTAATACGTGTAGCGCATCTGATGTCAATTGAATACAACGCCACAGATATGTTCTTTTGGCATTAAATCCTATATTTTGGCGATATTTTTTTTCTTTTATAGAAAATAGTAGACGGGATAATAGAGTAGTATTCAATTTTCTATAGAATTGTTATAAAATTTCCCGATGCAGCTGCATTGTTTACTCAAGCATTTTGCACAAGTTGATTTTGAAATGTTTAATTGATCTTAGTTTATCAATCACGAAAACAGTTTTTAGCTGTTTCGACAGCAGTTGACTTGGCCTTAAAATCCTTCGGTCAAAAGAAAATGAATGGAAATCCGACTACAACAGATCGCCACTGGTCGTTTAATTATAATTCAATCTTCCGTAATCGTTTTAGAGTTGATAAAATCAGAGTGTTTTTAAAGTTTGCGGTATCAGAACACGGGTTGGCGAGCGTTAGCTTGTAGGAAGCAGAGCCCCCCAGTAAGAAAAAAAAAATTCGTATGTAGAATATTATGATAGTATATTTAAACGGTAACTTTTAATAGTTATATCGGTAACATATTCGTCAATGAATAGAGTAAATTAGACTACTTTGATATCCCTTGTGCATGGATTCACCGTATTAACAGAAATGTAAATGAAGAATAAAACTTACAGGAAATTAAAAGTTTATGATACCCTTATGATACCAGAAGTTTACATTAATACAAAAAATGCCTGGTATTATAATAATATTTAGAAAATATCTTTTAATAGTTATTAAGATTATCTCTAGTATCATAGCTAAAAATATGAATCTTTATAATTTTCTTAAAAAATAAGGGGAAAATACTACTTTTAAATTCCCCCTGTATTAGTTTTCAAATAGCAACAGAATTATAAAATTTTAAAAAAGTTATAAAACTTGTTTCTTATGAATCATCAGAAAATAAGAATAGAGAAAATTTTAACTACATAAATACTAGGTATATTGACAGCATTTAATAAATATAAACTTTTATTATCTATAGAAAATATGTTCGACCGTCATAAACAGTATTAATATGTAAATTATTCTTTAAGAATTATGTTAAAATACTATTTCGATACTTCTAATATATCGACACTTATGTGAGCACAGATGTGCTCTGTTCAATTTCGCTAGTTCGTGGAAAATCAAAAAACAAAATGCTTTGTCTCTTGTATCTCGAAAACGAGACATTCCTTTAAAAGTTGAATTAAAGTTAAATATCAACTTTAATTGTTAAAATAATCTCGGCGATAAAAACTAAATATACGAATATAATTACATATTTTTCAAAAGTTAGAGGAAAATACTACAATTTTATATTCCTTTATATTTTTATATTTATATTTATATTTTTTATATTTTTTTATGACATCAAGAGAACATTAAATGGCAACATATACAGGCAATGTAAAAATTTCACTTTATGATTACTCAGCAATTTGTATAAGGTTAAAAATTACATTATAATAAAAACATTGTAATAAAATTTGAAGTATTTTTTTGGTTATTAGCATTTTGTCCGTTCACGCTCAGGAAGAAAAAACTCCTCAATTTTTAAAGTCTTTTTTTAATTTAAATGGATAAACAAATAAACACTTATTTGTAAAAACGGGAATATTAACAAAAAGAAGATACTACAGATTCCAGGATGTTGCAAAATTTTAATTAGATTAACGATTGAAAACTAACGATTAGATTTTTAATCATTACTAAAGATTGACCGATTGAAGTCGTTTCAATCCCTACACATATTTTAATGATTAATGATTAATTTTAATTTCAATCTTCTCTTTGATTAACGATTAAATCAATTCTCAATCACATTAGTTAATTTAATTGATAATTAATGATGAAAAACGTCGTGTGTTGTTCCTAATGATTAAAAATATCACGTGTTGTTCCGGCTTTGGGAGCTTTTATATAACAAAAGAACAAGAAAATAAGCGCACTTTTATCGCTAAACATCAATATTTTTTCGCGAATTTTTCATTTTAAAATATAATTTCATATAAAATTGGATTAAAGATAATAAAATATTAATAACTTGATTTTTTAAAATTTATTATCACGGGCATGGGCAACGCCAGGTGGGTCAGCTAGTTTGCTTATAAAAGCATTTTTCTATAATTGGATCAAAAATCATGAAATTTACAAACTATTATAGCTCATAATAAGAAATTTAATCAAAGTCATGTTATAACTCTTTTTCAAATATAAAAGAAAATAAGATTTCTTTTTACCTGGAAAAATTGAAAGATTTCATACAATGCAAATCCAACATATCAGGTTGCTACAATAGCTAGTATATAATAAAGTGATATAATCGATTGAAAAAAATAGTTTGCATTTCAAGACCGAGATTTTTTAAAACCATTTTTTTTTTCATCAGGCATTTTGGCGAAATCTCCTGTCTATATCTGGTATAACATTAAAATTATATTTGCTAGATTTATTTTTTAACATAACGTCTTATTCACCGGCTGAATATTTTAGTACGCATTCAGATTAAGCATACAGAGCCCTAGAAATAAGTTAAAACACTTTCATCGTCAAATTACTTTTAAACAGTAAATCAAATAAAAAAAATGTAAAAAATTAAATTGCAATTATGCTACTATTTTAATTGTAGTTAATGTTTAAAAGTTTTAGATATATTCACTATAAAATTCTCTCCCGATATCGCTAGCTGGTTAAAGGGATGTATTAAAATCAAACTTTTAACTTAAAAAAAAAACTATTTTTTAAAAAATCAGCAGAACTCAACAAATTACCTTAGAGTTTATAAATATAGTAAAATTGTTTCAACAACTATATATATATATATATTTATTTATTTATTTATTTAAGATAAAAATCGACCAGATGCTCGAAAATTCACAATAAAAAATTCAAATTAAAAAATATATATATTTCTAGTTTTCTTCAACTTCCTTGCCTTTTTCCTTTTTCCTTTCACTGCACACTAAAAAATTAACTTTCGTTTCAAAAATTAATCTCCTTGCCCGAATATTCTAGATAAATCATGATATTAAACTGTCCATACTCTTCAATTCCTCTACCTAAAATTCCAATTTCTAAAAAAATATATTCCAAGAAGTATCTACATGTTATAAGTAATCTCCATATTATTTACTTTTCAAATTTCTTGTTCAAAAATTTTATGAGAAATCTTGATAAAACATGATTAAAGATTTTTCATCATTTTGGATTTTTTAAAATCATTAGTGGTGAATAATAGGTGTTCTTAAAGTAATTTACATAAAAGTAATATCAAGGTTTTGCCCCTGTAGTTCCAGATGAATTTGTGAGAAATGAATAAATGAATAAATTCGGCTTTTATGTATAGTATGGTCCTGGGTGAAAAAAATGCGATCATCCCTAACTAACTCTGTAAAAAGTAGTAGTAGAAAAATGAGAGTGGTAGGAAGTAATTGGGAATAATGACCATTAACGTATAAAAAAATCTAAAATTGCTTAAAAGGATATCTTCATATTAAAACGAACTCTGTTCGTTTGCTTTTAGCAGGTAATCTCTTCTTAGTGGACATTGATATACTGAAATAATAATTTTAAAAAATTCTTGTTTTCCAAAATTTATTTAAATTGGAGCTACTTCTCTTTAGAAGTGAAACTTTTCCATTACACTAACAATGAATACTATATAAAAAGTCATTATACAACCTAAAAAAGTAACATAAAACCCGTTGGTTAAATAATTATATTGATAGAAGTTTTTTTGTTATAATACTTACAAATTGCTGTTCTGTACAACAACATAATAATAATAATAATAATAATAATAATAATAATAATAAATAAATAAACAGTTAAAATCGATTGGATTGGAAGGTGGGTTATAAAGCATTGGCCATTTTAAAATTTTAAATATTAAACAAAATACTGTTCGAGTTGATCAAAATCAAACCTGCAATCTTTTTTTTTTTTTTTTTTTTTTTTTTTTGGGGGGGGGGGGGGGTCTATCTATACTAATAAAAAAAAAAGTTGTTTGTCTGTGTGTCTGTGTGCGATGGCTTGCGAAATCTACCATACGTACAAGTCTGAAAATTTGGATGCGGATAGTCCAAAGCATGTCCTGATGCACCTGAGGCTCAGATTTTTAATTTTTCAAGACCCCGAATCCCTTTAAATTTTTGGCCCCATTTTATCCGATATTCTTCTTGTTAGGGCCCTTTCTTCATTTAGCTTCTCCCCTATTTCTACGTTACAGTTAAGACCCTGGCCTCCTGGGGCCCGGTAAGGCACCTATTGAAGTTTTTGTTTCTTAAATTGTTAAGAACTTGCCTTGCCTCCTTTTAATCCGATCTTCTTCGTTTTGGGGACCTTTTCTCCATTTAGTTATTCCCCCATTTCTAAATTCCTTTTAACACCCTGGAACCCCGAGGCCCGGTGCAGGTCTCCTTGACTTTTAGTGCGGCATGCATTTTTTACCTCTCTAATTTTGTCACCCTCTCAATGCATAACTTTAAAGTTGAGTCTTGGGCTCCTCTCCTCTCCTCGGGCTACTACCCTCATATTTTTATTGGAGCTTTAGCGTCTTTTTTTAAGCATTTCTTTAAAAATTTATTCTAATGATTAATTCATATCCTATGGTTAATTTCGACTAATTGGAGATCTAAAGCGTTAAGTACTAGGACTTTTTTAAATGTTTTCATCTTAGGGCTCTGCCCAAAACTATTAGTTGGCCCCTTTTGAGCCTCCTACGATAGCTCCCTTAAAAATCGACCGATTCTCTAGCTTTTTTTTTTACTAACAACTTCTTACGTCTTCCAGCTACTGGGTTGCTGGTCACTATCCCTATAGTACGTGTTTTCTTGAGCTCCGAGATTAAAGTCTATAATTGTGGTAAATATTCAACATTTATTGAGATTTTCTATATAATCCCAATGCTTAATATTTATATTAACTAACCGCTGTTGTTATTTTGTATTACCTTACTTAAAACTTTGTTTTTCTGGACTTGTAAATTTTCTCACGGCATTCAGTTGTCGGAATGACTGCTTTCACTTTTATAACACTAATTTATTGACAATTTAACGCTAATTCCTTTATAATAGTTAATTAACTGTATTACTTACCTTTTGGGCTTTCTTTTGAGTAATTCTGGTGTTTTTCTGAAGTATATTAGTTGCTGTAAAGTGTTATTTAAGTTTTTGGAGGCGTTTCCCGTTGTTTACCTGGCCATTTTGAAAGAGTTGTGTTGAGTAGTTTAGCTGCTGTCTTTGAGAATCTAATTTGAGTGCCTTTATTGCTGGTATTTGGTTTCGTAGTTGCGATTTTACTATTAACTGATTGTATTTAAGTGTCTCTATGGTTTTTATTTTGGTTGCTAGGGTAACTATTTGTAAATAAATTGATCCCTGTAGATTGACGTCATAGTATTTTGTTGTTCTTGGTTTTCGAGTGCTGGACTGAATTTATTATTGTTGCGGTATATTTGGTTGTTAGGGCAACTGTTAAGTGTTCTCTGCTGCGTGACGGTGTTTTTGGACTTTTTGATTGTTTTGGTGTTGGTTTAGACCATGGATGAAGTGTCAGCATGGATTGAAGAGTCCGAGGAGGATGATTTGGGGCTCTACAATTAATAGAATGAGCTCAAAGCTTTATGCTTGGTTAGAAGCGAAAAGGACAAGACAAGAAAAGGTGTCAATTGCAGTTTTAAATGTGGTTAAATCAGTGACAGATTATATGACCCTAAGATCTTTGGATATATTGAAGAAAAACATTATTTTGGAAACTAAGCTATCGGAGCGGGCACATTACGACAAGTTATTGGAAGGATTGGCGGAGAAAATTTCTAATGCACCGATTGGGGTGGAACATGAGGTTATGCAGACGGAGACGCTGAAGACTAGGAGATCGGCTCATGCGCTGATAGTTGAAACGAAGAATGACGGTGATATAGAGGAGGTTAGGAAGACAGTTAGAGAGTTTTATAGGGGAAGTAAAGATATACCAGAACCTGGAGACGTGATAGCGACTAAGAACAAGCAACTGATTTTGAGGATGAAATCAAGACGGGAGACGGAAAGAGCTCGTGATGCGTTGGAGAAGGTGGAGAAATTGAAAGAATCAGCAAGGATTAATATACCAAATAGAAGAAGGAAGAGAATGATGATACTTAGTGTGGACAAGGATGTGACGGAGGAACAGGTGAAGAGGGGATTGGAGAGAGTCTTGGCGGCTTCGGATAATAAAGGAGAATTACATGGGGAACTGAGTGGAAGGTTAAACGATCTGGCAGTGGATGAAGGGACAAGAAAAATACTGCAGGACGTGTATAGGGATTCTCTTATGGATTTCGATATAATAAGACAAGTGAAGACGAGAATTGGAAAGATTAATTGGCTGATAGATGTAGATGATGAAAGTAGGCAGAATCTTTTGGACACTCGCAGGATATGCATTGATTTTGAAAGGTATAGGGTAGTTGACTTTATATCAATTGCCAGATGTTATAATTGTCAGGAGTTCGGCCATTACGCGGGCAGCTGTAAGAATGATACACGCTGTGCTAAGTGTTCGGGGCCTCATAATCAAAGAGAATGTAAGTCGAAAGAGGTAAAGTGTTGTAATTGTTATTCTGGGGATACTGGGCAGGATTGTGGTCATCAGGCAGATAGTCAAACTTGTCCTTCATATTTGGAGTATAGAAAGTCTAGGATTCCCGATCGAAGCTAAGGGCGGTTTACATTTTTTGCAGATCAATTTGAATCATTGTAGGGACGCAAATGGGGCATTGGAGGAGTATGTTAATAATAATAAAATAGATGTTATTTTGGGACAGGATCCGTACGTGGTTAGGGGTGTGGTGACAGGAATTCCCAGGGAATGGTCTTGTTTTTTGTCGGATAATCTTAGTGCTGTTATAATCATTACTAACCGGGATTATATCTGTCTTGAGGCCCTTAAATTGACAAATAGTATTTTTATCAACTTGAATGTTTCAAACACAGTCCTGTATATCGGCTCTCAATATTCAGCTCCTTCGGCTGACCCAGACTCGGATCTATCAGAGTGGTCAAATATATTTAAAGATTTTGATAATCTGTTGGTCGGCGGTGACTTTAATGCTCCTTTGGTGTCAATGGGATATACAAGAGAGAATAATAGATCGGAAGAGCTTATGGAATATTTGATGTTATACAGTTTAAGTATTTGCAATGACCCTGAGGCACCCCATTCTTTTGTTCAAGGTTCGATCACTGGGAGACCGGATTTGACTTTGCTTGGTTTAAATCTTTGTGATAAGATAGAAAGCTGGATGGTAGATGACAAATGCTTCTCATTCAGTGATCATCGCTACATAAAATTTTCTCTGGACTTTGAACAGACTAAGAAGGCAAATCTAAGATTTAAGACAAAGAACAAGAGTTTTAAAAAGTTAGATAAATTGATTGATGAAAGTTTTGAAAGGTGGACGAGTTCTTTGTCCGATGTATACACAGGGTTTGATTTGGACATATGGGCGGAAAAATGGCAAGATGATATAAACAAAATGATGAATAAATGTTTTAGACGTGGAAAAATAACGCATAAAACAACAAATTACTGATATACACCGGAATTGAAGTCAATGCGGAACAAAATAAATGCCTTATATAAGAGATACGTACGCAACAGTCAGATTCAGGAGTATAGAGAAGTCTATGTTAAAGAAAGAAATATATATAAAAGGAAAATAAGGGAAGCAAAGAAGAAATCTTGGCTTAAATTTTGTTCATCGACAAATAACGCTTTTGGTAACTTATACAAGTTTTTGTCTGGTAAAAATTTACATCATACGGATTTCATCTATACGGCGTTAGAGAATTCAGTACCTTTTGCAACATATGACGATGTGGCGGATGATTTAATGAAAGAGCATTTTCATGTGGATATAGTACCTCCGAACACTTACGAGTATATCTCACGGATGCAGTATGATGGAGATCCGGATTTCAGGAAGACCACTGATAAAGAAATTGAATATGTGATAAAACAACAGACAAATGGAAAAGCACCGGGCCCAGACGATTTGGATGCTATTATTGTGAAGCATATTTGCAAGAGATATAGGCTTTTTGTTAAACAGTTTTTTGACAAATGTTTGTGTCTGGGTCATTTTCCTAGGATTTGGAAATGCGGACAGGTGATCTTTTTTAGAAAAAGGAACAAGAGTCCACATTCTTCCAGAGGTTATAGACCCATTACACTTTTATCTATTTTTGGGAAATTATTAGAAAGAATAATAAAAATTAGGATAATGACGAAACTTATCTATAAGTTATTTTGAAGCTGCTCAGCATGGTTTTAGAGAAGGAAACAGTACGATTACAGCATTATATTCATTGAAGAGTATGGTTAAAGAAAAACTAGAATCTGGTAAATATTGTACCTTAATTTCCTTGGACATTGAGGGTGCTTTCGATACAGTGTGTTGGAAGACACTATCTAAAATTATTGATGACTTACCAATTCCTGTTTATTTAAGATCTATTCTTAAAAATTATATTTCTAATCGCAAGATTGGCTTTTTATTTTCAGAGGGAATAAGATGGTTTGCCCTTAATAGAGGATGCCCTCAGGGCTCATGCATTGGTCCGTTGATGTGGATTTTAGTTGCAGATACGTTATTGAAAGTATATAAACAATCTTTTTCGGATATTGTATCGTACGCAGATGTTTTCGTCATCATTATTGGTGGCAATACACGTCGTAGTCTTGAGGAGAAAGCTAATATGGCAATTGATCTCTTCAATGATGTTTGTCAGGAATTAAGGCTGAAATTAAGTGTGAATAAGTGTGAATCAATGATGTTTGGCCCTAATCAAGTGATAAATAGAAGACCGATATTTAAACTTCAGGATACTTCGATTCCTGTAAAAGATAACGTTAATTATTTAGGTTTTAAGTTGGACGGAAGGTTTAACTGGATGGACCATTTTGATCAAGTCAGGGAAAACATTATGAATTTTATTATCAATATAGGTGAAACGTAGTGTAGAGATACAGGTCTTGCTGCACATTTTAAGAAAACTTGGTATAAAGTTGTCATTGAGAAGCGAATTTTGTATGGTTGGGAGGTTTGGTTCCCAGACCTTAAAATACATGCCATTCGGAGATTAAGCTCTTGCCAGAGGTCTGGGTTAATGTCTATAATAAAGGCTTATAGAGACGTATCTACTGAGGCCTTATGTGTATTAGCGGGAATTGAGCCAATCTACATTAAGTTAAAAAATGATTTTGAAATATATAGTGTAGTGAATGGGTCAAGCCAACTTTATCTGGAAGACATTTGCATTAACAGAGAAAATGTAATGAGGAAATTGCGTACTTATGATTATCCAGAGTATTTAACAGAAAATAATATAAATATCATATCTTCTGTAAGAGAGGTTAACCCAGTAATGCATGGGCTGGTGACTTATACAGACGGGTCTAAGATGGAGTCTGGCACGTCAGCTGCTTTTGCAGTCTATTTGCATGGTGCAAATATTTTTGATTATAAAATTAAACTACACAAATTAAATTCGATTTTTCAGGCGGAACTTACAGCTATTAAATATGCAGTTGATTGGTTTGATAATTCCAGCTTTAATAGAATGATTTTATATTCAGATAGTTATTCATCTATTCAGGTATTGCAACATACTTTCCCAGATAATAAAATTATCATGGATACTTTTAAAATAATGTCTCAGTCAAATAATAAAAAATTGTCATTAGGATGGATTAAGGCTCACGCAGGGTACGCAGGAAACGAGCGTGCTGACACTTTGGCCAAAAATGTAATAGAAAATGAAGAGTTTGATATAATGGAAGTTATGCCTTTTCCAATTTCCACAGTTAAGAGGTATTATAAAGTTAAGGCACTGTCAGACTGGCAAGAGAGCTGGAATAGTTCAACAGTTGGAAGGGATACCTATAATGTTTTTAATGAAGTAACGACGGATAGAATTATAGGTAGTAGAGTGGTTCATTATTATTGTACGGGTCATGGAAGTTTTCCAAAGTATTTGAAGAAAATTGGTAAGCGAAGTAATGATTTGTGTGACTGTGGACAAAGGGGTGATATTTTGCACTATCTGTTCGGTAGATGCAGACTTATGCCAAATCATTTTGCATTTGATAACTTTTTGACAGTGAGAAAAAATATACAAAAAACATTGCTGAGTTTTGGAAATTACAATAAGTTGAGGGAAAATTACAATAAATTGAATGAGTTATACTCGTTCATTAGATATAAATTCTGATTTTGGAATTACTCAGTGTATCATGGAAAATTATTTTAATCTCAGTGCATTTTGATGCGTACAGTGAATGTTTAGTGAACTGTTGCTTTATTGGACAATAAGTCACAATCGGGCTTGCATTTGCAGCAATGATGAGTCATTGTGTTATTGAAGTGCATAGTTTGAGTTATTTCTTGAGCAAGTGTGTTTGCAATGTTTTAATGATGAATTCTGAACATTGGTTTTAATCATTGTATTAGTTGCATCATCATGAACGTTTGCTTTTAACAAATACCCGAATGAATTAATATTTTAATCGTTGTCTATAGAATATTTACATGGTAGTTGGTATTGACATTGGATACGTAATTGAAGTATTTTGAAATAGTTAAGTATTTATATAATTACGGTCAAGATTTTAAGACTGGCTTGCTGAGTTCATGGAGTGTATGCATCAATACAGATTTATTTACAGTGAGTTACCTTTGGTGTAGCGTGACGATGTAAAACTGCAATTTGAATAAATTAATTTCTAATATGAATTGTGCAGCATCATGAACAATGACTTTTAAATTATGATATTGGTTGTGGCATGACGAACAGTTATTTTACTTGTTTTTGAAAGTTGCTGATCATCTGGATGGTAACCTAAATACTTAAAAGTGGATAAGCAAGAACTTGTTCAATCTCATCTGTGCATTGTAGTAAGAATCTATTTGGTCTAGTAAAGTCTGGACATTTGGTCTTCAATCAAGTGAATGGAGACATTTACAATTATCTATGACGAAGTGAGATAATAGTGATGGAAATGGCATTGTCCTAATAAAGCTCTTAATGTTTTACAGTTGAAGATTGTCTGATTGTAAAGTTATATTATATTTCAATTAGATTGTATCTTATTTTAGTTTAGTTTAGTCGGACACTTGTAACTTCAATTGTCCTTAAAGTTGTTATTATTTTAGGTTACTTTAATATTAGTTGACAATTGTAACTGAAATTGTCATTAAACTTTGTATAATTCAGTAGGTTAGTTTTTCATTTTTAGTTTGTATTTTAATATATAGTCTGGGCTAAGGATTGTTTGGCCTTCTTGTGACTCCATTTCGGAGCTCTTGTTGTATGGTTTTATATTTGCTCATTGTTCTGAGTCTGGCTTGTTGGGGTGATTTCCTGGCTAGCTCTGGGTATTTTTCCGCCGGGACATTGTATCCTATACCTTTTACGGTTGGTGTCCCGGTTGGGTGTTTCAAGTTTCAAGCTACTACATGAACGACAAAAAAATTCTCGGACCTCAGCTACCACCAATTTTGAATATTAATCTTCTTCTTGGGGCCTTTGGTGCAGCTTCCTTTAAAACGATCCGATTCTCTTTAGTATAGTTCTAGGGTCCTCCAGCTACTTTAGAAACTACTAAAAATTTCCTTAGACCCCCAGGTACCACTTTTTTTTAAATATTAATCTTCTCTTTCGGCATCAACTTACATTTATTAACTGCAGCAGTAAATTAAAAATTGCGTTACTATGTTAAAGGTAAGAGGTTAACTTTAGAGTGGGTGGGGGGGATATCATCCGTAAAACAAATATAGCGTTAATGTTAAAGGTAATTCGTTAATTTACAGGGGGCAGCACCTTCCACCAGATTTTAATTCCACCTTCCATCTTTAGGTGGCACATTCTTTTCGCGGGTTCTATGGGGCCGATTTTACGAGAATTGGTTCATTTAACTTAGCTTACGATTGTTTTACAGATTGTAGTTCCATCTTCCACCGATAGGTGGCTCGTTTTTATCTCGGGTTCTATGGACCCGATTACAACGAGGTTTGGCTCATTCAACTTTGCTTTCGACTGTTTTACAGATGTTAGTTCCACATCGAATGCAGTAATTTTTATTAATTTAGATATTATATCTCATAGTTTTTCCGAACTTCTCATAAGCAATATTTAATAATATAAAATTATGAAGATTAAAAAGTAAGATGTTTATGCTTGTGTGTTTAAGTAGCCTTGTTTAGGCTTAATTTTAACTGCAGACTAAAAATATTTTGCCAAACCTGGGCTTTGAAATTAAAAGTTTTAACTGTATTACGAATTTTAGTATGAAGATGTTCCTCAATGCATACTTTATGCATAACATTTAATAGTAAACATTAACTTCAATCGATTGATACTAGTATCTTCTTTATAAGATGACGAGCAGGGAAGACCGAGCTATGCTCGGTCAAAATTAAATTTGAGTTCAAATATCATGACACATGATCAAAATTACCTATTTTAAGATGAGCTATTTTAAGATAAAATAGCTCGACCCCTAATGACCCATGACCAAAATGACCCACTAATTGAATTTTCTCGAACATGTGACCTAGCCCAACAGTCTTCTCGTGCCCGAGAACCATAGGATGCAAAACTTAGTGTAAATAGTCTGAGTAGTTTTTAAGATAAAATAGCTTGACCCATAATGACCCATGACCAAAATGACCCACTAATTGAATTTTCTCGAACATGTGACCTAGCCCAACAGTCTTCTCGTGCCCGAAAACCATAGGATGCAAAATTTAGTGTAAGTAGTCTGAGCCGCTTTTTAGATAAAATAGCTTGACCCATAATGACCCATGACCAAAATGACCCACTAGTCAAATTTTCTCGGACATGTGACCTAGCCCAATTATTTTCTCGTGCCCGAAACTCGTAGGATACAAAATTTAATCAAAATCGTTAGAGCCACTTTTTAAGATAAAATTAATTTGACCCGCGTTGACCCAAAAATGACCCACTAATCGAAAGTTCTCGAACATGTGACCCAGCCCAATAGTCTTCTCGTGCCCGAAAAGTGTCGGATACAAAATTTCGTCAAAATCGTTTGAACCGTTTTTTAGATACAATTAGCTGGACCATGACCCAAAATGACCCACTAATCTAATTTTCTCGAACATGTGACCTAGCCCAATCGTTTTCTGGTGCCTCAAAACGGTAGGATGCAAAATTTCGTCAAAATCGTTAGAGCCGTTTTTAATATAAAATTTGCATAACCACACACACACACACACAAGATTTGCTCGTATTAGAATATATGATTTGCAACGGAATTAGTATAGAGGTGAGTTATAAAAAACTGGACTGGACTGCACATAGATTAAAATAATTTCGGTTATTATAAATTGATATAAGAATCTGTAACATGTACCTCAAAATTACAGGGAAATAGTACAGTAGAACTCGTTTTGAGTGAGCTAGGGGGTGTAACGAGAATCTGGTTTTAACGAGAAAAGATAATGCTTAATCTTATATAAAAATAGATTGTGATAAATGTTGTTATGACGAGAACATTTTGGATATAGGGCACAAAATTGTTGGAAAGTCACAAAAGCTTTTTTTTTCCCCCATTAATTGAAATCGTGTGTCTTTTACTGTTTTATTGAAGATAAGTGTAAAAATCTAAAACAATTACACTTTTAAAAAGTCATTTGTCTTAATTAATTTAAAGTCTTTTTTTTTTAAGAAAAAAAAAACAAGCAAGGGGTAAAGTTTTTCCATTTAGGAGTTCATTAAATTTAATTAGAACAAAATTATATAATGAGAATATGGCTATATAAAATTTTAAAATAAAAACTTTTTAAAACCTACTTAAATTAATAAATAAATGATAAGCATGGTTATGTTTTCAATTTCAGATTTATTTTTATTTTCTTTCCTTTTTTTATATAAATAAATTCAGAATCATAAAATTATAAATATAAATGTGATGCCATTATTAATCTTTTGGATTCTAGTTTAGAAACGACGCAAATATATAAACTGAACCTATAAGACAGATCATTCGGCGATTTTTAAATGTTAAATTTTTAGTTACATTTTCATTTACCAAATACGAAATCTTAAACTTTGTTATTGCGAGAACCCTTATAACGAACGAATATTTCTTCATTGCCGTTATAGTAAAGTTCGACTGTTTTTTTTTAAATTCCCACTACATTGATTATTCAGCATCAACAGAGTCATATAGGAAAAGAGAGTTTTACAGGAATTTTAATTCTTTTTTCTTTGATAAGCCAGAAGATGAAAGAAAAAGGAACAGATATAGGGGCAGATATAGGGGCAATATTAAGGGGATAGAGAGGAGGATTTATAGAGGGGGTACAGATTTAGCAAGAAATTTATTTATTTACTTTATTAAAGTCCTAAACATTTTGAAATATGTTCAGATAAAGTAAAAAAGGAGGGGAAAAAAATCTTGAAAGTCTATAAAAATAATTAAAATTGTTCAGTTTACCTAGTTTTTTTTCATCCCCCCTCCTCTTTTAAGTGCGTTCATAATTATATAAATACGTAGCACCTATAGTCGTCGTATGGTCCGTCCGTCTGTCCGCATATAACAGCGCAAAAACTACCCAACCGAATGGTTTTAAATTTAATATATATAATTGGTGTAGAATTTTGTCGAGTCATTTCAAATTTTATGAAAATCGAATCAAAACTTAAAAAGATATTAATAAAAGTTTTCTTCATTCTATTAAATCCTATCATACGTAATCTGTATGATAAAAGCGCAAGTCATGTGACTGGGGAAAACAAATACGGGCTAATCACATCTTTTTCCATATGCCAAGCGGCCATTTTTATTCAAAATTATTTTTTCGAATATAATTGCTTAAAAGTTACATTTTTAGAAAGATTGTTTAAAAAAACTGTTTGCTTGAGAGATGAGTTACATTAAAAAATGTATAGATTCTGAGATAACTTCAGTGAAAATTAGGTTAACAGCCGAATATCTCAATCCATTAAAGTAAAGAAACAAAATATTCATTCATCGTGAGTCATAGAAATAGTAACCATGGAGGTCGAAAAGCAAGATCTCCAGGGTGAATTTACAGCGCTGTCTAATGTCGAAAAAAAATTCGCATCTGTAAACATGGTATACGTAATAAGAAAAAAAAAAGCCATCCTCATTTCGTTCATAGCAGATTGCATAATTTATTTCACTGAAATAATAACGATGATTTTTTACATTGTAAAACTAGTTATAGCACAAAACGAACGCACCTCATTTGTCACGTTTAAAGTACAATTTCCAACTTGTTTTTCTTGACAGCTTTTAGGAAGGAAATGTGAGATTTTAAATTTATATTTAAATATAAACAAAAAGAAAATTTAGATGAATTGTATATGTATAATAACTTAAAGAAATCCTCCTGTAATATTATTAGAATTTCATAAATTTATGTTTTGCAGCAACTATACGTGAATAACGAATTAAGTTAAATTGTCAGGTAGTGAATATCGTTTAAGTAACACACAGACATGCACGCATAGAGACATGCATAAAAATCTATAACGTTACCATTGCAAATGACTAGAAATAATGTTAAATAACAGAAAAAGGATAATAATAAGTTATTTTAAAAAGATTCACTAAAAACCTTGATGCTGTCATAATCAATGACTTATAATTCAACACATAATGCATTATCGAAATATGAGAATCGATTCTAAATAACTTTAATAGCTATGTCTGTCAACTGCACCCTTTTACAATTAAAAATGAATCCGTGAATGTGTCAGAAAATTTCGCGTTGTTGAACACTAAAATATCTTTCTTCGAGAACCGTCTTAATAAAAACCCATTTTTCAGATGGATTTCGCATTAGCTTCTTTTAACAAAAATCTACTGTTATCAAAGATTTATTTTATTTAGGACATGATTCACATTTACACATGAATTATGATATGAATTCTGAATTATATATGGAATTGAATTTTATTATTTGTACCAACGGTTTCATTTGGATTAAGATTAGAAGGATATCTGACTGGAAGAGAATTTGAAACATGATTATTTAAGAATGAAAAAATATTTTCAGCATATACGTGTAAAATAACATATCATTTCCTGGGGGGGGGGGGGGGGGGAACTCTTTAATAAAAGTAAAGATATAAATCTGATAAAATGCTAAAAGCTTTTCCACCTTAGGGGATGCCTATGGAATGTCTAAAAATATTATTATTTTGCATGATGTGACTATGGTATAAATCTGGGTCTCAGCACTTTTGAATCTGTTGCACATTTTTATTTTATGAAGAATTCTGCTTCACACCGCAATTTTTTTGTTTCAAATTATCAGAATATATGAGTGAATTAGTATGTGTGTTTATTACAAAAGAATTAATAGTATAATAAAATTAAAATAAGTAGTTCTCTTGAGGAAAATGATCTAAACTTTTTAATTCTTAAAGTGATATTTGAACCTGTGTTGCTAGTGTTTTTTACTACTTAATTAGAAAAAGCGAAGAAATGCTTATAGTTATTTTTACCCAACTGCTTGCAGAGAAGGAAATTAATGTTTTAGACCATGGGCAATGCAATATCCTTTATTGCCTGATAAAATAAGAACGGGTCGGGGATTTTAGTAATGTGTAAAATGTTTGTCTTATACCAAAATGTACTCATACCAAAATGTTTGTCTTCGCTCCACGAGTGCCATAAGCTATAGTTATAATGTTTTCTGGTGCAACGGTTGAGAGATTCAGCTCTCAAAAATAGTAGACGTGAAGTGCTGGATCGGAGTCATCAGCCTAACCGTTAGAAGATTCCCGGTACTTTTCCTCAAAAATGCATAAATCTGCATAAATAGGTCCATTAGAAAGCCTCTCTCTCACACAAAGGTCAAATATCATTATATTAAGAATTATAAACATATTTTAAAGAAAGATGATTCCAAGCAAAATATCAATTAAAAAGGATTTATTCATAAATTGGAATAGAAATGGAATATAGAAATTAAACATGGACAATTAAAAACAAAGCGACTCGTGCGTTTTTAACTTTCAGTCGACAAAAAAAAATCCACGTTTAGCAAAAAATGCGAAAATTTATTATAATGGAAAGGCAAAAATAGCCCAGCTAGTCTATCACAGCCGATATAATGCATTTAATAAAGTAAAAAATGAAGATGAAAGAAAAAAAAATTGAATTAAAAAATCCATTAATTATGAAAAAGGAATGTACTCACAGCTTCTCATAACATTTTGAGAAGTAAAAATATATACACACAACAGTAATGCTACAGGTACAAATAAGAGACGAAATGAATAGTCAAGATGTTTAATTACTACGATTACAGTTAAAATTTAATACAAACAGTTAAGTTACTTATAAAGTTAAATTAATCATCAATAAAGTATAGCTATTAAAACTAAATAAAATACAAAAAGAACAAAATAAATATAATTATGAATATTTAATTTTAAGATTATTAATCTATTGTAAAATATTATTTTTTAAAGTTTTAAGACGGTTGAATTGTATATATTGAGAACAAAAAATTATTTTAAACAGTATAGTGCTGCCATCAATTAACAAATCATATATTTAATTTAATAATTCTGAGTTACTTGATTATAATTTTCAAACATTAATACTACATTTTAATTCTAAAAATTAAATTTATAAAACATTAATAATAAATTTCATTTATAATATTTAAAGTCATTTTTATATCAAATTAATCAACTAATTTATTTTTAATTATTAATAATAGTAATTGCCATGTGTGAATTTTTACACATATTTTTCATTTGTAACTTGCATTCATTGCTCCAAATAATTAACCAATTTATCTATGTTATAATTATAATTAAATTTTATAATTTTTAACTTGTATTTAATTTTTATAAATAATTTTAATAAAATAATGCAAAAATCGATATTAATTTAGTTTTTAATATTTATATTTATATATGAGTCCTATTGTAAATAATAACTCATAAAAACAATAAATTTAATAACAATAATAATAATAATAATGAATCTTTCTGTAAAAGAAATAACATAATTTTTTTTAAATTTACATTAAGACCGCAGTTTTTTTTAATGATTAATTGACCAAATTAATATCTCATATCAAGATTTCATTATAATTATATATATACAGTAAAGCACCGTTTATACATTTCTTATTTATACGTCTTTTACATTTATATGTCATTTCAGTGCTGTCCTGATTCCTCCCTGTGTATTTTAATGTTGTAATGTTTAGTTTATACGACACATAACTTCGGTTATACGTTGTTTCTTACATACTAATTATTTTAAAGTCGATTTACTCAGAATTTCCCAGCAACGTTCTTTTTTTTTCTTTTCTGCTAGTAATATTTAGGGTGAGATAAAGTACAAAGAACATGTGTGACTGCTACAGAGGTTATTTCAAGTTCGTTAGATTTGTGAAGGGAGTGGGACGAAAATTATTGACAGTGGGTGGCCTGCTCACGAGCCAAGTTTGAAATTAGTAAACGTCGCTTCATTTCCTGATTACGTTGCAATTTAGACTACGTTTGAGCGCAATTTCCGTTTTTTTTTCTTTTCATCTCTTTTGAACACTTAAGGTATCTGAACATCTTCGAGGTGATTTTTTTACAAATTTTGAAATTTTCTCTTTATACAATTTTTTTCTGATGACATTTAAGTTAAAACTTTGAACAATATATAACATTTTAGAAATTACACAGAAATATTTTTTTAATTGATAAATAGTCAAAATTAAGTGAAAAATTGACATTTGTGCAAAACATGATAATTCAAATTCAAATCAATGCATTCACATTTTGTAAATTGCATAATAAAGAGAATAACTTTCTTTAGGACATAGACTAGCTGCATTATAATAGCATCACTATCGCAGAAGATATGGCACTTGAAGTGCTAATGTAATGAAAAATTCGTAAAATGTCTTGTAACTTTTTAACTTATACCAGTGTAAATATAAAACTAATTAATATATCATCATCCTTCAATAAACATTTGTAAAATAAGTAAAAAAAATTTCAAGGCATTTCATGCATGCTTTTTTGCTATAGGATGTTTTGCGCACAGTAAAAATCTTAAAAACTTCATTTTGAGAAAAAGCTAAAAATAACCCTTAAAGGCGGTTCTTGCTATAAAAATAATTATTATTCTTTAAAGGTTTAATTATATACTCCATGTATTTTCTTGAACATATAATCCAATTTAAATGCTAAATCTCGAAAACGAAGAATGTAAACTTACATTTCAGCTTACTTCCGGTTTGCAGAACGGTAGTTGCGGCTGTAAAATTCTTCAGCAAGCTGTAATATATGTAACTTTAACGGCTGTAACTCGGGTTCTAATTCAGATACAGACACAATTAAAGCAGAATTCGATAGATAAAAGATCAGATTTTAATATTATTGCAAAAATGAAAAATCGATATTTTCATCGAAAATGACGTTTCAAAGGTGTGCGGATACCGTAACGTGCTCCTAAAATGTCCCGAAAACAATAAGCGCTTTCATTAAAAGAAAGAATGGAAAATATAAAATAATTTGTCAGACGACGATTAAAGATGATTTTAATTAAAATCTGTTTGTACGTTCGATAATTGAAAATTTTTTAAAGTGTAATTCAAGGTGTGTAACAATATAAGGTTTGATAACCTTTTACTTTTCCATTTTAAGAAATGATTATTTAAATTTTTTTTTCAGTGTTTTAACTTGTTTCAATATATAGCGCATCTTAAACAACTGAAAATCGTAGCAAAATTAAATTTGCATGATTACAGCATTATATTTCTATAGTCAAATATAAACGACTACAATTTCGATTGTACGTGTTTCTCACTTAAACGTCATTTTAAAATCGGTGCTTTACTGTATATATATAATTAAAAATGAAAACACATGTAAAAAACAAAGTATTATATATATATCTATATATATATAGTTAAAATGAAATCACATGTGTCAAAATAAAAGGATAATATACTGTAAAAATTTAACACAATAAAATTAAAATATAGATATGAAAAACTATGACTATCTTATGGATTCATCAAAAAAGCTTCATAAGAATAATTCATAGTAAAGATATACTATTTTGTCGAATATTGTCAACATTAAGCCTAAAAATGACAATATTAAGCTCTTTATAACATATCGAAAAAAAAATGAAAAGAATAAGTGATCCAAAAAATAAATTATGATCCAACTGTAGTAGATAAAAAAATAAATAATAATAGACAAAACCCACCAGTAAAATAAACAAGAACGAAAAATCATGCTTCAAGCATAGATTATGTAGCACTTTCCAAAGCTTCCACAATAATTTTACAAAACATACTGTTTAATAAGCTAAAAGATAACATCTAAGTAAACAATTTGGAAAACGCATAACATATATTTAAAAACATAATTTCAGGAATTTCCAACAGATACAATATTCGGAAAATATCCGAATACTTTTATTCAGCCCTGTATAGGATCTATAGATTTGTATATATACTACATAGGATGCTAAATTTTAGTTTAGTTAGGAAACGCGTAGCACAGTTTAAAATTATCCTTCTGGAGTTTCTGTCAGTAAACGGAAATGTGTTCGCGAACTTTTGTGCTGCCCTGTATAGGATCTACAGAATTTATACACACCACCAGGGCCTGATTATCCAAAAGGCACGTGAAGCACATGCTTCCCTTCTAAAATTTAAAAGGGCCCCAAAATGACTGTGAAGAGAGCTCTCTAATTCCCATTTTCATTTTTTTTACATTGTATGTTTGGAAAAGAAAGTTTAACAAGAGGAAGAAATATGAATATCATCAATAGGATTCCAACTTATGCCAAGGTCTAATTGACTATCAAGTTTGATGATATTTCATCCCATGAGAATTCTACCCATTCCATTCCATTCCATGATATAGCTATCGTGGAAATCGTGTTTTCATATATCATCCTATATTGCCTGCTTAGAAACCAACTGGGAAATTGAGCATACAGGTATAGGTACTGAATATATCTGAAGTATACACAGGGAACATAAAAAAACTGTTTAATGAAGTATATGTGACCTCGGCCGAGAATAATATTAGTATCATTGGTGAGTTTTCATGAATAAAAAATTAAGAAAACTTTTGCCATATGAGAGGGGGCCCCAAAATTATACCATGCTTCCCCTAGATTCAGAGGTTAATCAGGCCCTGCACACCACATAATAGACAAAAAGCGAGTTAAAATTAAAATCACGTTCAGTAACTTAAAACGCACTTCCAGGAATTATTGTTAACAGACAGTAGAGAATTCTTTTGTGTGTCCCTGTAAATGAACGACGACTGCTATACACACACTATTCTGTAGTAAGCCTCTTGTAATGCACCTTAGTAATATATATAAATTTCAATGCGTTTAAAATAGTGAAACATTGTTTAAATAAACCGCAGACGATTTTTCTCCATAGACGTAATGTAGCGGAATTCTTTTGACTGTCCCTGTAAAGTAACTATAAGTGCTATGCACACCCTATTCCATATTAAGCTTCTTATAATGCACCTTAGTGATATATATAAATTTAAATGCGTTTACAATAGTGAAACATTATTTAAATAAACCGCAAATGATTTTTCCCCATAGACCGCAATCGCAATTTAACGGAATTCTTTTGAGTGTCCCTGTAAAAAACTATCAGTGCTACACACTTCCGTTGCAATAGGGAACATGCTATAGATAAAGACAATAACATATAAAAATTGCAGAGCAATCCGAGCATATTTACGGGAGTTAGAGCACGGACAGACGCCAGACGGCATACTGCAGACGGCCATACGGCAGACAAACCGAAGTCATAAGCACTTTTCAACTAGGTTGGAAAGTGCTAAAAAGTGGAAATGATTGATTAAGATTCGAAAATATTATGCATGTGCTAGTCAAAGTTCATCATAAGAAAATGCTGAATCATTGGCAAAAGAGAGAAGAGTAATAATAAGAAAGGAAGTGACTGGTACTGTCATCTAGCGTTAAAAAAGGAAATGCTGCAGTTGCCATCTATCTTTAAAAATATGAGTATTTAGCTTAAGATGAATCACACACAGGTACACACACATATGTATATATTATATATATTTGAATCTTAATTTCAATCTAGCGTTTTCATTCATTTGTATTCTGATTATTATTATTATTATTTTTTTAATCAAGTATTTAGAAATGCATGAAATTCGAAACCTGTTCTTTGCTAATTATATTTCAATAAACTCAATCCATTGTCTTGGTATTCTTCGTTGATAAATGCAATAAATTCAAATAAAATTAATCGCACAAGCATTTTTCTCTTCCTAAACTAAACAAGTTGTAAAATATCAATCTGATATTCTTTAAGTTTAAATCCTTAATAGTTAAATACTGAAATATAAATTATTAATTGTTTAGATAATTAATTGATTGAAATATAATATATTCATCTGCAATACCCCCAATTTTTTAGCAATTAATAATATTCAGTAACTAACTACAAGATGTTTACGTAAATGTGAATAGCTATAGCAGTTGAAACCTATCTTTTCCCCTTAATATTTTGAAATATTTTCAATGAAATATTTTCAAATAAAACACTTTTAGATTACAAATGAATAAATAAACAGAATTAATAAATTATTATGAATAATAACAATTACTTTGACTTTTATCTGTTTATATTTTTAAAAAATTGTTAATTATTGACGATTGAAAAATATAGTTACTTTTAAGAAAGACTATTATTTTAAATTTCAATATTTATTTATAAAAGGCAAACTGATATTACACTTTAAATGAATTTTAACAAACATGTAAAAAGTTTTATATATTATATCCGTATTTTCTCCAGCTCTTTAAAAATTTAGAGAAGAGTTGAGAGGAAAAGAAGTGCGTAAATATAGAAAGAGCATTTTTATTACAGTAAAGTTTGGACAAAAGCTCTATTTTATTGTTAGAAAAATGATTGATATAAAATTATATGCCAACGTATTTTATATTTTTATACAATTAGTATTTTATAGGTAAATTACATACAATCGGACAAATATCATCGGGTTTTTTTTATGTTTATTTATTTATTTTTTAAAAAATGTTTTTACAGCCTATTTATTAATACGAAAAAAAATTCAAAATTTCTTTAAAGAGTATCGATAACTATTTCTTTAAAAAAAATTAAACACAAATACATTTTTAGATGTAGATATTGAAAAATTTTGTTAATAATAGAACTAATAACAAAATTGATTGAAAAAAGGAAAACATATTTTAAGATGGGCAAAGAAAAGCAGAAAAAGTAAAAACTGAGATTTTGTTAATTTTTTTTAAATGCATGTCACAGTAGAATTAAAAAATTATAAACTAAATCTGAAACAACACAGCTTGGACTATAAACAGAAATATACATCGAGTTTTATGGTTAAAATTTCATGATTTGCTATAAATATTTTTGATTCTTCTAAATTAAAACGTTTAAAATAGTTAGGATATTTTTTTTTTACGAAATATTGGTTACAGTTTTTGTTTTCATTATATTTTATAACTAATGGAAAATAATTTAAGAATTAATAGAATTTTATGAATAAATATGTTATGTAATACATTTTTTTTTAAACCGAAAAATGTACAATCCCGTGCAATTTAGCAATAAAGCACAAAGTAAGTGCTTTCTGATTCTGAAAATATGCGTGCTTAGTTTATAACACAAAGCAAATTATTATTATTATAATTTAATTTAATTAAATAAATTTATTTATTTATTTTGTATGCTATATTTTTGACAATGAAAATAACAATGTTGTTGATAAATACGAAGAAAAATAAGAAATTAATAAAACTTATATATATATGTATATATCAAAAAGGCAGAAAAGGAGGGGTTATATTATTAGCCATTAGACATTAGTTATAATAAATACACTTAAAAAATATTTACAAAAAAGAATCGAAAAAATTAGTAAAACCTTAAATTTCGCTTTGAGAGCAGATAATTAGCGGTTACTTTCTTCGAGATGCAGCAGACAGCAGTTACCCCCAGCAAAAGTAGAAGCGATTCTCCAAAGAATTTTACAATTCTTTGCTTTAAATACAAAAAAAAAAAAAGTGAAATATTTGAAAAAATAAACCTGTTAAATATACTATTTTAAATTTCAAAACGTAGAAAAAACTTTCATAAAAATACTACAAAAAATTACACACATCTCATTTTACTCAATTTCGCTATAATTGACCGTTTCATGCTTTTTTCTTGACAAATCGTAAAATATTTATTTGCAATGACACGTTTTTTACGCCTTCGAGTAACCTTTAATTCGAAATTTATCTCGAAATTTTTCTCGATTTATGTCGATAACATTATTTTATTGAATTGGTAATTTTCGATAAGGAAGTGATTTATTTGTAACGATGTGGTTTATTTGTAAATGATTAATGCCACATTCTTTTGCAATACGCAACTTTTAATTTTTATTTTAATATAAGTTATAGAAAAAGAAAAACATTGAGAAATTAATTTTCGCATTTTAAAATGTACTAGCTGTGTGGCAATCCGATGTCTTTAAATTAGTGTTCCCTATTAAACGTTTATACGAGTATACGTATAATACGTATTATAAGGGGTACAGATTTTGGATACGTTATGATACGGTCAAGGCGGTTATATGTATTATACAAAACAGCATACACTGAGAAAAATAACACTTTCAAATCTGAGTAAATCGATTGTTTCATTTTGTTATGAAACTGTTTGTTTCAAATTAGACGACCCAAATGTCAATTCTGAAATACCAGAAATACTCTGAATATTGAAACACGGACATACTCAAAACTGAGCACATAGAGGTTCAGTTCATACTCATTTTTGAAACATGAACATACTCAAAAATGATTAGGATCAGTTCAAACTCATTTTTGAAACATGGACAAAAATGAGCACATAGAAGTCAGTTCATACTCATTTTTGAAACATGGGCATACTCAAATAGGAGCACATGATGTTTTATTCTTGAGTGTGTGCATGTTTTCAGAAATGAGTATATATACATGTTTCAAACTTGAGTCATTTTGATTCGGAGCCATTTTGACTATGCGACATACTCAGATTTGAGTATTTTTTGCTCAGTTTTGAAAATGTCGTTTTTAAAATGTATACGGTACAGCGTACATACGGAACTTGCCCCAGTGGTTAAACGTATAAATGTTTATTCGGTTTTCGCTCATTGCGTGAAAAAAAAAGTAAAAAAAAAAAAAATAAAATAAACGATTTTCTCATATGCTTGTCTGAGAAATACCCGCTAGAGTTCTGCTTTGACAATGGTATATAAAAACCATAATGGCAATTTAAGAAATAATAATATAAACAAATTAAACTGTTCCAGCAAATTTGTGTAACATTTCATTACTTGATTCAATAAAAATTAGAAGTAACATAAATTAATTAAAATATGTATAAGGAAAAATAACAAAATCCTATGTATAAAACTTACGAAGGGTTTAGAGTGACAGTGGAGTAAGTCAATATTTAGTAATTTGAGAAAGGAAGGGTTTTGTGAAACTTGTCATATTGCTGTTGCATTAAGCAGTCCAACTTGTTTTTCCCTCTAGCAACTCCCTAAGTGAACTATGACTTATTTGACTGTCGCACTGAACAGAAATTAATATACGTTAAAAGAAAATATGGTTATCTAGATTTTTCAAATTTTTGACTTACTCTTACTGTGTCTTACTGTACCCCCAAATAATAATAATAATAATAATAATAATAATAATAATAATAATAATAATAATAATAATAATAATAATAATAATATATGCGGATTTCTACGGCAACGCCACCGATTTACAGCTTGTTCTCCGTTCAGTGATGTAAGACTGATGAGAACCATTTGTATTAAAAGTAAATACGTATACTTCATACATACATATACTGGAATTATACGTTTAACGGATATACACTTATACGTATCCGGATCCGTTTAAACGTATCGTTAAAGGTATCCGTATTCCATACCGACGTATTATACGTACACTGCTGTCCAAGACTCTTTAGCTTTTTACATGGTTTGTCGAAACATGTTTTGTTGAGTACATTTTGGTTGTTTTAGAAATATTCAAGTAAAATGGTTCAATTTTACTTGAATTAACAAAACATTTTTTGCTGACAATACAAACTTTTTTTTTTATTGGGGGGGGGGGGGGAATTGCAAAAAAAAAAAAAAAAAATGTTGATTTAAACAAAATTTTCATTGACTTATATTTAAACAAAAAGTTTTGTTGGGTCAACCAAATTTTTGTTGATTCAACAAAACTTTTTTTCTTGGTGTGTCCTTTATCATCGAGTATTTAAAGCACATATTTGACTTCAAGAACAGAAGAAACAATATAATGCAATTAAAAAAAATAAATATTGAATATTTGATGAAATATGGGCATTTCCATAAAATAATTTTTAACTACGCATGTGCGAAGTATACGAAAGAATTTTTTTTTTTTCATGATTTGGTAGTCAATTCTTATAGAGCAACTCATATGAAAAGACCGGTCAAATGTCATGAAAACTTAAAAAGATACAGGCAATAAAGTGATCTAATTGACAAATTGGGGAAAAAATCCCATTAGATTATAAGGGATTTCCTCCCTAATTTATAAATTAGCTCACTATATTGCCCGTATTTTGTTGAGTTTTCACGATATTTTACTGGTATTGTTATAAGAGTTGCTCTATAGAACTGACTACCAAATTATGAAAAAAAAAAATCGTACAGTTCGCACATGCTCAGTTAACAGTTATTTCATACACATGCTCATATCTTATCAAATATTCAATATTTAATTTTTTTAATTACAGTATACAGTTTCTCCTGTACTTGAAGTCAAACATGTGCTTTACATCCTCGAAGTTCAAGGGCAATTCGTTAAGAATTTCCGTAGATATTCTACAAACCGTGTAAAAAGCAAAAGAGTCCGGTCACTGCGCCTTAATTTTTGAACAGCAGTGTATATACGTATATCGTTTAAACGTATAACTGAAATACGTATCGCATCGGGAGCATTCCTTTAAATTCAATTCTGTTGAATAGAATTGTCCACCTATACGCAAGGAGCTTAAATCTTCCTCCTTGGTTAAATGTAAATCTGAAAAATAAAAATCTTACGATGTAATGATTTCTAAATGTCAATAATGTCGACAAATTATTTTTGGTTTTGTAGAATAAATTGATTCGTGTAACTTGAATATGTAAAAACAAATTTTTATTTCTTTGAATTTTCTTGAAAAAATTCATTGAATCAAGATTTTTTTTTCAGCATCTATTCAAATTGAAAATAATTTATCTTTTCAATTTTAAGGAGAAAATGACGTCAATAAAAATGTTATATAATAAACCGTTTTATTTTATTTTCCCTCTTTTATCCAGAAAATAGCGTAATTTATTTGCCATCTTTAGAGAAACCTCAATAAAAGTTTCAAAATAATTAACATCTCGGAAACTAAGTCAAATTCTTAAATTCTTAGAGCGTATATGACATTAAAGGATGCATGCGGATAAATGATGCTTACTTAATCGCTCTGCGATACATATTCTAGGAGGAGTATTTGTGAAATACAAACAGACCTTCAGATTTTAATATAATGTATACAACCTCTTGTAAATACATTATCTAAAAACCCTATTTAAAAACTATACTTGATTTGCATAGTTTTCGTAATTGGAAGTATATTTATTTCTATCATTAGGCGGTTTTAAGGATAATCACCATTACATTTATTTTGAATCATCCGACACATATAATCAAATTGAAAAAGTTCCTAATTTTTAAATCTGTTAAAAACTATTAAATAGAAGAATTGTCAACTGTCAGGTCATTATGGATACTTTGGAAGGAGTGAATGGACAGTTGGGTATAGTTTACAGAAATTGTAATTATGCATAAATTTTACTTTAGGAGTTAGCTGAATCAAATTATTGTTCTGTTTTGGTCAAAATGTTTCTCTAAAAAAAAAATAACAAAATTTCACGAAAAGCCTCTCGCATAAATAAATTAAAATGTCCCTTTAAACTTTAGTTTAATCAGAAATTCCAAAGTATTATTCATAGAGGTTTAAAATTAATTCAAATAATGATTGTTAGAAACCAAATGAGATAGACAAATTTTATATTTCAGAAGAGAAAAACTGTGTTACTTTATAAATTCTGACAGTCCTAAAAATGTAGTTCAGGTTCAGGATTACACTTTTCCAAAATAACTTATTAAAAATATTGTTTTTTGTTGCGGAATTAAGAATGTGAGTGATATATGTAAAATTAATTGAGCAATATGAACATTTGTCACCGTATAAAGTAGTTGCAAATAGCATGATGGTGGAGGTCACAAACAACAAATAGGTAATTCTGATTGGCGGAACTGTTTTGACCTCTATTGAAGTATACAGTGGTTGATCAGCTGATTACAACTTTCTATTGATTATGAATAAGTGTTTTTCAATGATGCGTAAAAAACTATACATTGCCACATTCCGGGGATTTTTTTATGTTATGCTAGTAAGATAATTTATTTCAACGTTAATTTTTTTTAATAAATATGTTTTTTGGAATTTATCTCCTGAATTTAAGATCCACTTAATGACGATTCAATTAAAATACATTCAAAGACTGTAACACAAAAAGATTTATCAAAATTGTTAGAAAAAACAGAAAAAAAATGATGCATGGTTAGACTATTATTGATGGCTGGCGAATATATTCGTCTTTTCAAAGTATACTTAATATCAATTTTTATTTAGTAAATAATTCCGTAAGCTTAGCGATGAATGAAAAAAGCGTAATTTTAACAGTCATTTCACAGTTTAATGATGATTCTTAAAAATATACTAATTTACAAAATTTACAAACCCTTGCACAAAAATAATGACAATATCAAACGCAAGCAGAGAGCCCAAATCCGTGAAGCAGAGCGTGGAGTCGTGCCCCGATGGGGCCTCGTTCAACGGATTACCCGTTATGGTTTAAAAAACTTATCTTTGATTTATTTTGTTTGTATAAATTGAATTAATAATGGGTAAAAATTTCATATAAAAACGTTCCAGCTTTAAAGTAACAGATAGCAACATCAGCTTACAATGACTCCCAAATCTCTGATCTGATGCTAATGCCAAAGTTAGAAGGTCAGGATATAGACGCTTGTAAGCTATTATAGATACTACCAAACACCTTTTAAACAACAGAGTTGCTTGTTGCTTTCAATCGACGGGAAAATGGCGGTCATTTATGAGAAAAACAATCCGATTAAGGGAAGAAACTATTATTATAGCAGTTGCTACATAATGTTAAAAATTTGCAACAAACTGTCCAGTCGTTTGACCGTTTTTACAGAAAATGGTTACATTACCGTAATTTAACTTTACTCTGACTAGAATTATTGCCCATATTAAGGTCGGAATACATTGAAATTATGGTTATGTCACCATTTACAATAAAAACGGTCAAATGACTGGACAGTTTGCTGCAAATTTTTAACAGTTTATGTTTGTGAATAAAGATTGTAGAGGGACACACATTACTCAATAGTTTCTTCATTTGCCTTGTTCGTTTGTTTTTGTTTTTTAAGATGGTTAATTATCTATTGTATGTAGGGAGGTCAGTCATGAAAAAAAAGCACATGACTTGCAACTTAACTTCTATACAAAACAGATTTGAAAGGTATGGACGGCATTAGCAATTTTTCCTAGTAAAGTTTCAGCACGCGTTATTCGGTTGTCGGCTTTATATGGTAATCGGTTATAGAGTTATGACGACATTCAAATCATACATAAAATCATACGACAATCGACATAAAATCATACAACTAATCAATCACACAAACTGACATGTGTGGATATATTAACGCTCAGCCGCAACCACTGGTACTAAAATCTTGAAATTTGGAGAATAGTTAATCAACGGTAAAATAAAGTGTGTCAACAATATATATATAGTTGTATATATATAAATTATTAATGAGATCGTCTATCGAAAGTTTTGGGACTCTTTGTGTAAGCCTTAAATTTAATATCTGGAGAATTAAACTTTCTCCGAGCATAGTTTTCAGGGTTCGTACACTTTTATCACAATTTTTTGACAGAAGTTTTCTATGTAATATTTAAATAGCAGAAATTGTAGACGCCTCGTCTAATTGCAGGATTTGTAATACTTTTCTGCATTTAAATAAGGCAAAAAAATCTATTAAAAATTTGTGGTAAAAGCGTACGAATTCTAGTTTTGTCAGTTTATTTGTACTTATGTTTTACTAATTACAAAGCTTTCTTTTTTTCCCTTCCTCCCCCAAAAATCGAGTTTATAACCAGCTTTTCTTCTAAAAATATTCTTTAAATTTTGTAAAATAAAAACAAAGACAATATTTACCTCTTGCTTTGGTCGTTCCTTCAGAAAAGTTATCAATGCCGTTGCCAACCTGCAGAAAAATAACTATATTAAAAACTAATAAGGAACATCACGTGTGATCAAGATACCTATTTGCTAATATGCAGTAATGCACTCTGTAGATTTCAAAGAATTCTATGAATATGGCTTTTTTCTCTCTCTCTTAAATAATAAATACTTTTGAAGTCGCGTAAATATATCATAACAAATAGTTTATTTTTATAATCTATACATATTTGCCCTTAAACTGTTTGTATGCACAATCCCATGTTTTGTTTTTATTGGTATTTCATGAAGAAATTATTGGTTTGTCTGGCATACCTTTCAAAAGTATTTATTTCATGAGAATACATTCCATTAGACCTTAGAAATCCATAATTAGCATGTAGGTATTCTTTACACACACTGAGTGTTCCTTAATATTTTTAATATAATTATAATTTTCTTATAGTATATTTTTATTGTGTTTATTATGTTTAGATGTAAACAAAAAAGAAACAGAAAAAAACTACATATAATGTAGCAAAAAAAAAAGTATTGTTTTGTAAAGCGTTTACTTTGTAATATATATATAACAATAGGTTTTATTATATATATATATATATATATATATATATATATATATATATATATATATATATATAACCATAAATGAAACATTATCATAACACCAACTTAAACAATGAAATAATTAGTTGACAATGAAAGATTCCCCAACACACTTAATATGGAATCAAAAACATTGAAAGAATAAGAAATTAAATAAAAATTGAATAAATGGAATTAAATGAAATGAAATTTGTGGAATTTAGACAGAATTATCAAGTCCCAATTGCCTAAATACCACAAATAAAATGAAATGAGATGTTTCATCATCATATTAGCCATACATTGCTAAAAAATATGATATTGGGACTACATCTCAAATACAATGATTCAAATCAGTGATAAAATAAAAAATAAAATACAATATTAAAAAGGAAAGAAGCCATACTTATAAATTACAGAGAGAACATTTAATAGAGACATTAAGTATAAAATCCATAAAGATGAAAAGAGATATAAATAAGGTACCTTGCAGTTCATGAACCATCATGAAAACTCCAACATGACTGAGGAATGAATTGCATAAAAAATTATAACATGTTGCCAATTTTAGAAATATAAATTGCTAAGAAATATAAATTGCTTTGCAGTGACGCCAGAAATAATGTTAAAATATAATGGATTATAAAATAAACAGGAACATTAGTGCTGCCATCTATTAGTAAAAGTGAATATAATCTGAATCGAAGGAATTGGATGGAAATAAATGTTTCATAATTCAACCAAATTACTATCTTAATTGATACCAATTAGTTAAATAATAAATAAATGAAATTAATTAATAAATAGAAAATCGAATTACATTAAAGGATGTATTAATGAATAATACTATCTTATAAATAAGTATTAAGATTGAAAAATTAATAATAAGAAACAACTTAAAATAGAGCTGCTCTCTAGTGGTAAAAGTAAATATAAAGGAATGGATGGAAATTAGTGTTTAATAATTAAACCAAATTACTATCTTAATGATAGCCATTAGGTAAATAATAAATAAATGAAATTAATTAATAAATAGAATGTTGAATAATATCTAAGTAATGGATGTATAAATTAATAATACTATGTTATAAATAAGTAGTAATATGGAAAAATTAATAATTAATGCAACATTAAAAATGTACCATTAAATGACAACAACGATTAAATAACTGTACTAAAAGTGCAACATCAATTAAAATAAATTAAATTAAAATACTAAAGATTTGAATTAAGAATCAAATAATTTAAAATTAATATTGATTAAATATTGAAATGAATTAGTCGCAAATAATGTGGCTTCAAACAAAGTTAAATTAAATAAAAACACTTAATAAAATTAAAACATATTATATTAACACTGTATAAAAGTAAACATTATCTTAGAAGTAAATATGATATTGTCCACCAAAGGTATTAATCCAAATCATTAGATCAAATACATTCTTAATATTAATGAATATAAATTTATTTAAAATAATTAAATAATGAATAAGTAAATCTAACTAAATTAATATACATATAAAAATAACACATCGCAGTCCATTATAAAATGTGTATGATCAAACAATTGTGTAAATCAAAATGCCCCCCTTTTTTTTTTAAATATAAATTAACCATGCGTATTTTTCCATACAACGCCGCCACACACCTCCTCAATCCAACGTCTACCCACCCAACCGTCCTATTATAATTTTTTTTTTTTTTTTTTTTTTTTTTTTTTGTAAATATTTATAAGATGATATGATTTTTTTATACATTTTTGAAACGCATGTGTTAATTTGGTTGTAAAGATCAAATAGGAACTAACTATATATTAAGGAATATATGAATTTTTTTGGAAAACCATGTTGTAATGCTTCATAGATAAGTTTTTTAATATTTTTGTTAATAAGTTGAGAGGAACATAAACTTTTTATTCTATAAATATGATTAAAGAGTATATTACGATATACAGAATTATGAAGACATGATTTAAAATTAGTAAATGAATTAACTTTAAATTTAAATTCTTTACGTTTATCAAATAGATCTATTATTGTTTTGTTTTCTTTTAGTGTAATTTTAAGATCTAAAAAGTTAATAGCATTGTTAGAAAGGAGGTTTTCTGTTAATTCTAAATTAGTAGGATAATCAACTGGAAATATAGAAATATTAGTGTGATCAGTGGCAATTAAAATAATGTCATCAATATAACGATATAAATGTATATTACTATTAATAAATGTACGTTCATAATGATACAAGTATAAGTCTGAAAGTATACTAGATGTACATCCCCCTTGTGGTATACCGACTTTCTGTAAATATAACGTGTTATCATGCATTATATAATTATTATATATAATGAAATTTGTTAAAGTTTTAAAATAAGCTGTATCTATATGAAGTGGTAAATTAAGTGAATGTTGATACTTATAAAATAATGCATTTATAATATTATGTAGATCTAATAAATCTATATTATTAAATAAATCTTTGAAATCATATGTCATTATATTGTTAACACATTTAAGATTTTTCAAAATATTGACGAGTTGATAGCTATTTTTTATACAATGTGTGTTATCAATGGATGTTGTCAGTGTATAAATTTGATTGAGAATTTTTAATAGATGTTTATTGGCTATATTATTATATGTATTGCATCCTATAGTTACAGTCCTAAATTTAATTGGATTTTTATGAAATTTGTGTATAAGAACTAAATAAGGATAATTAAAGTTAGTAGAATTAATATTTAATAATTTATAATAACTGTGAATTTTACGATTGTTTACAATTACATTTTCATTAGTTTTTTTAAAAGAATTGTTAGTAGAAATGCAGGATGTAAGTAGTTGGTGATAATAAGCTTTACATATGATTGCATAATTATTAGGAGATTTGTCAATATATGTTATTACATAGTTTTTTTGTAATTTAGTAATTTGCTGGAACAAATGTTTTGTGTTAATTTTAACCATATTCGATAAATTTTGTTTTAAAGACGAACTTAATTTTTCAATAACCAGTATTTTCCATTGATTAAAATATTCAATAGGTTTACTATATGAAATTGAAATTTTATAAATAAAAATGTCTATATCATATATAAACTGTTTTATAATAGAATTTACATTAAATTTAGAAGGAAGTCTATATTTAGTACCATAACCCATGAGTTTTTGCAGTTTATAATCATTCACAATATTAAGATTACCAGTGATTATATGTCCATGATCATTATTAATGAATTTTTTTAGAGTGGGGTCATTGCAATTACACTGAAAAGTACTAGCATCAGATGCATTTTTTGAAAATGCATTATAGTTAAAAATCTTTCTTCCAATTGTAGTAGGATATTTAAATGTCTTTGAAAGTTGAAGATTTTTTATAGGAAAATAACAGTTTTTATCATTAATTATAGAATTAATATTAATTTTATTAAAGATTTGATTTGAAAAAGTTATAATTATTTGAGTATTAGTGTTTTGAATTTTTTGTTTTTTATTTAAATTAATGTTAAAAAGATTAGCTCTTGTCATAATTAGATCATAGAAAATATCAGAGAAATGATTTGAGTAAGATTTACTAAGAAATACATTTAAATATTGTACTATCAGTTTCTTTTTAATAGCAAAAATATATTTTCGTATTAAAAACCAGTTGTAGTTCTTAATATAGTTTTGATGAAGAGTGTTGATTTGTTTAAGAATAAATTTATTGGAAATAACAACTGTAGCAGTACATTTTCCTCGCTTGTTACGTGTTGTTTTATGATTTAAATTATGATTTAGAGTAAGATAAATAGGAGAATAATCTGTAGTATTATTTGTTGAAAAAACTTTAACTGGTCTGTTAAATAATTCACTATGAAGTCCATAAGGATAAATAGTGTTATAATATTTCATATATGAAGACTCCATAAATATACGTTCTGATTTAGCTTTTATTATTTGTATAATTTCAATTGTAGTATTTTTAAATTTATGTTTATGAAAATGTTGTATTTCTGCTGTGGACTGTAAATTTTTTGCTTTGTTCTTGTTAGTGTCTGAACGATGTTGATCAATACGTTTATGTAATGGACCTGATGTTTCACCTATATATTTCAAACCACATAGGTTACAGTTTATGCTATAAATTACATTAAATGCTTTACAAAAAAGTTGATAAATTAGGATCTGATACAATTTGTTTCTGAGAAGCAAATGGACAAGTCTTGCAGCGAGCAATATATATATATATATATTTTTTTTTTTCTTCTTCTTAATTTGAATTAATAATGTTACATTTATTAGGACTACAATTTTAATTTGTAAATTGACAGGGCTCTTTGGTATCGAGTGTATGTGGTCAGTTTCTTATGTTTCAATGGTTAAATTTTACTTAAAGTTATATATATATATATATATATATATATATATATATATATATATATATATATATATATATATATATATATATATATATATATATATATATATACTTATGTATATATATGTATATAACGATAATATAGACGTCATTATAATTCATCATACACAAATAAAGGGAAAATTAAAAATTAAACTCACAGCTCGTATGATAAATTATACAAAAATGAGAATATTGATAAAATCGAAAATAATTTTGAGATCAATAAAATAATTTTCAAGCCCATTATATATGTCATACAAAGTCATAAAATATAATGTCAAATTGGGAGTAAAATAAAATAAAATTACTTATAAAACAAAAGACGGTGCAAATGTACTATGCAGCTAAATCAAATATAGTATTAAATATAGAAGTAGTAATCAAATATAGTAATTAAATTTTCATAATATCTATAAACAAATGTGGTATATAACTTATAGTTTTGATGGCAATAATTTGCTAGCAACATTCATCAAATTTCGTAGAACATTCATATATCTTTAAATTATGAATGTTCTGCTTTTATAAAATGTAGATCTGTTTCTGCTATAAAGATTATACAATATTCAGAATGGCCGACTCTGTCGAATGTGGTAGTCGATAGAATCAAATGTTAAACACAATCGATTGTATTGTTGATGATTTCTTAAGAAAATATCAATGTTATAATATTTTTCTTTTCCATTTTGCGAAGACGATGCGCGCCCAAAATCTTGTATAGCAATTAGGACTATGCTCATTAATAAAAGAAGCAAAAATTAATTTTTTGTTCTGTCCCCATGAAACATCCCTATAAGAATATGAAACGCTGCACAGAAAAATAAGTAATATTACATATATATTAAGAAAGTTTTGTCTTGATGCTAAATATAATAATAATTTACGTTTGAAGTATCTAAAATTAATCGCATAATTGAAATTATGCGATTAATTTTGGTGCTTGAAACGTAATTTTAATTATTATAATATATAAATTACGTATAGTATAATGTTCAGTTATTCTCTATAACTAAAATAAGTTTTACTATTGCCACGTCTTTTTTTTCTCAATAATAATGGTGGAATGTTTGTTTTTCTACTTACATGCTTCAGGAAATCAATTGTCTAATTATATACATTCATCAAAATCTAGACATTACAACAATGTATAAAAACTGGAGATTTTTAAATTTCAATGCAATTACAAACGAAATTAATTTTTCTTTAAGTTTCATGTTTTATTCAACAATGTGAATATGCAATAAATTTTAAACAGTAAAAAAATAAATAAATAATAATAATAAAAACAGCAAATTGCAAGCAACATAAAAATTTCAAAAATGTTTAAATGTTGTCTTCTCGCTTCAATGACTTAATTGTGAAATTTAATTGTAGCATTCATATAGCTAAAACAATGCATCCTTAATTAAATTAAGTAGCTCAATTTGTATCTTATTTATTATACATAATTATCTTTTTCTCTTATATATAAAACAGGTGTTTATTGAATCATTTCTAAAGTAAAGTGATTTGCAAATTGTTTATTTATTAATTAGCGTCTCATTTTAAACAAAAAGATTTTTTATATATATAAAGTGAAAGTGATGCATTTAACTATCAAAGCATCCTCCGTTAATTGCATTATTACACTAATATGAATTCTTGAAAGAAGCTCATATTTTTTATCTGAAATGTAAAGAAAAAAAAGAAAACATCGTCTACTAAATACTTTCTCTTTTTGTAATTGTTTAAATGTTTCAATGGCAAAAATCTTCGAAACACATTCGATGGAAGTTGGCCTTTCAATGAAACATAATTTTTTCTTCATTAAAAGGGACTTGGTACTTTTAAAATGTCAAAGAATGAAAAAAAAAAATTGACTAATTTTGCCATTTTATATCTTAAAGAGTATACAATACAAACACACAATTTTAAAGGCAAGAAATAAATACATGTTTTTTCTTTCATTTAATTATTTTTGTTTTCCAGATCATAATAGGGGAAATTAGTTTTTATAGAAAATATTAAACTTTTTGAGCAGAAAATTGAAATCAGAGATTGTGCACATGATTACAAAAGAATTTCTGCATGTAAAACAAAATTTTTGGTATCTAATTATACTTAAGAGTCTTGTGTTTACACTGAAACTAAAACATTGTTTTATTTATAGTAGTTTTATGTTTTAAAAACACAACTGTATCTTGCTTATATAAAAATTTCAAAATTTTAGTAGTTTAACACCAATATATATATATATATATATATATATATATATATATATATATATATATATATATATATATTGTTTCAAGAAAAAAAAGGGGGAGAAAATTTTAAATTCACTTTATAGTACATACCATACACTACATATTATATATCCTAAAAATTTCAGGAAAAGAGATTGAAAAGTTTTTTTTTTTTTACTATCTTGCAAAATCACATTTTCAGAAAAATGATTTAAAATTATCTCTTTGAAAATATTCCATATTTAGCAACAATTGAGAGTGGCATTCATTTTGTTTTAAAGTGTTCAGAAATTATTGTTATTATATATGTGATATTTTGCCACAAATGGAAGACATGTCTGGCACACTTGAATTAAACTGCAGTCTTAAATTAGTTTGCACCTTAGCAGCCGAGTATTTTGGTGATTGCAGAAAATAAAAACACGATGCAGTCGAATCCATTTTATTCAAACATAATCAATCTTCTTTAGATTCCGGGGAAATGCTCTATTTACGAAATGATAGCTTTAACAACTTGTTTGTTAACAACCCTCCATAGAGCAACATCATATCTATAGATACCAATTCAGCAGCAAGTAACAGCTTATTTTTACATATTTTCGACGACAAAATCCCCTGCTCTCGTTAGCTTGATAAAATTCATCACTCGTTGCAGACGAACACATCAGTTAAAAGAAAAAATAAATAAACTCTCCGATGACAACGTTTCATTGCATTCCCAAATCTGTCCCGTTTTCTTTAGCAAACACCAATGTCGAAAATTCTCTCTCTGAATCAGGACGGGCGAGTAGTTTTAAACTCACTTGCCAAAGAACACAAAACACGTCACGTGACCGACCTCCATCGAATCACAAAGGCTTTTAAGGAACTTTTTTAGTATTTCCGGTGGAATTATCTTAACGAAAAACGGTTTCCTTGGCGCGAAAAATCTTCTACAGTTTCCTACAGGATTCGATATTTCGTTCCAGACGCATGCCGTATAGCAAACCAATTTATCTGCTTTGAGGCTTTGGTTAAACTTCGAATTTAATACGTAATAAAAAAAGAAAATGAATCTTTGATGTAGAAGAAAAAAAAAAAAGAATGAAAGCTTTTCGGAAATATTTTAATAGACATTTAATATTTAATAATAGAATAATTTTACGGGAATAGGGTTTTCTGAGCGGAATAATTTAAGAGACGTGATATTTTAGCATTTAAATAAAGAAGTTATGACAATTTGACTACATGGGAATAATAATAATGAATTTTAATAATGTATTAAAATAAAGATGTTCTATTTAAAGAATAACTTGAAAAAGCTATCGCCATTTTTAGATCTAACTACTTTCGAATAAATATTATTAAGTGAATTAGGATAAACTGGCTTTATATATGGATAGTAAAAGGCTATTTTAAGAATAAGAGTTATTTTAATAAGGCGGGGTTATATACGGAACATTATTAAATGGGAACATTTTTTAGTATATAATTTAGCAGATTGCAGAAAAAATCAAATTTTGTAATATATATATATACTAGCGGCCCTCCCTCGCTTTGCTTCGGGTTAACCTTGAAAACCTTCATCTCTTTGTGTTTTCTGTAGACCTTTTTAATGTGTACAATAATTAGTACATTATTTTGATAAATCTTGTAGGGTTCAGCCTGCGTTTGCAATGTATAAGCGGAAAAAATGAAATTATTTACGACATCACATTAAAAACCTCAAAAATAACAGTATTTCTCCACTATTTAATGGATGTTATTATACATATAAACCTTCCTCTTGAATCACTCTATCTATTAAAAAAAACCGCATCAAAATCCGTTGCGTAGTTTTAAAGATTTAAGCGTACATAGGGATATAGGGACAGAAAAAGCGACTTTGTTTTATACTATGTAGTGATTTATCTGAAATTACAAAGCAAAACATATGGTTATTATACATATAAACCTTCCTCTTGAATCACTCTATATCTATTAAAAAAAACCGCATCAAAATCCGTTGCGTAGTTTTAAAGATTTAAGCGTACATAGGGATATAGGGACATAAAAAGCGACTTTGTTTTATACTATGTAGTGATTCCAAAAATTGATTTTTTTTTAAGTGTTAAAAGTCCTAAGTCTGCTTAATAAATAAATAATATAGGACTTTTTTCATCGTTCGTCAGTTAAAAATATGATAAAACCCTAAGCACAGCAATCATATTTCATTCAATTGTGTCTGTAGCATTATTTATAATTCAATGCATGCCTTATCCGAATTATATATTTATATTTATATCCAAAAGAAAAGTAAACTTATATTGTAGCAGCGTTGTATCTAATCGAGGTTAATATGAAGGGTGTCCACAAAAACCCTTTACAGTTTCAAGCTTTTATTATAAACAAAAATGAACAGATATGTGTATGGAAAGTAGTACAATATTAGGAGTATCAATTGAAGTTTTTTTTTCATCAATTAATAAACCTCTATATGTGCACGATTAGTTGCACGAAGCACATGTAATCATCGACGGTTTTCTCAGATAATCTTTTACATCCACTCTTTGGTTTATCCAATACTCAGCCGGTCTCCGTGAATTTCTTGTACCACGTCCACCAAAGCGTGAATGGTAATTATGACGATTATCGCCTTGACGTGCTTCGTGCAACCAACCTTTCACATATAGAGGTTTATTAATTGATAAAAAAAAAACAATGTCGCTACATATTCCTAATATTGTACTACTTTCCTTACATACATCTGTTCATTTGTGTTTGTAATAAAAGTGTGAAATTGTAAAGAAACTTTTTGGGCATGTTTACTTTTGTAGATAGATGGTGTGGTGGTTTTCCCAGTTTGCAGTAGTAGCGAACCGCTACACCTACTGTTTCCTGAGTTGTGGTAAGTTGGTTTGTGTGGTCGGATGAATGGGGGAATTCCTCCAGATCAGCGCAAAGATCTGTCACACAATTTCTTCGCGGCAGTGCAACACGGTTGATGAATCTTAAACAAGACATCAAAAACAAGCGCAAAGGTAAGCTCTAGCAAGGATGGTGTTGCCCTATGACGCTAGGCTACATGTAGCCAAGAATACCCTCGACTTGTTGAAAGTCCTCAAACATTCTTCTTACAATCTCGATATCTCCCAATGTGGCTACTATATATTCGATCTGTTGCTGAAAGGTCAACGGTTCACATGTGACAAGGAAGTGAAGAGCAATGTTGAAGAATGGATCCGTAAGCAACCCGCAGTCTTGTCCCGCAACAAAGTCTTACACTGAACCCGCCCACTCCTTTCCTACACGCTGGGATTTTTGCATTAAGGCTATTGCCAACTTTGTGTAAAGTGCCATTTTACACATTAACTGTCATTCAAACATTCTGTAGTTAAAATTTTCTGTAATTAAAGTATTCTTTAAATATAACCACAGTCTGATTTTCACTTGAGAGAACCATATCCTTTTCTGTATATACAGGGTGTCTCGTCTCATCGTTGACCAACAGTTAATTTCTAAACTCTTAGTTTTATAGGTATAGTTCCGATTGCAAAAATGTTTCAATTGCTGTTCTTCATCATATAAAAATCCATTCATGGCAAAACAGTTAATTTTGGAAAAGGGGCGAAATTTTAATTTGTATACTGTCTCTGAGTCACATAAATTATATTTAGAAAAACAGTATCCGTGTTATAAGTAAAAACAGTAAAAATTTCATTCTTCTGTAACCAAAACTTGCCAAGCTATGATACTTTGAATTTTATAGCATTAAAAACACACTTTTTCGTTTTTACTACATTTACCTATGGAAGATCCCACAAAATCCAGGGAGGGGCAAAATTTTGCAACAGGTGTAATTGTAGGCCTCTGTCAAGGTCGCGTTCATAAAATGTTGAATATATACACAGAAAATAAGCTAACAATTATTTTTCTTTTGTCCGAACATCCCAAGCGATACAATTTTTTAACATATCAACATATAAAGTAATGCCTAAATTAACATACGAGATATATTAAAAATCCAAAAATAAGCTCCTCCTTTTTTTCAAAATTCTGAATTTAAAGAGTTTATTCTATTTTTATTCAGGGAGTAAAGGTCCTTAATTTAATTTTGTCTTAATATTTAATTATTTTAAATCACTTGAAAATATTTTTTTCTCAAAATATCAGAAAATAAAAGAAATTTTAATAATTAAAATTTAAAAATCCAGGAAGGTGCAATGACTCTCCTCTGCCCCCTTGTAAGTGCCCATATGTTTCCACACAACATTTCTTTTTATAAGAATTATGATTGTCTCAGATTCTAAAAAATCTAATCAGTCGAATTTGCCGTTGCACAATGAATAATATCGACTGTGTTATTGTATCATTGATTATATTATACTCAAAAATCTACCTGTCGATAGTACAAAGCCATTTCTAGTATCAATTTTTATGGGCAATTCCATTGTACCGTTGATAATGCAATCGATTGTACTTAACAATATACTCTGCTACAAGTAGGTGCAATCCTAGTATCTGCTTTTTATCGAAAAGTAGCAGGACAACTCTTGCTTATTGGTCTTATAGTGACTTCACGCGGAAGCAGAAGACGGATACAATCACTTTTAAAAACGTTTCTTTTTCCTTCTTTTTCTTAAAAAAAAAAAAAAAAAAAGAAAAGAAAAGAAATGTTATTCTTTATGAAATAGAAAAGATGTGAATTATCACTTTACTAAACAGCGTACAACCATTAGAGTTAAAAAAATGTCCAGACCGGGGCTCGTAGACCTTTATATTTCACTAATTTTACAGCGTAATTTCAGCTCTGCTGAAAACTTAATTAGTGTGTTATATTTTATTTAAGTACCGTGTTTTCCATTTAAAAAAAAAGCCCTAATCAGAAAATTAGCCTTATTATATTTTTTAATTGTTCTCCTGTACAAATCTTAAAAATAAACCTTACCTCAGCAATACGCCCATTCCAGAAATAAGCCCGCGTCACTTATTAAAATAGTTAATATATAAGATATCATCTTGACTTTAAACAAAACAAACAAACAAACAAAAAAGTAGCAGAATTTATAAAAATGAAATTAAACTTTTGTATTTTTGTGAAAGCGAGCGACAGGTAGAATTTTATGCTGGAAATACACTTCTTCCGGAATTACTGGTGTGCCGAAAACATAGGCAAAAACTTTATTTTTATTTCAGGTACATAAATGACACTCATATTTAAAACAGAAACAATTTATTTAAAGTTATACTAAAAACATTTTTATATCATACAATTTACTAAGGCGTTGAAATACAGCCATCAAAACATTTCCATATTAAATCATAAACACAGAGCCAATCGATGTAATAATCGAAACGTCCAATACAGTTCATCACAAAAGATAATAAGATAAGCACATACAATTATGTCAGAAAACACACCACTAATTTAAATTGTTCTACTCATAAGTAAAAGTCAATTAAAACTAAAACAAAAACCAATGGGGAAAGACGATTAGATGATTGTACAATTGAATAAATGTAAATTTTTGTCTATGAAAATACATGAGTAATGTGTTTATTCTTTTATGTGAAAGAATGTATAAATGTTGATTATTTTAAATGAATGAATGTAGATATTTGTGCTTGAAAAATATAAGAATTCCCTTGAAGATAAAATTAAAAATGGCCTTTGAAAATGTGTGTTTTGAACAAAAATTAATATAAGGTAACTAAACAATAGCTACCATAAAATTCTGCCGTAACTTGCTTAATCACTAAATATTTATCAAATCATTTTACTTTAAAAAGGCATATTTTGAAATAGCTTTGTTTAATTTTAAGACTTTATAATTTTTACTATTTTTGAAAGCCATGTGGAACATATTTCAGAAGTTATAAGTTTAATACACAATGCTTTTTCAGAATATTTACTTCAAAATGTCCAATGAAAAATTCATCTGTTTATTATTTAAAAACTAAACAGAGAACTACCTGTGATAATAATAAGCTAAGAAACCTTACATAATTTAATATTTGATTAAGATTATCGAATAAATATGAAAGAGTAAACAATTTGTTTGATGAAGGCTTTAGAAAGTGGGCTTTTATTTATTATTTTCAAGCTTTGTAATCAGTACTTTTTGGTGGACATTTCCCCAACTTTAAAAAGAAATTTAATTTTAATATGCGTGGGTGTTATATATATGTATATATATTGTAGCAAATAAAATATTTAGACCAACAGAAAATAGGCATTTTCTTTGTTGAAATAACATTGCGTCATAATGATATGTAATCGTTGATAAAATCTTATTTCTTCTAAATTTATATCAAAGTCAACAGAGATTTTGCTATGCAAAGATTTAGTTGCTACTGTATAAAAAAAAATATTCCCTATGTTGAATATGACAAATGACCGATAATATTTTTACACGCACTATATGACAACACGATTTTTATGACAAAATTGCTAAAACTAAGAAAAATCTAATCAAACATATTTATTTTCTACCTTTAAAATTTTAATATACTTATGACAGAAAGATTTTTTAATTGAAATTGTTAAAATGGAGAAAATGCAAAGAAATTTATAATTTTCTCATTCCATCATTATACACTTTTAATGTAAGAATGACTGAAATTTGATCGTGGATTAGTAGCTACACTGAAAAAAAAAAAAAATTTTTTTTAATTATACCGCAAAAATAACAGTAATAAACAGTAAAATAAGCAGTAATATACTGCTGCGCATTTTTTTTTTTAATTTTTTTTTTTTTTTTTTTTTTTTTTTTTTTTTTTGGCAGCGTACCATGTAAGCAATTTATACTATAACTTCTTTTTACAATTGTATTTATTTATGATTCCTAGAAATAAAAAATATATATTTGTTAACTTGTAAAAAACATTAACAAAAGTTTTAATATTGCATGGGAAAATTGTTAATCTTGCAAAACTATAGTTTTGCCACGATTTTGATGTCCAGGTTATATATTTCTTTACTAATCATTTCTATTTTATATTGCTTATTATGTCGTATTTCGATTATACAGGAAAAACAAACAAAAATTTGTAAGAAAAAAATAAGAAACATGTAATATAAAATTCAAAAAGTTGTGATAAAAAATTAAAAACTCATAAAAAAATAATCTTTTATATATATATATATATATATATATATATATATATATATAAACATGAAAACGGTTTTTTGTTTGCTTGTTTTTTAGTTATAGACTGTAAAGAATTTAATTTTCTTTATTAAAAAACTAAAAGAAAAAAAAAAGGAACCATTTAAATCCGATAACTTGTACAAAAGATTAAAAACAGTGTTTCGAGATAAGTCAGTTTAAAACTTTGCTTGCGTAGGTATTTTCGGTCTGCACGGCTCAACATTTACGGCTCCTACGACCGTAATTTTACGGATTTTCCTACCAGACCAACTGTACGAAATTCATAAAGATTCAAACATTATTATTATTATTATTATTATTATTTTAAATTTAATTTAGTTAATTATTTATTTATTTATTCTATTTTTTTGTCATTTCAAATCTTTGTAGCCCTTTTAAAATGCAGCTATTGAAAATAACAGTGTTCCAAATTTTGACAATCTGATCAAAATGATATGCTGCAATAAGGTGTTTCTAATTAATTTGTTTTAACGGTAGTAACAAGAATGAAAAAAGAAAAAAAAAAGAAACTCCTTTATTGGCGGATTTTATTTACGTGGCATAGTAGTTAAGCTTAATAAATGCGTTTTAACTTTTTAACTAAACTACATGCTAAATACTTACTACTTACTATACTAGCTATACTGCTGAATTATCTCCATACATCCTTTCCTCATCCAGGGGCGGATCCAGTTCCTCATTTATCAAAGGGTCATCGTGTATTTATTTATTTATTTTTGTTTTATTTTATTTATTTGTTTTTGCTGGAATAAGGAAGTATATATTCATGAGCTTTTTGTGTTTGAAGGACATTATTTAAAGCTATTTATTGTAGGGTATTATTTAAGGCTATATTTTTCTTTGAAGGCTCCATGCTATATATTTTCTAACTCAATTACGAAGCATTTTCGTTCGTAAATACACAAAATATACGTTATTAATAAACAAATAACATTTGATGGGTCTATTCAGATATCAAGAAATGGAACAGAGTTTCCCATTTTCTTTCAAAGGTGGAATTTTAAGCACTTTTTTAGATCTAGAATTGTAAAAAGTCATCATGAAAGTCAGGAAATTCCTGTATTGGAGACCGCAAGAAGATGATTCTTGGTCTACATATTAAAAAACGTGTCGTCTTTCATATTTCAAATAATAACTCTTGCATTTGACATTTTATTTGAATTTCTTGTGTAAAGGCATATTTTATGCATTTCTCTTAAATTTTTATAGAGTAATATGGGATCAAACGTTTGAGGATGCTAATATTAAATCCACGTGACAAACTTTAATTTCTATCTTCAAAAGAATATCATCCGATTAATATGTTTCCTTTAAATGAGATGCAATGAATGGTCTCAAGTATAGTCTATGTCAGGGTTGGGTTTTTGACGTCAAAACTGGTTTTTGACATGACAGTGGTAAAAACCGTGTTTTTACCGGTTTATTCCGTCAAAAACCTATCATTTTCGATTGTCCGCCAATTTATGGTGTAAGTGTAGCATACAATACATTTCTAGATTGATTTTACCTTGTTGATCTTATTATTTACAATTACATTTGTTAAATTTATTTAAAAGAAGATCATTTCCTAATATGGGAAAGATTTAAAAATACAAGAGTAAAAGAAAAGAACAATATTTGTCATAATCTTCACTAATATAGATTCTACTAACTGCAATTAACATTAACATTAAATGATAACAAGTAATATAAAAACTTTTTTTAAAGTCAATTCCTACTTAAGTCAAATATAAATTTTTTTACAGCGATCTACACGCTTCGCCACTGACGGTATTTATTCCTAAATTTATATCCTGCTAAATATCTTACATAAGAGAAATTTTTGAAATGTATTAAAAATTAAATAAAAAATAAATAGCTAAAATACCAAAAATTAATAGCTCGAAAAGTATTTCTCACAAAATTGTTAGACAAACTGCGTTAGAAAGTTTAAAAAATTGTATTTTTCTTGATATAAATTTAAAATCTAATAATTATGCTGTTTTTCAAATATTGAATTTCAAAAATTACCAAACTTCACAATAAAGTGTCATAGCGATGTTACAGTTAACGATAATACAGTTTTTTTTTCAAATATTAATTAATTAATTAAATTTTATTATTTAATTTTAGTTTTATACTTCATTTCTGTTCAAAAGTATAGACTCACTCCACATTTATAGTCTCCTTCGCCCGCGAGCCGCCTGATCTTCGTCCGTGAACAGCCGCATTATCTTTTTACGTGTGAAGGTGAGACTATAAATATGGAGTGAGTCTATACTTTTGAACAGAAATGAAATATGAAATTAAAATTAATTAATTAAATTTAATTAATGAATTAATATTTGAAAAAACTGTATTAACATCAATTGTCATCCAGTACAAGTTTAAAAAAATTTATTTGAACTTGATAGGATGAATAGAAAATAATTTATTAACGATTGAAAATTTGGACAAGATATATAAATATATAGAGAGTGTGAGCTAATAGTAGGAATTGAATAAAAGGTTATTATAATTATTAAATAACATTCAATATAGATTTTTAATAAAGTACATTAAAATTATTTTAGAGATGCAAAAATGCTGTTACATTGTATGACAATAGATGTTAAGCATAGACTGGCAGTGAATAAATTTTAATATTCTTAGATATAATATTTTAAAATGCATATCTTATGTATTTCATAATAAATGCTATTATGGTGATTTTCATTTGCACTTCAATAAGTATAATCTTAAAGTTTTGTTTTCAACAATGTAATAAATTGTACCGAAATTATACACATTGTTTAATCTAATACTTATAGGTTACAGGATTTCTTCAAAAAATCTAATTTTTTTTAGACTATGCCAAATAGCTTAAGATTATTGTAAAGATCTTCTAACAGAGATGTACATGTATTATTCTAATGTAATTCTTTTTTGTTTTTCTTGGATGGATAAATATACTTTAGAGTCTTTTTAATACTGAATATTTCATGTAAAACAACTTAATATTAAAGATAGAATGAAAAAAAAATTAAAAAGAAACTACTAAAAAATGGGTTTTTGACAGTTTTTGACATTTTTGACAAGGAGGTTTTTGACATGACGGTAAAAACCATGGTTAAAACCGGTAAAAACCGTCATGCGTCAAAAACTTGCCAACCCTGATCTATGTATTTTTTTTTCATTAAAACATATTTTTAATTATGGAAATTATTAAATTCATATTAAATATTTTTTTGAATTATGACTTATATGATTTTTACATTAAAAGAACCGGCAATGTAAAAAACATGGATTTGTGCATTTACAGCTCATTCTTATCATTAGTTTTCAAGATATAGAGAAATATTTATTTTCAATTGTCTAATGAAGACTTCTGTAATTATTTGAACACACAGAAAAGAAAATTTTAGACATTATCCTATTTTATTTTATTTTAATGTATTTTTGAAAATTTTACTCTTATATAATGTTACTTTTTTTTCCTTTAGATCCTTTATGTATTTTTTCGGTTACTGATTGAAGGAATCTAGACTTTTCTAAAGGTATTATTTATTTTTTTATTTTTTTTTATTTTTTACACTCAAAACCGTAATATATTTTCTTTAATAACTTTATGGATATTTAAGGGGAAAAGGGTGCTTAAATTATGTTTTTTTCCGTACTGATTTGATCCTAGAGACTCAAATAAAGTGCCAAGAAAAAAAAAATGTGTTCTCAAAATGGAGTAAAAAGCACTCAATTTTAAATACGTCACATGCTCAAAATAGATCCGATCCAAATTGAGAAAATTGAGAAAAACACATGTGCTCATTTTTTATTCCATGGGTGTGTTCAAATATGAACTGTTATGCAGTCATTTTTACGATCTCATGGATGTATTCAAATATGAACTCTGTGTGTTCTCTGTTATATATTCAATATATATTTTGTTCTAATTTTATGTAATCAGCAGTATACCTTCTGTGTAAATCTTAAATTAATGTAAATATTAAATTATGCACAATATCTTAAAATAAGTTAAAAGTGCTTGAAACCAATGCTCTTGGTTATAAGAATATAAGTAAAATAAGATGGCGTTTAAGATGGCCGATTAGTAACACATGCGAAACCAAAATTTAGGTAAAAACATGGGCTAAAAGACATTTAATAAAACACTTTCAAAACTAAAATAAGTTAAGTGGAAAAAAGAATTTCTTGTCAAGGGAGCTCTGCCCCCAGAAACAAAACATTTCTGGAATAATTCTAGAGTAAATATTGATATAATAAACCACATTTTCCTGTTAAAAAATATTCTTTTGGTTGCCAGTAGAATTTCCGTATTTTTACAGAGTTTTTGTTCTTCGATAAAATTATTTCGTGAATCTGTCAGGAAATAGTGAATTGGATTTAGAATATCTTTAACAGATGATAATTAATTTGTCGTTTTCTCTAATCTAAAGCTTTGGGACTTTTTTTAATACTCTAAAAAAAAATTACCGTATTTTGCCAGTAGAATTTCCGTATTTTTACGGGGGTTTTCTTTTTCAGTATAATAATAAAAATAAGTCTTATCTGCCAACGATATTCTCAAATCCATACTTTTTAACACATTCACGAAATCACTTTCATCGAAAAAAAAAAAAAAAAAAAAAAAAAAAATCCGTAAAAATATGGATATACAGTGAAACTTCCATTTAACGAAGTCTCATCGTTACACTTAAACACTTCGTTATGAAGAAATTTCGTTAAATAGAAATCAACTTAAATTTATGAAACTTATATACATATAACCCACATAAAATTAAAAGTACTACACATAAAATGGAAATATTTGAAAAACGTATTTTAATTCAGGCAGTCATTTTTTTATGCAATGTAGATATGAAAATAATTTAATTAGAATAATGTCTAAAAAAAAAAAGCAAACAAAAACCGAAGCGTACCTTTTCTTTTTTCATTAAAATGTGATTAAATGATTCAAATGTGTTCATTTCCATACAGTCCGCTGAAATAAATCCATACACCCATCACAACAGCAACCTTTCCGTTTGGATACTGTACTGTACATGCACGAAAGTGGAATAAACTTCGTTATATAGAATAAGTTTTTCGTAATATGGAGATTAATTTACATGTAAATCATGTGCAAAGTCAAGATTCTTCAGAAAATTTCGTTAAGTAGAAAACTTCGTTAAATAGGGACTCCGTTAAAGGGGAGTTCCACTGTAGTTTTTTTTTTCTTTCGCCTGTTACAGTGAAATACAAAACAAGTTTAAGTAAGCTATGAATACTCTCTCCACATTTATTATTTTTATTGAGTACTAAAAAGCAATTTTCTTTGCTTCACAACAATCTGTGAAAAAATAATTATTACGGAACAGAATTAAGAAATTAAAAAAAAAAAAAAAATTTCAGCGCATATAAAAGGAATTTAAAATTACCATAAAGAAAATTTGCTCAAATTTCTTTAAAAAATAAACTGAAAGCTAAAACGAAAATTATTAAGAGAACTAATTTTTAACAGCACGTATGTGGCACATACAATTATTAGAGGCAAAGAGATATAAAAAACTTAACATGAATGTGGTTCAAACACCTGGAACTGTTAAATTATTATTATTTTTAAAAATATGTAACATTCATATATGCGTAAAATCTCGATTTTAAAGCAGTATATAAATATTTCAAAAAGAAAAGAATAATAATACTAGTATATTAGCGATCCTTTCAAATTAAATAAATAAATAAAAAGCACTCTTTCTTTGGTATTTTTAGTGCTATCATTATTGACATTAAGGGTAATTTTTGGACTCTAAAACACATTATCATTAAAAAATATACTTAAAAATACATGTGCAAACAAAGCCCAAATTATAATTGACAGAAAATAATGTAAACAAACAAAAAATTTCACTTGCAACTAGCAACTTCTCGTAATTACAGAGAAGCTTTAATCCAAAATTGAAGTTGAAAAACATCAATTTTTTAAACAAAATTCATTTCTATATTTTTTCTCCTTCGATGTTTATTTAATCGCTTTTCTTTCTTCGCTTCCACTGATTGCAATTTTACGTTGACAACTTTGGTATTTATATTTTCAAAACTCTGCTAGAGGGGGAAAAAAATGTAATCGTTCATTGTTTAGAGATTTCATCTTTTGTGTGCGAGTTATTTTCACACTTTTTTTTTTAATCGATTAGAAAAATAAAAATTGTTAACACTAACTCAGTATTTTGCGTCTTTCCCTTTTAACAGGTGAGGGTAAATAACTATCGATCCTAAAATAATTGGAAGCGAAATCTTTTTTTTTTTTTTCTTCGAGTTTTTGTGAACTTTTAAAAGAGAAAATTGTGTATTATGCTACTGTTTTTCGCTTGTTTGTCATGATGTAACTCATATTTTTTTAATTGAAAAAACGATCTACGCAAAAAAAGGGTGATATTAAAAATTTTAAATAAAGGGGGAGGGACGCGAAAAAATATTAAAATTTACTTTCTGAGAATAAAGTATTTTTTGAAAAGGTTGGAAATTGCATATTTTTACTTTGTTTAAAAAACTTGTGAAAATTGCTCAAATTAAAATCGTCAATTCAGCATACATTTTTTTTTCATTTAGAATGTTTTTTTTCTATATTTTTTCCCTCGCTCTAACATCCATGTAGAAAACATCAAAATAATCCCGTACACATAAAATAAATAATACTAAAATTTGAACCTGAATTTTTACCGTTAGCGATTGGAAAAATACTTCAGCGATTGGAAATGCGAATATGGTGCCAATAATTTACAAAAGTAAAGAAGAAAAGTAAAAAAGAAAAAATTATATCACAATCAGTAATATACTCATTTTTGCTTTATTTGAAAAAATGGGGATCAAACGTAATAGTGGGATACCTTTAAGATATTAAATATGTCAATGACGACCACTTTTAACAAAATAAGTTGCATGCATTGCCTATAATATCTTTTACAATATAAAATAGTATAAAATTTACATTGATAATGTACACAAGTGTTAATTTACGTACATTGTTGAAATTATAAAGTAACACAAAAAGGGGGGAGATAATAAAATCTTTGTGTGAATTTAAAATTCCATTGCATCATTCGATAGAAAAGTCTTTCACTAACTTCTCATAAAACCGAAACAATTTTTCAAAACGTACGGGATATCCTCCGCAACAAATTGTTAAAACTGTTATATATCAAATAGATTGGAAAAGTGTTTAACTTTTAGAGAGGTCATATTCCGAGCAAAAATTATCACCCCCCTGCTTATTTGCCCATCATTATTAAAATTACAAAGGAACATGACGTGAATTAAAAAAGAAAAAAAATCTTCGTTTGAAATTAACATTCAATAAAATAAACTCCCTTTTATTGGCATTTCTTCACTTTTAATCCTGTCCCCCACACAGGGTCTGACGTATGCATGGGCATGCGAGGCACCTGCCCCGTGCCCCCCCCCCCTCCATCTGAGAGGGCACCCCTCTGGACTTAATTAGGATTTTTGTTAAAAGGGTGCAAAATGGTTTAAATTGGCCAAAATTCTTACATTTTCAAAGATTTAGGAAGGGAGTGTAGCCCTCCATTTCCACAATCTGCTTCCTGTGCCCCATGTCCTCTCTTCCCCAAAAAGGAACAGTCCACATCATCAGAAAACTAATCTTATAAAATTTTATACAAAAGGACTTTAGAGCATGAGGAATGAAGTAACAACGTAACAAGTGTTGAAATTTTTTGCTATTAGTATAAGTGCATGCCTGCACTTCTCTTTCCACATTATGGAATCACCCAAATGTATACTGATGCAATACAAATATTAAATTTTATAATGTGGTAGAAAATTTTATATTATAACCAAAATCCAAGATTGACTGAAAGACCTGTATAGACACTTCAAAAGCTCACATGAGTCGTTATATTCCTATACAAAAAAGAATGTGTTCTGTCATTTGTTAAAGTTGTGACCATCTTTCTTGTGATACCCTGTATACAGATGTAAATAGTACTTGGTTCAAAATGTATGTATACATACAATAGGTATGAAGCTTAATGCTAGTCACTTCAGCATAATTCCTGAACAATTTCCATGGATAGATAGAAGCCCCCCCCCCCCTCAGAATGATGCTTGCCACAGGGCCCCAGATAGTGTAAGTCGGGACCTGCCTCCACCAAAAACAAAAGGGGTGGGTGCCGGACGTCCTCTACAATGAATTGTTAAACTATTATATCCGAAATACATTGGATGTGTGTAACTTTCTAAGAGGTCATAATCTCGAGAACAAAGTATTCAGATGCCTATTCCTATGTCCATAATTATTAAAATTACAAATTAACGTAAAGACGGATGAGAAAAAAAAATCTTCGTTTGATAGTAATCCTTTGATTACGGTGTCGGGACATACACGTGCTAGTGACTATTTTAAAAAAAATTGTATTCGTACCACTCTTTGAAAAATAATCTCTGCCATACACTCATACTAGGATATTTTCAAGAGATCTATCACAAAGAAATTTTTTTTTGTAAAGTGTGGTACACAACTTAAAAACTCAAAAACTGTGTGGTACGATTGAGTCGCCAGTCCTGGCCCATAATCAAAGGGTTAACGTTCGATAAAAGCATCTCTCTCCTTTTTTTTTTTTTTTTGTCTCTTCCTCGCTTTTAAAAACCAGAAACGATTTTCAAAATGTCCCGGAAATCCTCTGCAATGAACTGTTAACCTTTTATATCTCAAATATAGTGGAAGTGTTTGACTTTCTAAGAGGATTATTCCAAGAACAAGGTACCTCTTCATATATATGCCCATTATTATTAAAATTACAAATCAGACAAAGAGGGGGTGATAAAAAAACTTTGTATAATTAAGAAATTCATTTCATTCGATAAAATCCTCTTATACTGACTTTTAACTGAAACAACTTTCAAAAAAGTACCAGTTATACTTTGCACCAAAATGTTTAAAATATTATATCTCAAGTATATTGAATTGTTTAAGTTATACGGAGATGCCATATTCCCTACAATCGAGGCTAACGAGAAAGACATTTTTAGACCTTCTAATAATAGTAATCTTTACTCTGAGGTTAGACCACTAGAGTCACCTGATGCTCTTTTCGTGCACCTGCATTCGGTCATTCCCGCATCACGTGACTCAAGCGGTCAAAGAAAAGAATAAAAGACATGTGTGTGTAACGCACCGTAGCAGCCTGTCCTTTTCGTTAGCCCCACCCTACAAAGAAGTAACCAGATAGGGAAACCAGAGAGGGTTTTTAAATTGTTTGGTGGAGCTAATTTTTATCTTTCACTTAAACAAAGAATAAATTTAGATAGAAGTACAGGAAAGATACTATGCTGTCTATCAAAGGATTTGATGTAAAAATAATGAATTGAAAATAATTAAAATTTTTCAAAATTTAAAAACCTGTTACAGTATCAATGATATTTACACGTTAAAAAAATATGCCTATATATCCATTCAAGATTTGGGGATCTTGGTCAAAACATCTAATTAAAGTAATATAATTCAGAAATCGTTCATAGCTTAGCTTTACTAAATACATTTTGGGGTTATAAAAATGTCACTAGTTACGGATGGATGGTTGGCATTTAAAAAATTTATCATGAATAATAATGAAATATAATACCTAAAATGCTTCTTTATCAGTTTTGGGCTTTCTTTTTATATGTATTTCTGTATTTTGACAACTTTAAAGTGTTTGTAATAAAAAGTTTTAAAATCTAAAGTAATATATCTACTTATTACAACATTATGAGAGCTAGAGGAAATTCAAATTTCTAGGAAGGGCTCAGCCCATCATACCCGAATTTGGTTACAGCCCCGATATCCTAACAGAATCTATCCAGGTGTTCCTGTCTACTCATTACAATTAAAATTACAAATTATAAGGTGACCAGATATCAGGAAACAAAAACCCCGGTACAAAGTAGAAATGTTGACCAGGGCTAGAACTAGAACATCTTTCCATACCTCTGTCCTCCCTCCTTATCATCAACAAGGAAAGAAAACTTGCAGTAGTTGAATGCTAAAACAAAACTGAAATTTACGTTAATGATTTCCAAAAACATTGTATTTGTTTTCGGCATGTTTTTTTTTTTTTTTTTTTTTTTTTTTTTTTTTTTTTTTCAAATAGAGTGGAATTTCTTTTCTAACAATTTGCCAATAGAAAGTGGAATTTGGTTTCCTCATTTCAAAGAATTGAAGTTTATTATTTTTCGTTTAAGTTAACTTTATGGCAACTGGGATAATTTAGGTGCTTTGTTAGAAACTGGGATATTTAAGTAATGTGTCGGGACGCCAGGACATTATGTCTAAAAGCGGGACTGTCCCGAAGAGATCCCTGAAAAATCCCTGAAAAGAGACGCCTGGTCATCCTAAATTAACATAAAAAGAGATGACAAAATATATATATATATAATTTGAAATTAACATTCTATAAAAAACCTCTTTCATTGATTGATTTTTCCTCGTTTTTAATAAAGCCTAAAGAATTTTTTGAAACTATCGGACATCCTCTGCAGTGAAATTTTAAACTATTATATCTCATATAAACTGGAAATATCGAGGTCATAATCCCGATAATAAGCCATCCAAATACCCCTCCATATCTACCCATTATTATCAATATTACAAATTAACATAAAGAGGGATGAAAAACATCTTCGTGTGAAATTCACTTCAACTCGATAAAAACCTCTTTTACCGGCTTTTTGTCGCTTTTAATAAAACCGAAACAATTTTCGCCGGACATCCACTGCACCGAATTGTTAAAACTATTATATCTCAAATAGATTGGAAGTGTTTAACTTTCGGAGAGGTCATATTCCCGAGCACAAGCTATCCAGGTATCCCCTTCCTATCTCCGTCCAATCACGGTGTCCAATTTAATTCAGGCATAGTCTGCCTCAGGTGTGGCGTCCACATACTCTTCATTACTCCCCTAATCCCTTTTCTGGATCCTGTCGAAATCTTCCTAATGGAAGCGATGGCCACGTATTTCCTATTGACAGGCCTCTGGGACTCCAAAGGCATGCAGCGGCTTGGCCGTTGCATTATGCATGCGCGCTGCAATGCGTATTTCAATTACGGTTTCGCTGGCATTCCACCCCCACACCCCCTTCCCATACCACTGCTCTTCTCTTGTCTATTGTTGCATACTATTTTCCCCGTGTAATAAAGTTTGCCAGGCCGTCTATAGTTTGTGAGGATTTGGGAAGAGGAAGGTGTGATGCAAAACTTCTTGTGTGGTGTCTTCTGAGGTAGAAGGAAATTGAATTGAATAGTCTAACCCCCCCCCTCCCCCCTTTCCTATTTGAAGGACGGATTTTGTGCCGTTGGAATTGAAGCGGGGCGACTTTATAGAGCGGGTTGAAACGCAAAGTTTCGTATGAGACTTGATATTCAAGTGCAGGACTGTTTTTAAAATGCAAAAGAGAACTTGAGTAGTGTGCAAAAGTTTAGATGATTTCGAGGAATGTCGCTGTTTCTGACAGTCATTTGTTGTATCATCTGACTAAATAACATTCATAAAAATTTTCGTATCAACTGATACACTTATTTTTTGCGAGTTTGTTCTCATTGTTATCATGATTAACTTTTGAAATGTAATCTTTTAGTATAATTTCATTTGATACAAACTTTATTATGAAATCAATTTCTTCGTGATAAGTTCGTTTAAGTTAGAGTGAAGTTTTTTAAGAAGATTATTTTGAGAAGAATTCTTGACGCTGGGCTACTTCACTCAGACGAAAACATCCGCTCGCTAATGTTAATCCTATGGAGGAAATTTTTGAAGATATCTAGTTCGCATTTCAATATTTTTAAATGATTTTTTTTGCATTCGATAGCTGAGGTCAATCTCTATGCCCGCTCCTTTCTACTTTTTCGATTTTTGTTGCAGTTTTTTTTAATTATTATTGAGGATACTTTCACTTTCAAAACCGGTTTCGAAAGTGAAAGTATCTTAATAAAAAAAACTTGTAATCAAAATCGAAAAAGTAGAAAGGAGCGTGCATAGAGATTAACCTCAGCTATCGAATGCAAAAAAAAAAAAAAATCATTTAAAAATATTGAAATGCGAACTAGATATCTTCAAAAATTTCCTCCATAGGATTAACATTAGCGAGCAGGTGTTTTCGTCTGAGTGAAGTAACCCCTTAACCCGTAACTGGGAAGCATAAAAAGTAAAACTTTACAGGAGACGTGCAGTCCCAGACACTGCATTCATTTATAAATCTTCCTTATTTAAATATTAATATGAAATTGTATAAATGTGTACTTTAAACATTCAACTTACAACACAGAAAAAAACAATTTTCAAAGAAATAAATTCTGGCACAGAAAACATTTCTAGAACATCGTTTTTTCTTCATCAAAAAATCTTCCCAGTGTGACAAACTTTTTTGACTAAACTTGCAACTTTTCATCTCTTTATGATTTCTTTTTAAGTGTAATTTAGATCACAGTTACGATATACTGATTAAGAGAGGCTCACGTACTTTTATTCATTATAAATCACTTTTATTATGCGAAGCAGAGCCTGACTAAGAGATTTTTGTGCCCAGTACATTATAGAATTTTTGTGTGTGAAAGTTTGACTGGACTGTTGGTTTGAGGTTATTGGTTGTTTGGGGAATTTTTTGCCTACAACGAATTCAAATCCTACATCTCTCGACAGCTCTAATAACTAAAAAAAAAATCCCTAACCATTAATTAAAAAAATATTGGGTTACTATAAATTTGTATTTTCTATGTATTAACATTTTTCATGCGAGAATAGTTCAGATTGTGAAAAAAAATTCATAGTATACGGTGTAGTCTAAATGTTTTGTCATCCCCTATGGAAAGATGTACGAAATGACACCTGACAGACGTACTAGATTTAAATGATTCACTATCATTGTCAATGACAATGTCACACATTCAGAAGGTCTGTATGAACACCATAATTTTCGTGGTACAAGATGATTACGACGTCATGTCCTGTGTGATATTCTACGAAGCGTTGATTTGGTAATTGTTGCAAATTCTACCCGACCGCTGTCCTTCATCTATTGTCTGAAAAATTCCTCTTAAAAACACCAACTGCTACAAAATTTACAGGATTTAAAATTATTATCATATACATTTTCATCAGTGTTACAGGATGTGACAAGACATATGGACTATATCTTCTGTTTTTAAAATAATAAACTTTATGTAATTTTCAAATGTATATGCTTCTTACCGCTCATCAAACTATTAAAAAATATCTTTGAGAAAAAAATATCTATACCATTTCGAAAATGGTTATTTAACAGTGCACCAAAATGGATACACAGTGTAACTAAAACAGGTATGGCCTAATTTGGGTTCATACCTAAGATTCTTTCAACCCAAATTGGGTTTTTACTTTTTTTCTGTGTGACTTTGTAAATGTGTCGAAGTAGCCAGTTTGGGGTTAAAAATATTTTTAAAACAAAATTTATGCTCAAGTAATAACACACTCAGATACTGAAACTGTGATCATCTCTGAGCAATATTCCTTAAAACATCACCATTTTGCTCTGTAGATTTTTTTTTAATGAACCTTGCGTTATAAATTGTCGACCCAATAATCAACCAGGCATGAAAACTAAATGCCTTTAAAATTAAAATTTTGAAAATAGATGCCGTCCATTTAATAGCGATCATTTAAAAGTTTTAAAGTTCCGTCTAAATGCTCATTGATGACTGCAATATCCAAACGCTGGTTCATACGGACATCTGTTAGCAATTTTTTCAAGGGAGAGTAAAGTGCAAAAGTTTTAATTTTCGCCTGAGTTTAAAATTCACAACATTTTAAAATGTAAAATCTTTTGAGCATTTTCTTATTATGTCGCGTAATTTTGGGTGGTTTAAGACGGTGCTTAATTTACGCCGGAGCTCTGCTTCGGTACTTCAATTATTTCAGTGAATATTTAAATATCAGCCACAGAGCACACTAGGGAATTCAACACGCACTATTACAGAACATAAATAAAAACCATTTTTTTCTAACTATAGTACATTTTTAGGGTTCCGTACTTAAAAAGTAAAAACGGAACTATTATAAGATCACTCCTGTGTCTGTCTGTTCGTCTGTCAGAGAAATTTTTCTCGTAAACTATGGGGACGTGGAAAGTTCAAACTTGTGAAAGTTATAAAGCCTTTATACCCATACATATTTTCAGATTATTAGTCATTCACAAATATGTTTAGGAAAAATTTAGGGGGATAATTAAATAACTTTAAAAAAAAAGTTTTCTTTTTGTCTATCGTTTGGGGTATCTTGTGAAAGATCTCGTAATACCGAGCCCAAAAGTATATTTGTTTTAATTTTAGGTATTATATTTTCAGAGATATCGTCGAAAATGCACTGTGGAAATATGTCACCCCCCCCCCTCTATTTCCGAATCTACTGAAACTAAAAATATGAAAAAAATTAGGGTTAATAGAAGTTTATTTAAGCCTTGCAGTAAAACTATTAGAGATTTTCGTAGGTTTCATAGTTTTTGATTAAAAAAAAACCCTTTTTCCGTTACACACAAACTTTACTTTTCGGGCGATCAGCAGGGGAGTTGACGCGAGCGCTTGAGGTATCTATCGACGCAGAATCATCCAAAGATATTTGATAATGATTTTCGAAAAAAATTGCCGGTAATTAGCCGAGATATTAATTAAGTTACTTGAAAAATATTATATATATATATATATATATATACTCTCTTAAAACGAAAGAGCCAAAATACCTCAAGTTGAGCCGAAATCCACTCATCTCACGATTTGAAAGTCAGTCTCATGAAGAGTTGAAACAACTCGAGTGAACGAGTTGTTTTTAAGCAACTCATGATTGAGTGATCTCTATTTTACTCATACTTGAGTTAAATCAAATCAATGAAGGTTAAATCCAGTAGCACTTGAGTGATTTATAACTAAGTCATACTTGAGTGAAATGAAGTCCTTTAAGACTAAATCCAGTAGCACTTGAGTGATCTGCAGCCAACTCATATTTGAGTAGATTATTATTTATTTTTTTTTTTTTCAAAAAAAAAAAAAAAAAAAAAAAAAAAAAAGTAAGTTGCATGTTGAATGTATACATATATGTGTACATTCAACAATTAAGTGAAAAGTGTCATTTTATATTTATTTATTTTGTTGTTGTTTTTGAGCTGCTTGAACTATATACCCCCCCCCCCCCTTGATCCAAAAAGAGAATTTTAAAGGAATACTTGAATAGATAAGAATTTATGCTGTTTTAAATACTTTAATCATGGGTTTTTTTAATATATATAATGATTATGTTTTCTATGCAATATTATTAGATATATTGCATGATATTTTTCAGTTTATATCAATATTATCATTAAATGTTTTAATCCTAATACTATTTAGGAATATTCACACAGTGAATACACGGGAATGGAGATATTTACCTTGTTTTTAACAACATATGATAAAAAAAAATATGGGATTTATACAGCTTCACAAATCAAGTATATTTATTTTTAAATATTAGAAAAACAGTATATATACTAATAAAGCTACTTTTCAAAAGTTTTCGTCAACATGAAATTGATATTCTAAAGCTTTTCTTATATATTTGAGATACATTTAAAATAATCTAACTCTCAGCAACATAAAATGACTAAAAAAAACTTATGTATGCGCATTCGAAAAACAAGGCAGGTCAATAAAAATATCCAGGAAAAATTTCTTCAGACTGAGAATAAAATAAGAAATATAATTTGTTTACTTTAAAACAATATTTTTAAAGTCAGACAAGTCAATTTCCAATTTATAGTATTATGAAAGTTAGAGTTCTGAAACATCGTTAAAAAAATATTTATAAACAAACGCACAGTACCGCCGAGACATTTTCTTTAAAAGATTTAATTGCTACTAAATGCTGTTTATAAATTATATTTATTGAAACAACATTTAAAAAACTTAAAATGAGAGGCAAAGGATTTGTATAATTATATTTTAGACCATTTTTTAATATTTATCCTTCCAACTCAAAAGATCTCTAAATGTTCGTTCGTGTAAATAGTACTAAATGTTAGGGTTAAGACATATTTGTTAAAAATATTGATATAAACTGAAAAATATCACGCCATATATAAAATAACAATAAATATAAAACAGAATCATTATAAAAAACATGATTAGAGTATTTAAAACAGCAAAAATTCTTACCTTTTAAGTATTCCTTCTTTAAAATTGCCCCTTTGAACAACGCGAATAATACTTCAACGGTTGACAACGTGCTGTAGCCGCGTTAACTACACACACCAGACGACCAGACGGAGGCGAAATGCACTGTAAAAAATGGGTATTCAAAATTGAATAAAAAGTACTCAATTTTGAATACGTCACATACTCAAAATAGCTTCGATCCAAATGTACTCAAAATTGAGAAACACATGTACTCATTTTTGATCCCATGGATGTATTCAAATATGAACTGCTATGTACTCATTTTTTATCTCATGGATGTATTCAAATTTAAAATTTTTTATGTCGTTAAAATAAAATTTTTAGGATAAAAAAAAAGTTACTTCGCGAGGACAACCTTATAAGGGATATATACATTTCTGCTCATTTTTTTCATTCCTGCGTGAGTTTCTAGTAATTAACCAACCCTTACCCATGCGAGGAATCGAACCCGTGAAGCCCTGTTTACTAACCTGACGACTTAGACCAACGTACCATGAGTGGTAACGCCTCTTTCTCAAATGTTGGTAGTTACTTTGAAACTAACCCCTCTATCCCTTTCTAACAGCATCTGGCGCCATCTGTTAGGAAGGGATAGAGGGTTATGTGTTTTTAAATATGTTTTTAAGGATGTACAGTGCCTGTCTATATGGGTTAAAGATTAAAATAATGTCTGAAGTAACAGGTAGTTCGAAGAATTATTAATTAAAAAATGACATTAGAAAAGATCATAGATTGAAATACTAAAATTATAAACTTTGTAAAATTATAATTTATAAAATAATAAATTTTAGCGTAATCCATAAATTTGTAAGCCAAATCAGTTTAGTTTAATACCAATTTGCATAGCTATAATTTGCAAAGATATTATGTTATGAAACTTTCAAATATAACACAATATTGCCTCATGTTAAAAAAGTTAAAATAAATTTTAAAAAAATTAGTGGGAAAAAAATTATAATTTTGAAGTACTATCAAGAAAAAAAAAAGTAAATGTGTAAAATGTGAGGGAAAAAAAAAAGAGTAAATGTGTTGTAGTGGATCCACTTTGATGAAAATCCAGAACAGCCAGATCCACTTTTCATTTCTCTTATTCTTCGTTTTTCCTTCAAATAATAGCTTTTTAGGCTCCGAAATTTCGTCATTACACATTCTGAAATATACAAGTATGTTGGGTTTGATCATATGTTCATTTTTTATCCAAAATACTCATTTCGAAATGAGTACATGAACTTACTCATTTTTGAGAATACATATGTTCATTTTTGATCCAAAAATACTCATTTCGATATGAGTACATGAACTTACTCATTTTTGATCCAAAAATACTCATTTCGATATGAGTACATGGACTTACTCATTTTTGAGAATGCACATGTTCATTTTTGATCCAAAAATACTCATTTCGATATGAGTACATGGACTTACTCATTTTTGAGAATGCACATGTTCATTTTTGATCCAAAAATACTCATTTCGAAATGAGTACATGGACTTACTCATTTTTGAGTACTTCATTTTTTACAGTGTGCTTGCCTCCACTCGATGACGTCACACGCCTGTCGTCTGCTCAGCGAATGGTCACGTCAGCCGCATTGGCATATCCGCTCGCCAATGAGTGCTTTTTTTATCGAGATGAGTTGTTTAGTATTCGCTCTTCTGGAGTGCATTAGAAAAATAAAAATTCAAATCAAGATGAGTGAAACGTTTAAAAATCAACTCATTCACGATCCAATAAATTACAGCTCTTTTCTGAGAAGCCAAATCCACTCTTTCGTTTTAAGAGAGTATATATATATATATATATATATATATATATATATATATATATATATATATATATATATATATATATATATATATATATATATATATATATATATATATATATATCGTGTAGGATATATCATTCGAAAGATTTCGTAACATCGAACTCAAAAATATATTTGTTTTAATTTTAGGTATTATATTTTCAGAGATATCGTTGAAAGTACTGAAAAAATATCCCCCCTCTTATTTCCGAATCTGCTGAAACTAAATTATGAAAAATTAAGGGTAGTAGGGGTTTATTAACTAATAAATAGTAATTAATAAATTCAATGTACGGAACCCTTTGAGCGCCAGTTATACTTGCACTTGACCAAATTTATTCACATATAATATATATTTTTTAGATTGCCCAATTAACAACAACAAAAAACATTTTTATATCAAAAATATCAATAATGTATTTTTTTTTCTAAATTTATTAAAAGCGATATTTTTGTATTAGCCGGATGCCAGGAGTTAATAGCCGCAGAAATTGCCAAAGATTGCACTTACCTAATGCAGCCTTTTTGATTCTGATAATTTCGATGGTTTAAGCGCGTAGTTCGATTACATGTCTGTTAAATTAGTGTTTTATGTATATCATACTATTTTTTTTTTAAATTTATTCATGAAGTTTTTATTTCGTTCTGGAATATTAACCGGAAACAAATGCTGAATTGTTTATATTGTTTCAAGTGAAAAGTGGATTAATTTTTCGCAATCAGGTTGAACGCAATAGAAATAGATTTAAAAATTATTCATGCTTGAAAATTATTTTTAAAAACATAAACAATCAATTAACTGAGATCCGATTTCAAACAAATTATATTTGAAAATACACTTTTTTTTCCCTTATTCGGAGGTCTAAAAATTTAATTTGTCCGATTACATATGTTTTAAATTTGCGTTTTATTTTATATTATTTATTTATTAATGAAGTTTTTATTTCGTTATGAAAAATTAACCGGAGGCGAATGCTGAACTATTTATATTGTTTTAAGTGAAAATGGATTATTATTCTTCCATGATGCAGCCAGTAACGCGATGGAGATATAAAAATTTATGATTAAATATGATTTTAAAAATCACTCAATAAATGAATAAATTGCGATACAGTTTTTAAACAAACTAACTGCATTTGAAAGTACATTTGTTTCACTATACGATGGTGTGAAAATTGAAAATGTTGCGATGGTTAGAAGTTAAAAAAAATTGTAGTAGCGAAAATTGCAAAACCAAAATTTAATTGTCAGGTACTGCCTATCTCAAAATGACGTCAGTGTTACGTGCGGACATGTTTGTCCATTATAATATAGATTGCGCACCGAAGGGCACCAAAAATGTATCCTTGGTTGGTAATTAATGACAAAACAATTAGGACGTTTGCAGAAGTCTTTCTAATTTGTGTGCATTTAAAACACAAGGGTTTGTCTGCCTCAAATAAAAAAAAAAACAATTGGTCCACCATAAATATCGTCCCAAAAGAATAAATAAATTATGAAGGAAAAAATCTTTGCGGAAGAAAGTTTTTAATCCCAAAATCGCCAAAATACACATAAGCAGCTGAAAAAATTCAAGGTACCACAACAATATTGTACCCAAAGAAGAGATAAACGAATTGTAAGTGGTATTTTTAGAATTACGTATCATTTAATGAAGCAGAATAAGCATTTTAGGAATTGGAGAAACAAATTTTCCAAATTAAAAATGCTTTAGATTTTGAAAATAACGTATTAACACCCCTTGGAGACGAGCGACACGTATACGTGATGCATAAGATGCTCAGAATCCTCGATTTTTCCCACCAGTTATTTTTTATTGTAAGATTTGCCTCATTAAATCTTAGCATTTCTGCGATTCAATTAAGCGAAAATTTCTGTTTTGAAAATCGGTGGTAAAAGATTAAAAATTCTGTAAAGGACGCTCGTCGCGAAGGGGTTAATGGACTTGGAATGCACTACGGTGATTCACTGCTCCTGTTCTTATTGGCTAGAAATTAAGCCTTGGTTCAAAACTCTAATCGCCATTTAAGACGGTTTCCAAACAATTATTATTCTCTGCTCAACAACGAGAAACTTTCTGACACTTTCACGTATTCATTTTTGAACTTATAAATTCATGAGATTGGTATATATTAAAGTGATTTAATATTAAAAGAATTTTTCTTGTTTTCGATAAATATATTAGACTTTCATGCATGTGATTGCATGTTCTTCTTATACATTTCACGTTTTCCCCATAATTACATTTACTAGATAATATTGATATTGATTACTTCAAATCCTTAACTAATTTTCTCTCTATCATAACAATATTTTTTCAAAACAATGCAATTTTTATTCAGAATCAAGGAATCGCACAAGGTGCATCTGCTTCTAGCATTTTATCATACCTGTCTTTATTTCTATAAAAAATAAATAAATAAATAAATAAATAAAAATATTAACAATAATATTTTACTCTATAGATATATCAATGATATAATTATTTTATCTCTTGATGATAATCAATCTATATATCTTCCTGTAGCTTATTCTCATGATCTATAACTTAGTACTACAAATCGTAAATAATTCTACTATCAGTTTTATAGATGTTAATATTACTATTCTAATAATACGTTAACATTCAAACTTTATGATAAAAGAAAGGATTTTTCATTTAATGTAATTGATTTTACTAACTTTAATTCTTGTATACATATTTCAGTTAAGAGAAATATTCTTCTAAATCACTGCAATTGTATTAAACGTTTATATTCGTCCCAATTTATAAGGCCAAATTTAATAAAATTAAAACAAACAGCGTTGTTATATAATCATCCCCTTTCTTTTATCTCATCGTGGATAAAACATTAAATATTTATTTTCATTTTTGGCATTTACTAATGCATAAAAATTATTAAACAAAAAGAATATTTTGGAGGATGAGCACGGATTGCGGAAAAAATTATAAAAACACGTATAAAAAAATTACAAAAATGGACCCCATATAAATCCATTTTAATAAAATTCCTCCTCCAAAAAAATTTATAAAATCGAATTGCTACTACAAATGGGGGGGGGGGGGGGGGGAAATAATTTTTTTTAAATTTTAAATTTTAAAAAATAGGGTTTTTCATGTTTTCCTGTACTTACACAATTATTTATTATAAAATATTTTACATGAAGTGAATGGCACCTCATTCTAAGCTATATTTGTACCCTCTTAAATTAATACTTGGTATTAATTTAACATCTACATATTCATCTCTATTTTATTTTAATTTTATTTTTTATGTTTATTCAATACTTTATTTATCACTTAAATTTTATTTATTTATTTATTTATTTATATTTATTCAATACTTAATTTATCACCTACATTCATAATTCTTTATTTCTTTAAATACTTATTAATTATTTAAATGCTTATAGTAACTATTGCTTATTACCTTATTATCTTTCTTTAGTTTTCCTATATTTCTATTTCTATCTGGATTTTAAGTAATAACTCATTTTCTGTAATTTAGTTTTATATCGTTATTTCTTTTGAATCTAGATGGCAGTACTAGCTTTCCTTTGTTTATCATTATTGTTCGTTCTATTCCCTGGTTCAGATTGACTTAGCTATTTCTTGTCATATGGCCCTGAATTTTAGTATCTTGTGGCATTTACGAGGGATGCTCCAAAAGTAAGTTTCGCCAGTTTTTTTCACACGAAAACTTTATTGTCAAAAAAAAAAAAAAAAAAGGCATCATGAACTATACATTTTGCACTATTTTTCGACATAGTCCCCAGCGACATTGAGACATTTGTTATAGCGTGGAATCAGTTTGAAGAAACCACTCTGGTAAAACTCGGTGCCCTGCGATGCAAGGAATTGTCGCACAGCCTGATCCACCTCAAAATTGTTTTGGAAGTGACGTTCCGAGAGTGCGGCTTTCAATGCAGGGAACAGGTGAAAGTCCGATGGGGCAAGATCGGGGCTGTAGGCTGGGTGATCCAATCTCTCCCATCCGAAGTGACGAATGTGATCATGTGTGAGCCTTGCTGAGTGTGGTTTTGCGTTGTCGTCCAAAAGCACAACACGCACTTCCATTGACGACCACATTGATAGTAGTCTGTCTGCCATCGTGATTTGTATTCGAATAACCTCGGGCACGCCGGTCTGCTGTTACTCTCTCTTCTTCGGTACTCTACGCATGCGTCATTCCTCCTCCGCTGATGCTCCTTCCGTCGTTGAACAAGCAACGGGTGTGGATTCTTATGGTGATTGTTTGTTTCACCGGGTGTACCATCTTCTCTTTTTAAAAAAAATGACGAAACTTACTTTCGGAACGTCCCTCGTATATCCATTTTAATTTCCTGGTGAGTTGTATCGAAGTTTTTTTCCTCTATTACAGTTGTATTTTAATTATTTTTTTAATCTTTTAATTTATTTCAATTATCGTTTTTTAATGTTATAAGGAGAGCTAAAATTGTCATTTTGAGGCTTAATGCGGACATTATTCGACGACGAAATAACATATCTTTATAATGAATTATATATATATGAAGCTCCTCTGATGAATCCAATAAACAGGGTGTCCCAAAAGCATTGGTCTCGGCTTTTACTCTTTAAATATTGATTATAGACATATATTATATATTACAAAGTTATGTAAAAAAAGATACAGAATTTTATGAAATCGATTAAAATTTTCAGGGAGTTAAAATTGCAGAAATACAGAATTTAAATTTTTATGTGGTCCCCGTACGAAAATTTTTCTAATGAGTAATATGTGCCCCATACACTAATAAAGTCATGTACAAAATTTCAGCATTTTATCATAAAAAGTTGGAGAGATATGAAAATGCATATATGTTGACACAAACCACTTTTTTATGCCTGGATACGAGTACGCAAAGGGGAAAAACCATGTCGGATGATCACGGCTCACACACAAATTACAAAAGAAAACAATGATTGTATAAATAAATAATAATTGTGCTATTTATTGGTACAAAATTATCTAAACTCTGTAGATTGAGGCTAATTTGGGTACCGTTCACTACGTATTGCTTGAATTCGGCACCCCCGTCGGGAAACTGGCATCTTGCGCATGCGCTGTGACGTGTTTCTTCTCATTTTCTCGTCACAAGGGAGATCGTACAAGATGGCTGTCTTTGAATTGTAGTGTATAGCGCGGCACGTGCCGTGGGAGATTTCAATTTTATTAATAACTAAATAACGCCATTTATGGCGAATAAATAAACCAGCGGAGTAAAAGTAAACAAGAATATCACACTTTATATACAGGTATGTGAAATGTTTCAGTGTGTTTGTATATTATGTTTTATTATTATATAAATTTTAGATAGGTTGTATTATAAATGGCTACATACATTATTTTCAAGCAAAGACATTTTAAGTCATAATCTTAATGTAGAAAGTTGAAATTTTTATCTCGTGAAAGTAGAATGATGTCGCCTCACCTACATGCTTGTGTTTTAAATTATTATTTATGAAGAGCTTATAATAATTTCATTTTATTCATATTTTTATCTAATGAATTTTCTCGAAACAGTTTCTGTTGCTTACCATCTAGAAATAAATTTAATGATGCATTATATAATAATAAAAGAAATGTTTAAACATAAATTATATTTAAAAAATGAGTTTAATTTCTAATTTTCTGAAATCTAAACAAACTCTTTGTAAACAATTGAAGAATTTACAAGTTTTACCGAGAATTGATTTTTACTAACTTGAAACGTATTAATTTGAATATTTGACAATTTTAAATTAGTTGATTTGATATTATGTATACATAAGAAATGATAAACTTGATAAAATATAAATTTCTGCAGATATTTTTTGTCAGGTTCCCCTGGCAGCTGCAAGACTTGAAAGCTATTTTTAAGGGATTATCTTATTGTATAATGTATCTGTTGTGTACCGTTGAAGGCTTTCTTAAGAAAAATCTTAATGCGGAGGGGAACGACTCAGATATGAATGGAAGGAATGTATACTATCGTGGAAGAAGTATTTCTTTTGTGATTGTGGAGATATAGATAAGACAGATATCTCACCCATTATTTCGGAAGACAGACCCAGTAAGAGGGGATTAAGTGTTGCCAAAGAACCCTTTGGAACAGAGGACGAACCCCGTAGAGAGGGGGTTGCTCTGGAGAATGACCAGAGAATAAGTTAGTTCTAACGGAGAGGCAAAGCGAAAAGGTCGGAGAGAGATGAGCTCTGAGACCGGTGTTTAGTTGGAGCGTAGGAGTGAAACGTGTTGGTTGTTCAGACAGGAGCTCTGGACACGTGTGTGAAAGGATTTTTCCCGAAGGGAAGAGATAAAGTGCGTGAGATTAATAGAGATCTCGGTTCTGAGTGAATTAACGTAGACTAACGGTACACAGAGGATAGTCTTCTGTATTTTTTTGATTTAATATTGAACCGGATAAGTTACAGCCGAGTTAAGTGTAAATATTGTTAATAAAGTGTTAATTTAAGTTTAATTGAAAGAGTTAGGTTTTTTTAATATACATCACGTAACGTGTCCGATATCACGTATTCATATCGGTGGTGGCAGCATATCAAAAGACCGGATTATACTTCGAAGTTGTGTGGACGGAGAAGTGGAATCCGACATTTTTATTAATCAAATACTTTTTATTATCAAAATTTTTAGAGCTTGTGTTTGATCATGAAATGAACTAAAAATATACCTCATTACATATTATTAACAAAATAAATAAATCGTAATTGCTGAGTTGTTATTTTGAAATTTATACATGTGTCTTATACCTTGAAAAATGTTTAGTGAGTCTCTGGTACTATAACATATTAATAATAATAAGTGAGAATGTCTTTCGATTGAGATATATTTGTATGATTGAGTGATTTATGTAAATAATATTTAACACTCATAGCTAAAAAAAAATTTTCAATCTTAAAATAATAATGATAAATTAATCTCTCTGTACTACATCTAACTTAAAATAACAATAATAGTAAAAATGGTAATAAATACTAACCAGTTTGAAGGTAACGAAAATCTTTATTGTTAAGCTTAAAATATCTATTTACAATTTAGGCTGGGAGTTTTATACTGTAAAATCAGTATAATACTGTAAAATCAACATTTTTTTTTTCAATGTATAACACATTTAAACAATATTCAAACTAAAAGACAGTAATTATGGATCCTAAATTATATTAAAAGGTTCAAAACATTTTAGAAAAAAGAAAGAAAATAGCCTAACGGGAAGGGGAGGAGCAGGGCCCGACTAGCAAGATTTTGTGCCCAGGGCACTTTCAATTTTTCGTGCCCCCTTAGATTGGTTGATTTACTGGTACTTGTTTTTTTTTTTTTTTTTTTTTTTTTTTTTTTTTTACATATTACACACTTATTCGAAAAGAGTCAACTCAAAAAATTAAGTTTTCCGGAAAATTGAAATCGGTTCCAGAAAAAAAAAAAAAAAAAAAAAAAAAAAAAAAAAAAAAAAAACTTATATTTATTGAAATGTGTTTTTAATCCTAGATTGAGATATATTTTTGTCATTTCATCGTATTAATATCTGAAATATCACATTTTTTTTTCAGTTGTGTCATTTTTCGAATAAATGTGCGAAATATGATAAAATTGAATGACTTGATAAATACAGTACATCAATTACTAGAAAATAGTGATAACTCATCTACTTATTAATGAATGATGTTATTGATATTAAATGATAAAACCAAACTGAAACTGAATGCAATAAAAAGTGCTAAAAGAAATAAAAATGTTGGCGCAATTATGATTTTTTAAATGGAAATTTAGATGAAATTATGAAAAATTTCGTGCCCAGGGCATGGGCCCTGGGTGTCCGTGCGACAGTCAGGGCCTGGGGAGGGGGGCAAAAATCTTTGCTTATAATATACCAATCTCTTTTTTAAAAAATCCAGGAACACACAAGCAGACTTAAAAATATTTGTATATAGTATATTTAAATTATAAATAATTTGAGACCGAAATTTGCGAATAACATTTTGGTATTGATAATGAAGTTTTTTTTTTTTTCACCCCAGTTTAAAAATTAAATTGGATATATATATATATTTAATAAAACTTTTGTAAATAATAACCATTAAACCACATAAATAATCGACAATAGATAAACCGATAATTAAAATATAATACATAAATATATCCAAACATTTAAGATTCTCAAAAATTAAATAAGTGGAGAAAATATACTTAAAGATATGTAGAGAAAAAAAACCAATATGCAGAAAGTGAAAATTATTACAAGCGCAATTGGAAACTTATATAGTGGAATACTTGTTCAAGGACAATATTCCACTAATATAAGTAAAAAATGTAATTAATTTCTGTTTGAATTTTTAGCTATGAGCTTAATTTATTAACCGAAATTGCCCAATCAATTATCCAATGAATTTTAAAGATAATTGTATAAAAATGGACAAATATTGAGTATAATAACCTGAGCATGATATTTGCAAAATTAATTAATATTGAGTATTATTAAAATACAAAAACATATTTAAAAGGGAATTTTTAGACAAAAAGAGAAATTGCAGTAAAACATACCCCAACATCAACATTTTAGCTCTCAGCCACGTTATCCCTTAGTTATCCGTTAGAAATACACGTTGTATATGAAACAGTTACATTGACAGTTAAAAATTATAAACTATTTTTTCAAATTTAAATATAATTCATATAACCCTGTTAATAATTTTTAAAATATTCAAAACAATATACAATCTAAATAATAATAATATTAATGAAAGGGATTTTTGAAATTAAAATATTAACAAGTTACAGCACAAAAGGATTAAATGAAATGATAGTGAATGTTATTCGAATATTGACTGCGATATATTAATGCATTTTTATAGCAGCACCATCTATAAAGAAGAGGGAAAAAAAGAAAAAAGAAAGGAATGTAGCATTACAATTTATTAATTAGTTAAAAGGAATATATTAAATAAATTTAAATAAATATTGTATATATATATATACATACAAAAAATAATTTACAAGTTCGTATAAAATAAATGACCATAATAATCGGGATATGAATTACATCGGGGATGACCATAATTATAAATTGGGACAGAAATGCAATCTAGATATCATATTATGGTAGAAAATGAAAAACATACACAAGCGTGTTTAATCTTCAAACGGGTAGCACATCCACGTGATCCAAAAAATGCATTATTTCATATAATAGACAGGCGAGTAGTTGAGTTTGTCTATACTACCGATATAATCCATTGAATGTATGCAAAAAATGAATATACAAGATAGAAAAAACATTGAATAATAAATTCATAAACATATATAAAATATTAAAAGAAATATATCCAATATTGGCCATTTAAAAAAACTGCTCTTTTAAATTTGTAGGCAAAAAATTGCTATATTATACACTACGATATGCATAATGAAGAAACCAATAAAACTAGAAAAAAAATTACTTCTAGATATAAAATATTTTAACACTCTGAGAAAAAATATTATTGCGTAACGGGAAATTATTACGGTATTAATGGTTTGTGGTACTGATACATTTCGTTTTCGTTCGAGTTAAAGAATTGAATTCCATACGAATGTGTCTTTCCGTTTTTATTTATTTATTTGCGGATACAAATAAATATTATGATTTCTTGTTATTTTTTTCCACTATATGAATATATATATATATATATATATATCACGGAGAAATTTTTCATAAAATCAGTTTTACTTAAAATGCTTAAAGTCATTTTTATCTGCATGAACAAAATCTCTAAAAATAATGCCCAACTTTCAGTTTTAAAAACGTGACTAAAAAGAAAAAAAACTTTTATTTTATAAGAAGAAAAGAATATCCAACCGAATAAAACTATGAAAACTTCAAAGCTAAGAAAAACAGAAGTACAGAAAGCAAAATGCATATAGTTAATAAAAAGGAAACTAAAGTTAGGAAAGAAGAAATTTAAAATTCAAATCTTTTCCTTTTTTGTCTTTGTGGAGAGTTTCCCAAACTTGGGAATTTTATCTTACAAAACTCACATTAAGTTATAATGCTGCGAAATTTGTTTGAATGCATAATTACTGAAACGCTTTTATTTAATTTTTATTAAGCTAACTTTAAATTACTTGCCTCTAACATTATTAAGTTTTAGTGGAGGAAACTTGTTTATTTCATTCTCAATTTAAAGAATTAATTTCCGCACTGAATTTTCTGAGATGCTTTACTTAATTTGTTTGGAATGGATGATATATGAACAACATGTATATACGCCATCCGTATTTCGTATATATACGGTTTGTTTTGACAGCTTCATACATATAGAGTGGACTATAATTAAATTAGCAAGTTTATATATATGTGTGTGTGTGTGTGCGTGTGTCACAGGAATTTAAATGTTGATATGTTATAGCTAGGTGCAAATTTTTATGTGAAACATAATCAATAATCATCATATCATTTTTATTTACATGTCATTTTTATTTAATACATCAATTATTCATTTTTTTAGAACAATTGAATATATTTATTAACATAATTTTATTTATTCTTTTATTATCATTTATCTGTCTTTAGACAGTATTTGCTTTAAAGCTTAATCAGTTAATAGTTATAAATAGTTTTTATTATTTAATAGGATTTATTTACTAATAAAACAATAGATGGCAGCACCTCACTGATTCATTTGAATACTTGCTGGCGTTCAATTATAAATTTTCTATAGAGGGTGCTGGTTTTATATATTGGGGTAAGTGCTAGGCTTTGCTGCAGATTGTTGATCATTGGTCCATGGTCCATCATCATTTTAAAAAACTTTTTTTGGCAACATGTACTGGTAATCTCGATGCTTGTATTATATTGCTGCCTCATGCTTAGATCATGCTTTCAATTTGGTAATTTGTTGTTTTATTTTCCTCTATCCTTTTTAATATTGTTTTATTTTGAACTTAATTGTTGTTTCATAGTTTATTTCTCTATTTTATGGGTGTGGTTGTCCCAAATTCATATTCTTTAGCTATTTTATAGCTAATATGAAGATGAAACCACACATTTTATTTGTAGAACTTTAGGCATTTGGAACCTGACGATTCTGTCAAAGTTCTACAATTTTCTATTATTCAATTTCTGCTATTTTATTTCTGCTATTTTTTACTATGTTTTGGAATCTATGTTAAGTGTGTTGGGGGGATGCGTCAATTTTAATTATTTTAATTTTATTCATATTTTCACAGTTTTTGTTGGTCGTCGGTAATGTTAATTTAATGGTTATATATATATATATATATATAACCATAAATGAAACATTACCATAACACCAGTTTAAACAATGAAAAAATGATTAAGTATGTAATAATTAGTTGACATTGAAAGTATTTCCCAACACACTGAATATAGATACCAAAAACTTATTTAAAAGAAGAAGAAATTAAATTAAAAATTGAATAAATGAAATTGAATGAATGAAATGAAATTCGTAGAATTTAGACAGAATTATCAAGTCCCAAATGCCTAAATACCACAAATAAAATGAGTGGTTTCATCATCATATTAGCCATAACATTGCTTATATATATATATATATATATATATATACTTAATGTAAAATTTAACCATTGAAACATAAGAAACTGACCATACACAATGAAATCACTTATACCATATAGCAGTGTCAAATTACAAAATAAAATATGTAGTCCTAATAAATGAAATATTATATATATATAATATATATATATATATATATATATATATATATATATATATATATAACCATTAAATGAACGTTACAACCACCAACAAAAACTGTGTAATTATAAATAAAATTAAAATAACTAATTGACAACAAAACATATCCCCCCAACAAACTAAACATAGATACCAAAAACATAGTATTTAATATATATATATATATATATATATATATATATATATATATATATATATATATATATATATATATATTTAAGGAGCAGAAATTGAATAACAGAAATTGAATAATGGAAATTTGTGGAATTTAGACAGAATCTTCAGGCCCCCAAATGCCTAAATTTCACTAATAAAATGCGTGCTTTCATCTTCATATTAGCCATAATATAGCTAAAGAATATGAATCTGTGACAACCACACTCAGAATGTAGAGAAATACGCAATGGAACAACAATTAAGTTCAAAATAAAATATGATTGAAAAGGATAACATGAAATTACCTTGAAAAAAACTACATGAAAAAAAATAATAACATGAAATTACCCCATTAAGCACAATCTTAACTTGAGTCAGCATATTACAAGAATTGGAATTTTATGCTAATGTTGCAAAAAAAAAAAAAAAAAAAAAAAAAAAAAAATTAAAAATTGATGATCAAGGAACAACATGTAGTGCAGAGCCTGACACATACCCCAATATGTAAAACCAGCACCCTCTATAAAAAAAATTTAAATTGAACTACCCATAAATTCAAAATCAATGAAGTGCTGCCATCTATTGGTAAATATATACAATTATAGAATTTATTACATTATTGGATGGTGTTTTAAAACAAATACTGTCTTAAGACAAATAATTGAACAAAATTATGTTAATAAATTTATTGTATTATAATAATGAATAAAATATGTATTAAAAAATAGATAAATAAATTTAAAAAAATAATAAATAAAAAAATAAAATACAAATAAATGAAACTTATGATTATTGATTAATGTATCACATAAATATTTGTACATATCGATGACATATCACCATTTATATTACTGTGACACATTGCATAATATCTTAAGTAAATTTATAATTAATAAAAAAATGTATATAATAAAGATGCAAAGGAATTAATATTAATAATTAAATTTTGAAATTAATTAGTCACATTTAATGTGTAAACAAACTTTCTAAAAATAAAATACCCATGATATAAGGGGATTCAATATATATATATATATATATATAAACAACCTATTTTACAAAACTTAATGCATAATGGAACAAAATTTCGCCTTCCATATAAGGTGTAAAATCAAATCCATAATATTACAGTTTATTCAAGATATTGATTTATTTATATATAAAATTGTTATTGTTTACAATAAACCTATCGAGTATTTTAGTGAATGGAGATTTTCTGTAATAGATAAATTTAAAAATGAAATTATAAAAAATTATCAACATATTACACATGCAGCTTTTAAAAATATAAATAAACATATATCAGAATTACAAAACAAATTTATAATTACTTATGTAGATAAATCTCCAAATAAGTATGCTATTATTTGTAAAGAGTACTATAAAGTGTTAATTCACAATGCAATTAACACAAGTAATATTTTTAATAAAACTAAATTAAATATTGAAATTAATAATAGAAAATTATTAAATTATCACAAATTACTAAAAATCAAATGTAATAATTTAAATTATCCTTATCTTGTTATAATTCCAAAATTTCATAAAAATCCAATTAAATTTCGCACAGTTACCATCGGGTGCAACACATATAATAATAATACAAGCAATTTACAACTCAATATTTTAAAGCAGATATATGATATAACGATAAAACATAATAACCAACATTGCCTAAAAAACAGTTTTCAGCTTATTAATAAAATACATAATATTAATCCGGTAAAATTCATAAAAACATTGGATTTTAATGATTTATTTAATAACATTGATATAAAAGACTTACATAAAACAATGTGTATATTATTTAAAGAATTTAAATCTCAATTAAAATTAAAAGATCATATTTCCGTAAATTTTTAAAAAACTTTACTAAATTTTACATTGCATAATAATTACATCATATATGACAATATTATTTATAAGCAATGCCAGGGAATACCGCAGGGTGGGACGGCTTCTAGTATTCTCTCTGACAGTTACTTATATTATTATGAAAGAAATATTGGTCCAAACAATGATTATGTATTTTATCGCTATATTGATGACATTATCATATTTTATTTCAATGATAATAATTGCACATCACCACTCAATTTTTATCCCAATCAGCTTACATTAAGTGAAAATGATTTGATTAATAATAATATAAATTTTCTTGACTTAAAAATTAATATTAATGATAATTATAAATTAATTTTTGATATTTATGATAAAAGATTTGATTTTCAATTTAAAGTAAATATGTTTACCAATTTTTCTTCATGTTTACATAAATCAGCTTATAAAAATATAATTATCAACTATCTTCATCGTATAAAATATCTATGCTCAGATATAAATAAAAACAAAAATATTAGATTTATTCGAGATCATGCAAAACTATACGGTAATCCTTTTTCTTTTCTTTTCTTTCTTTCTTTCTTTCTTTTTTTTTTTTTTTTTTTTTTTTTTGATAAATATAATTATCAACTTTTTTAAATAACATTTATTACATCATATAAATATAAACATGTTATGGAATAAATTATTGTTTTAGTGTGCGATAGCAAATGATATAGCAAATTACAATTAAAACATACATAAATACAATTAAACCATATAAGAACAATAATTAAGATGACTGAACATTATTTACACTTTTTATAGTTACTGTGATTGTGCGTTTAGCCGATCACCTTTATTTTAAGTGATACTAATGATCAGTTTTTAAAACATATATAAATACAATTAAAGCATATACCATTAAAACATATAAGGACAATACTTAAGATGGTTGAACATTATTTACACTTTATATAGTTACTGTGATTGTGCGTTTAGTCGATCACCTTTATATTAAGTGATTCTAATGATCAGTTATAAAAGTCTATAAAATATGCATTGTATAAAAATAACTGTAAAAATAACTTATACAAAAACACATAAAATTATACATGGATAACATTCCATATATATATATATATATATTTATTATGATGATATTAATTTATTAACTAATATATAGAAGTATGAAATCTTAATTATTTTCGGTAAATACTATTTGATATATAAGTAGATAGAAGGTAGCAATATGTATTATATAAGAATTCATTAACTTATTGATAAAAAATTAATTATTTTACGTAAATTCTATAATATATGTAAGTAGATTACCATAGATGACAGCACCAGCACTATGTATTAAAAGAAATATCTCTTTTACATAATATCTACTCTTGGTAAGAATCTGAAATACTATGTAAGATTAATTTAATTCTGGTTAAATTTAATTCATATAATAGGATTTTGTACGATGTTAATGTAAAACTACAATTATATTATTATTTTTTACTATTTATATATATTATTAAATCTAATATAATAAATATGTAAATCAAACTTAATTTTGAATAATTATTATTCCAATAGAGGGCAGTACAATACTTGACAAATAAATGTTAATAATATTTTTAATTTACCTATAGAGGGTGCTTATCGCTTGTGTATTTACATTTTTCTTTTAAAGATTAAAATTAAATGGAAAATTTGTATATTCACAAATATAAATTTGTTTTTGAGTGTATTTATCACAAAAATATATTTGTATGTTTTAAATCAATTTGTGTTAAAGTGTAATAATTAAGGTGCTATTTCAAAATATGTTCTCTCAACTTAACTTTCAAATAATTTCTCTCAACATGACTATGTCATAAAGTATATGATATGTGCGCCATGTGGTTGTATTTCCAACTGTTATCTGGTAATAATTCAGTATAGTGTTGTATACGGATTTTTGGATAACTATTGTGAGTAAAATATTTTATCTATTCATTACAAGTTTTTTATTTCCAATTGTTTTCTGGTAATAATTCAGTATACCTGGATGATTATACTGATCTTAGCATATATGCCAGTATAATTATGAAATACTGAATTATTTTTTAAAACACGTGTGGGTACATCCAGGCTGAAGATTATACCTACACGTGTTTTTTCATATCCAATTATAATTTAAATCTCTTGTTATCCAATTTTCCATTATATTTAGTTCATATTTCATTTCTTAATCCATTTGTATTCACTTGATATCAACTCCAAATTATTAACATTTTATACTTTATTATAATTTTTTTTTCTTTTTCTCTCTCTCTCTTTTTAAATAACCTTCATATTTTCAGTATTTTTGGCCAATTACCATTGAAGCACAAGCTATGGTAAAATTATGATTGCACTTGTTAATTTATTAACTATGTGGTATTCTGTCTGCACATTATTATTAATTATCTCTTTGGAGATTTAATTAGAATGTTACAAGAACTTGATATGTTTTTTGAAATTCAAAGATATTATAATTATAATTATATATATATATATATAATCTATTCTTAACACTAGAACAACCAGCAGTTGTCAATTTGACTGCGACCAAATGAATAAATTTCTATTCAAATAATAATGAAAAAGGGGATAAAAAACTAACCACGCAGCAATAAGTTAAATACATAATTTAAATAGTTTTAAATAAAAATTCTGGTGTAAAATAATTTTATAAAACTTCAGTAAAAGTTCCGGTCGTTCTAGTGTTAAGGAAACATTTCATGAAAATAATATAACGCGCCAAATGCAATACTTCTGTCTAAGTTAGTGTGGAATATTACACATTCGATTTGCTTCTATAACTGATAAAATAATCATGTAGTTACATGCGCATGTTATTATATCTAAATAGTATTTTACGCACGAATCACAAATATTACATAATTATTCATTAAACGTTAATTTTATATAAAAAATAATATTATTAATTGAATTTTTTTAATTTAAAATAGGAATTGTTATAAGCTATTGTTATATATGCTATTGCTATAAGTTATTGTTTAACTTTAAAATAATGAATCTTTTCAATAAGGGATCTTTTAAAACAAATACTAAAATATAGTTATTAATCTTAGCTCACTGTAGCGCATACAAAAATATGTCTAAAGCAGTTTTTATTTTTCTTGTTATTTGCATTTATTTATTTATTTGTACACATGTGTTAAAACCGAAAGTAACTGAAATTTTAATATTAAACCAGAAAGTAATTAAAATTTTAATATTGTACTATAATAAAGTTAAAAAATAAATAGAATTCAAATTACATGCGCCAATTCAATATTCAGTCATATTAATTTAAATTTATTTACCATATTAAAGAACAACAGAAAGTGGATTGATGTATTTATTCAATCAATTCATAACAAGATAAATATATAATTCTAATTACCATTACACTTTTGTATTATGCGTAACGCTATTATTATTATTATTATTGTTGTTGTTGTTGTTTAAGCATAATTGCTTTATATGTGAATTAATTATTTAAATTATTTTATACTTTATAACTCCGAACTATATTCCGATACCGCATTTTCTTAGTTAAAATTTACATGATGATGAAGCAATCTATTACTTCCATTCAGGATTATAATTTCAATATGTCATAAAATTATATTCTTCTTTAAGATATTTATTTTCCAATGTAAGAAAGCAGTAAGTGTTAAAATTTCAAGCCATAACTTGAACATAATGTTAATTAGTTCAATTTCTTTGTTTCTTTTTTTCTTGTAATAGCACGACATGAAGAAAGATAATAATCCCGTCTTTTAACTATTAAACAATGGCCATTGATATATGGTTGAAATTATTTAAGCATATTTTATTTTGAAATGTAAGTTAAAGTATTTTCAATTTTAATGTAAATACTTTATAAGGTCGTTCCCCACTTCCCCCCCTCCCAAAAAACTTAGTGAGTTTAGTAAGTTAAATGATTAAGGGTATAATTTCCACACATTATGATGGAATGAAATATCCATTTATAATGTTTTAATCAAATAACCTATTAAAAAAAAAAAAAAAAAAAAGTTAATGATTTGACAGGGATTAAATTCGATAAGCTTCAAATGACTCTAAAATATAAATATCTTATGTTACGGGAGGGGGGGGGGGGATATTATGTATGAAGTTAGGCAAAACAGTAAAAATTAATTAAAACAATAAATTTAACGTTTACATTATTGGATAACTTCGTGTGAGTTCTCAAGTAACTTCTTGGAAACCACGTTATTTTCAATATTTGCAAATCATTAGTCAACAAACAAATGAGTATAGGCTTTCACACAATGTATCTGTTAGAGTTAAAGAGTTGGGATCTTTTTCTAAAGATCTAAAGAGTGGGGAAAGAGAGCTTTCTATTCAACATACAAATAATAGAGAAGTATTACTTAACATTGTCACTTTCCTAACAATGTATTCAAAATCCATTTAATATATATATATATATATATATATATATATATATATATATATATATATATATATATATATATATATATATATATATATATATACTTTTTTTATTCAATATACAAATAATATTGAAGTCCTAGCTGTTTAACCCGTTCTACGCACGGGAGTTCATGAATTTAATTCTAAAACCAAAATTAAAAATAAAAATCAGTACAACCAAATGTACCTATGTAATATGTAGAAAAATATTTTTCTACTACTGCGCGTTTTTTTTAATGAAATTTAATTTATCATGCTGCTATGGCAGCAGACGATAAAACGATATCTTTGGAATAAGGGAATAAATAGAATAAAAGTTTTGTTGATGCTTGTGATAAAATGTTTTTCTTTATTTTTTGAAAAAAAAAAGGTAATAATTAAGCGCAATTAAATAATCTCTAATTATTTGCATGCGAGGTAAAATAATTATACCCGCTTACAGCTTCTTAGCATTGCAGTTGGCGTACGTAATATGTATATCTCACATTGCAGTAAATATTTTGAACTGGTTAGAACTCGCGGATTACGGGTTGAACATTAAAAAAAAACGCAAAAATTCGTCGAAAACATAAAATATAAAAAAATCTATTTATAATTTTCGAATTTTTTGCCCCAATCGTTCATGGGCTCCCTATACCAGCAACCCGTGTGCCGAATTTCGTAGCCCTGCGCCCTGTGGTTTCCGAGTTTTTGAAGTTACATAGATACGCGCACGGATTTGAATAGGGTAGATTACTTAACATTATCACTTTCTTAACATTGTGTTCAAAATCCATTTAAAAAATATATACCTAAATTTCTAATTAAATTTCCAGCAGGACTGAAACTGCGCGTAAATTTAATAACACTGACAAAGGATGTGAATTAATTTTCACTTTGATAAACAACGCATAAACCAGAGTAAAAAATGTGTCATGCCAGACTGAATGTCCTCCAGATCACTTAAATGGTAAAGCACTTGGTGCGCTATAGCAGGATATCTGGGTTCGATCCCTGGTCTGGACACATTTGTCACTCTGTTGGTTATGCGTTGTTTAGAAAAGTGAAAATTAATTCACACCCTTTGTCAGTGTTATATATATTTAAAAAAAAAAAAAAAAAAAAAAAAAAAAAAAAAAAAAAAAAACTTTTTTTATTCAATATACAAATAATAGTGAAAAAAAAAAACTTTTTTTATTCAATATACAAATAATAGTGAAGTATTTCTTAACGTTGTCCCACTGGTGTTTGATTCCAAAATTCAAGAATCGAAGCAGTTTTTTTTTTCATTAATAAATGAAATAAAGTAGTAATAAAACAAATTTATAATGCAAAATTAGCAGGAAAATATCGATAAGAATTCATTTTAAATAAAATAATATTATAATATAGCAGTCTTTTACGATCTGAACATCTAAATATCTAAATAAACAGTAGAAAATTAAAAAGAAAATAGTGAATTCAAAAATAAAATATTTTATAATTTTAAATATCACCATTGAGCTTTAATTAAAGAAGTAATTATTAACTTTAAAAAATAATTTTTCTTAATCTGAAATTTTATGTTACTTATTTTTTTCATTTAATTTTAAAGCAGCAAACATTTTTATAAATGGTATTGAGAATGTCGAAACAGTTGGCTATTACATATTATTGTTCACTATGTTGTTACATGTTATTATTATTCTGTTTTCAGTATTTTCATGATAATTTTGAGTTTTCCTATTTTAGATGCATGTAAATGCAATATATAAATCAAAAGAAGAAAAAAAAAACAAGAAATTGAAAAATTAGTATAAAAATCGTAAACGAATTCATCTAATACATATAAAATGTGGGCCTAAAATTCAAATTAGGTTTCTCTGATCCGCAGAAAAGAAAGATAGAAAAGCAAACTTCTTTCTATGCCATGAACTAAATCAGCAAAATAGATTTTCGAGCAAAATTCAGAAAATATAAATTGTTTAGAAATTTTGAAAATTTGGATTAAATTCAATAAATTAAGATATCAGATTCCCCTCGCTTATCTTAAGCTTATAGGCGAGGAATGCATTCCTATATTTAAAATATCTCCTCAGGAAATTATTATTTTAAATTTCTTTTTAACACTTTCCATCAAGTAAGTTGGAAAGTGTTCTGTAAGTTGAAAAATGTTTATTAATTCGGTTTGTCTGTCTTTTCTGTCCGAGCTCTAACTTGCGTAAATATACTCGGATTTCCATGCAATTGATATATGTCATTGAGGTTAACTATGGCAGCTTCGGTATTGAAAATAAAGTATGTAGCACTTATAGTTCATTTACAGGGCCACTCAAAAGAACGGCCTATGAGGAAAAATCGTTTGTGGTGTATTTTGGTGATGATAATATATCTCAAACATGTTGAAATTGATATACATCAGTGAGGTGGATTAAAAAAGGCTTACCATAGATTATGGAGAGCATAGAACTCATCGTTCATTTTCAGAGACACACAAAGTAATTCGAAACAGTACTGCCTGTGGACAAAATAATTTCTGGAAGCGAGTTTTCTGTTGTGGCAAGCGTTTTTAAATTTAACTTTTTTTTTTTTTTTTTTTTTTTTTTTACATATTGCTTGGTGTATGTAAATTCTATAGATTTTATACAGGGCTGCACGAAAGATGTCGAGTGCATTATCGGTCAATGACCGAAATTGAAGAATGGGAATTTTGAACTTTGCTGTGCGATTCCTAACTGAACTAATTTTTAGCATATTATGTAGCATATATACAGATCTATTGATCATATACAGGGCTGCACAGTAAAATTCAGTTATTCTTTCGATTATTAATGGTAATTACTGAAACTGAGTTTTCAAATATGTTATACGTTTTCCAGAATTGTTGACTTAGACATCCCATTTCACCCTATGAAGTTTTGTTATAAGTATTCTGATTATTATGGAAAGTGTTTCATAACCTATGCCTAATATATGATTTATCGTTCTTTTTTTCTATATGTACTCTTCTTAAATGATATATTTCTTATTCTCATTTATCAAAATATTTCTAAAATATATGCTTGATTTAATATTTTATGTCTTAAAAGCTGGTAAACTGGTGAGCAAGATTTTAACACTTCAAATAAAATTAAGTATATATTTTAGAAATATTTTGACAACTAAAAAAGAAAGAGGCATCATTTAAGAAGAGTGCACAGAAAAAAAAATATTTAAAAATATTAATTTCTTTATTAGATATTTAAAAAATAAGAATGCATTCCACGCTCATAGAATTAACATTATTAGCGAGGGGAATTTGAGACCTGCCTGACCAAAATTCTTAGCATAGACACGCTTAACGTGAAATACATTAAAAATGAATTGTTCCCACAACTTCTGTCAAAATGAGTACAAACATTTAGTTACTAACATTGTGAATTATTGATTGATAACATAAAAAAAAAATTTAATTCATTTTTATATTCCCATTAACGAGGTTCCACTGTATTTACTTGTCTTATACACAACGGGGAAATAGGGAGAAAATATATATACTATGCTAATTCTATCACAGAAAATACCAGGAACATTAAACTAGCACTATTATAAATTGGGAATAACGTCTATTTCTGTTTTATATTTTACATTTTTAGGGAACTGTCTCCATATTAAAATAAACACAAACTTCTTCTTCTTCCCCCCCCCCCCAAAAGCAACCCTCAAATTTGACACAATAATAATAATAAGTATAAGTAACCACACCCTTCAATTAGCCATAATGCACATTTTCACGAAGTTTTTATATGGATGATTCTAAATATATTCAGTATTTAAAACCAAGCAAATTCTGGGAACGGTCTGAAAGGTAAAATCCATTATTCTAAGATTAATATTCAATACAATTTTATCAAAGCTTTCCAATAATAAACATTATTTTAGAAAAGCTTTGAATAAATTAGTATGTAAAATATAGCCTATAAAATAACTGACACCCACTGTTACATCTATTAACAGTTTTTATAAAGTTAAAAAATTTTTTTTTCATTTCATGAACCTTTAAGGTCCCTCTATATGTAATACTGGTGTAACTTGGAGCAATTCAGCCCCATTTAAAATTTACTGTGCTACCCTAACAACATCACGCGAAACTGACAGAAAGTGGATATTTTAGTATTAAAGAAAAGAAATTACTGAATTCACAAGAATGAATTTAATCGTATATTTAATATGTAAACATAGCAATTAACATGAATAAAATTTGGCAAAGGCTATCGTAAAGCTTTGGCTTTACTTTACACGTATACGCAATTCTTATTGTCTTTGAAATTGAAATACAAAGCTGAAGGTTCGACTTCTTTTTTTTCAGTCGACTTTGCAATATTTTTTCTGTGGTGAAAAGTTACCCCAATTATCATCAAATTACTTTCGATCATTGAATGATAAATAATCAGTCAGTCATAATTTTACAAGCATGATTTAAACAGTAATTAGTTTTACACATAAATAAAGAACATTTTCTTTTCAATTAAATCGTTTTCGAACAGAAGGAGCTTTTTTTTGAGAGAAGTTCCAGCAGATATCAAGCAATACAGATAGGGGGACTGCATACTAAGTGTCGTTGATAAACCCCGGTTAGTTTATCAGTTAATTACTATCTATAGCCTATCCAAAAATGTCTTGTTAAGTTTACAATATTTTTTTATTCGAAAAAAAAGGTGAAAAATAGGTTCCGAAAGTAAAACTATCTTAAAAAAATCCGGAAAGAAAATCGAAAAAGTAAAAAATGGCGGTTGTAGAGATATATCTCAACTATCCAATGCAAAAGAAAACCATTTAAAAAATTGAAATACAAACGACATGCAAACTGCCCCATAGGATTAACATTAGCAAGCGGGTGTTTTCGCGTGAGGGGAAATGACCCTTCTGAATTTTTAACAGAAATCGATTTATAAAAGCTATTTGAATATGCAAATATAAAGCTGTAGCTCACTTCGCCATATAAGTAGCTTTAGAATTACGCTTAAAAAACTATCCGTATTGCAATCTGTTTTGCAACCATTACAAATGAATTTAATATTAGGAGATCCAAACTTTAAACCTGGCATAATTTATAAACTACTTGATCAAATCACATCCTTATAATAAACTTTACTGAAAACGCCAACTAGGATGTCAAAATAGGTGTTCGTATTGAAAATAAATTTCACTATGGAGACGACCCCTAAGCTTTTTAAAAAAAAGAACATAAATGTAAAGACTACATTATTTCCATGTTCAGTGGCTATTTTCGTTTGTTTCTGGGACAGTTTGGGGATTAAAATGCATGGGGGGGGGGGGGGAGTGTGACCGTATATGATTAACATATAGCTTAATCCTGATTTTTGAAAAATTTTGAAGCAAAGAATTATATCTTCTACATGCAGTTTTATTTAGCATAAAGAATAGAAGAAAATCATTATTTGAACTTAATTTTATGGTAAGCATCAGGAGAAACAAGTGAATCTTTGTAAGTTGGAAATATTATAGATGAAGTATACATCATCCTATATAGCAAATCCAGGGGTCGATGCAGGGTTTTTTTCTTGGCGTCTATTTTGTGAAAAATAAAGATTATTTTTGTGAAATTTATTATATTTTTGTGAAAAATAACATTTTGTAACGAAAGTTGAAATCTATTTAACTCAAATCTGAACCAAGCATTTATTAACAAAAACTTTTTAAAATCATTTTGCTGAAGTTTTTCTTTCTGATGAACTTATTTGTTTACAAATTACGCATTTTAAAAGTAACAAAATAATAAATAATTAATAAATAGTAAGTTTTTAAGGAATAGAATTTTATGAAAGGGCTTATTTTATTAAAAGAAATTTTGTGAAGGTCCCTGTTTTATTATAAGGAATTTTGTGAAGAGACCCATTTTATCAAATTGATTTTTGTGAAGGGACCCATTTTATTAAATTGAATTTTGTGAAAGGGCCCTAAATAGGCCCCAAATTTTGCCTGGATCAACCCTTCAAACCATATCTAAAAAAGTGACTACATCAGTAACACAAAATACATTATTTTATAGGAAATACTTAATAATAAATCAGAATCGAAACTTTTCTCTTGTCATGATTGGTGTAAAAAAAGTCTCGAAATACGGTATGACCTTTCCTTGTAATCAGATTATTTTTCCTTTCTTGATTTTATCCATCAAGAGGACGTTTGAAATATTTTTAAAAGAACTTTGCTATTTAAGTGTTTCTATTTAATGTTTTTTTGTTTTTTTGTTTTTTTTAATCGTTACTTTACCAAAAAATATTTTCATTAAATAAATTTTCAAAAAATACTTTCATCTAATAAAAAGAAATTTTGAAAATGCGTCTCCAGTTTTATTTTATTTTTAATCACGATAAAAATCACGATAAAAATAATGTTAGAAACTTTTTAAATATATATTGTAGTTCTAAAAAAAGACATACTCTTTAGTTTGTGAAATTATAATTATTTCCATAAACAAAACTATAATTATTAGTTTATTTAGTTTTAAAATGTAAACAAAACATTCTTCAAAATAATTACTTAATAATATTTAAATACACCTTTAATATACTTAATAATACTTTAAAGTAAACAGATTACTTTAAATAAATAGTGTTTCAAACGTGCGATTTCTCATTTTAAGTTGTCTTCTTCTGGCAGTAAATACTATGACAAAAAAAGTACATTTACAGGCATATGCGAAAGGAAATACTACGATGCTTTTGGTAGTAGTTTTCAACCTCTGTACTGCGGCACGCTCATGAATAAGTTGATATAAACTGAAAAATACATAAGTTTTTAAAGAAGTTTAATTGTTAGCTTTTTAATTAAAAAATTACAAGAAATCGTTTTATTTTATCGTTTTCGTAATTGTTTATATGAATAAATAAAAATGTAATTTCTTATCTAAAAAATAAACATTTTTATTCATTGTTTTGAAAAATATTAATAATTAGATGCGCCGCGTGAGTTTAACTACAGATCCAAGTGTGCCGCACAAATTTACCTGTAGGCTCATGTGAGCCGTGAATTTTAAATATTTTGAAAATCGCTTGAGTTAGCCTCTTATAAATATGCTTCGGATTTACATTCAAAGATGCAATGAAAGCCTATATCTGTAGTTTATTTTTAAATTAGGCTATATATTATTTGTTTTTTACAAAACAATTATTAAATAATTCTGAACTAACATGTTACATAAAATCAATATATTTCAAAAACACTATTTTATAGTGCTCCAATTTCTATTTTATCAATATGGTAAAATTTTAATTTTATGAAATACCCATTTTACATAACCGGCTCCTAAAAAAAATGAACTATTGAAAATGAATACCTAGCAAAATTAATAATAAATTATTTAAGGTTGTGGTAAAATTTCTGCCAGCTCTTTTGTCGTGCATATGAAAAGTCCATGATAATTTTTATTTTTCCTGTGTTAATTTATATAATTTTTTTAATTCTTTTAAACAAAAAGAGAAAAAAATGCAAAAATGTGTACAATTAATTGTTTTATAATAATATATTTTTTAATATAATTATTTTCAGATGGAGATTCAAAACTAAATACATATTTGTATATATATATATATATATATATATATATTTTTTTTTTTTTTTTTTTTTTTTTTTTACTTTAGAATGGTGATATTTAGTATCAATTTACGAATTAAAATTTTATTTGTGATTAATGACATCAATTTTAAATAATTATTATATTGAATAATAAAGAATTATTTTCTATATGGGTGAAAAGTGAGGTTTTATTTTTTTTTTCTGAATAGCTAATTCTTTGCTTGTCAAATATGCAGTTGCTTACAGGAAATGTTTAAAATACTTCATAAATAGAAAAAAAAAAAGAAAAAAAAGAGGTTTATATATAAATAATGATATTCTTTTTTATAAATGTTATTAGTAAGGTAATCAGATATCAGTTGTTTCCGTATAAGAAATATTTAAAATAGTTCATAAATAGAAAAACATATTTCGGGACTTTTTTTACACCAATCATGACAAGAGAAAAGTTTCGATTCTGATTTATTATTAAGAATTTCCTGTAAAATAATGTATTTTGTGTTACTGATGTAGCCACTTTTTTAGATATGGTTTCAAGAGTCGATCCAGGCAAAATTTGGGGTCTATTTAGGTCCCCTTCACAAAATTCAATTTAATAGAATGGTCCGCCTTCACAAAAATCAAATTGATAAAATGGGCTCCTTCACAAAAATTAACTGTATGATATTATTTTTATATAAGTTATAAGTAAGATAATCAAATAGCAGTTGCTTTCATAGAAATTGCTTAAAATACTCCATATAGAAAAACAGTTTACAGATAAATATATGATGTTCTTTTTTAAAAAAATATCAGTAAAGTAACAAGATATCAGAGACACTTTCAAAAAACGGAACTGTGCGAATCTTTTGGCAACTCACACCCCCATCCACGATCAAACATATAAAATGAAATATTTTGCCCTCTTCCAAATTTTTCCTTTCCTTATTTTAGTTTTATTATTTTTTCTTTCTTTCTTTCCTTTCTTTCCTTTTTTTTTTTTTTTTTTTTTTTTTTTTTTTTTACGTAAATTTTGGAATATTGAAGCAAGTTTTAAATTCACAGTAATGATATTGAAAATTACTTTTTTCAAATTTGTTACTTTTAATTCTCAATAAAGACGAAGATTTAGTTTAAATTTTACACTTTCATTTATACCTGAATTTTTGATGAATGTATTTTTTTTTTTTTTTTATTTTACAGAGTGTGGTGTTTTCCAATACTTTGTAAATAGAGAAATGGAAATAGTTTGCCTATAGAGAAATAGGATTTGATTTATTCCTTCCAAAAATCGTAGTTTATTCATTTATTAGTTGAATTTTGAGAACCGGGTTAATTTAGGGAATTCGTTAAAAAGCGGGATGTTTACAAAAAAGCTTTGGGACACCGAGACATCGAGTCTCAAACATTGACTGTCCCGGTTAAACCGGAACTTCTGATCACCTTAGTTAATAGATAATTATTATTATCGTTTAAATTATACACTTGGATTTAACATATTAAATTTACTTTGGACAATATTCAGTCCTTCCACCTATTTGTTTTTTTTCTAGTTATAATTTGCCAGAGAATAGCCTAATACATCATAACAAACCAAGAAAAATTAAACTATAATTTCAAAAATACAATGCAACAATTCCGGAATCAATAATGCATACAGATAAAATGATTATCATCAGCAACAGTTTTGCAACTTTTAGAGACATGAATTTCGTTTCACATTCATTTGTAGAATAAGCAGTAAATTAAAAATCTTCATTAGTAATAAAATATTTGGAATTTAAATTATTAATTATTAAATACTATTAAAATCAAGTATGTTAATTTAAATTGCGTTTTATATTTGTTCACAAATGTTTGAGCACAATAATAGCAATTAAAAATTAGTCTTGTAGTAAAGAAAATCTTCCATTAAAAGACAAAATTCCAAATGAAACAAAAGCGGAAGTCAGAAATATGTTGAACAATTCCATAGCCTCTTACATTAAACGGACATTACATTGCTCAAAACAAAAAAGAACGATTAGGTATAAATAAAAAAAATATCATTGTCCATAAAAAATGATTGTTCATTAAAAAAAATGTCCATGTCATTGTTCATAAAAAAAATAACACAATATTTATAGAAAGTTTTTTTCGAAAATTTAACTTCTTTACAAAGGTGATCAAATTAAAATAATTTAATAAAACATCAATGCATTTAAACCCATTTATTTTATAACATGTAAAATGCCTTTTAACAGTTAAATGTTTTTTTAAAAAAAGCATGAAAAACATATTTTCAGCGTTGTTACAAAAGTGTTATCAAGTTATATGAAGTATTTCTAAATTTAAAATCATATTTTGTGAACAGCAGGATACACCAGTTATACTTTGAAGTGAGTTATTGTCAATAAACATTCGATTTTCACAAGAAAACATAAGGCAGAAATAGCAGTCTATAGAAAAATAATTTCAAGTAAAATATCATTGCGCATACAAGTTGTGAATTAACACTGCTCAATAAGTCAATGTGGACAAAAAAATCAATGTGGACAATTATTTTTGATGATAAGTCAATGTTTTTAAATGCTCATGGGTTATAAATATTTTTAAATATCTTTTAATCTTTCAGAATTAAAAGATGACATTTTGTCAATCATGGAGAAAAAGTTTCATTTTGACCTTATAAAGAAAAAAAATATATAGAAGAAGAAATTATTACCTTCTCCTTTTTAAATTATTCCAAGAAGTTGTATTCTACAGTACAATTATACTTAAGACGATGGTTTAAGGAGAAAATAACAAGAGAAAATACAGGAGCATTATTGCATTTCAAAAGAGAATGACCACGGCTTACCTCTTTTCTTGTGGTCATTCGTGGGAGCTGATACAGAAGGACCATGTATACCATTATTGTCCAGCCTGTGATGCGTCATGGCATGGAGAGTGGAACAGACAGCCAGAGGCTGCGGGGGCCCCACTAGTGGCCCCATATGGGCCCCTTCGTGTTGTTGCGGTTGCGGTGGAGGATGCAAAACCCCTACCAGATCCTGGAGGCATAAGGTATCGCTTAAGGGGTCCATCGAGAATCGGTCACGACCGCACGCCCCACCATTGGCCAGCGTTTACGTCCGATCTACAGGACCCATAGCCAACGTTAACAACCCCGCCCCACGACTGAGTTCCCCCTATATTCCTCCAATTGGAGCAGAGTAGCTCCGCCTACCGGAGAGGCGCCACCAACCCCCTGCTGTCGTAACCCCCCAACACGTTTCATCTATTTACTTCAGCTCCCCTTTTTTCTCTTTTGCGTGTTTTTTCCCTCCCTTCATGCCATTACGTTCTGGAGGAAGGGGGACAGAAAGCGAATTAGCGAAAAGCCGCATAAAAGGAAAAGTCGAGAAAAATTATTGCAAATAAGTTTAATTTATACGTTCATTCGGAGAGAAGCTTTTGTGCGCCCCCCTTGCACATTTTTCTCTTTTTCTCGTTCTTGGTTCTCTTTTCTTTCTCTTCAGAGCTTTGACGTAACAGCGTTTAAATTAGGCGAATAAAGTTAAAGGACTGGAGCTAGGGTTGTTTCCTTTTCTGAAATGGTTATAGCCCATCAGAGCCCTCCCTCCCTTGTGTAGATATGAGGGGTTGCCACCGCCGGACACTTTTAAAAGCCATCTACTAAAGTTTTCTCCCGTATAAAAGAAAAAAAATACATTTGTTGTTGATATCAAACTTTATGGCATCCCGAACAACGACTAAAAGCATGAAACTCCCATCAGATAAAAGCAGATAGGATTTTGGGCCAGAAAGGACACTTTGGCTAAGATCCTCTCAATGAAATCTTCTTGCGGTGTCTTTCAAAATGCGCAGTTATATTTATTTTTGTAAAGGCAAATTTGACTGTCTGTAGATTTTTCACAATGCATTCCTCTTTTATTTCTCTCTTTTTTTTCTCTGTCAATTTTAATACTGAAATGTTGATTTTATCGTTTTACAATATTACACAATTTTCATTAGACATTTTGTGTGCATTTCAATAACATTGAAAATATCATAACGTTTCAATCAATGGTAATGTATATTGAAATTAATGTCAACGGACTTTTTCTCCATTCGTACTTTTATCAAAGTTAAAAGCACATATCCCTATGTTGTTTGCATTGTTTCATGGATGTATTTTGTTAAGGCGGTTCTCAAATCCAAACTGGCTACTTTCTGGTGTATCTTTTAATTCATTTTCGTTCGTAAACGCATGAAATCGGCAGATGCTCTTATTCATAAAAGTCATCTACGTTTTGAGACTGTATTTTGCTACATTCGCCGTACTACGCACTCACCTCCACCACATTTTTTTTTTCAGAGATGTGTAGCATGAAAATGCAATAAAGAGCAATTAAAAAGTGTAATAACTAATATGAAAAAAGGAAAACAAGCAAATTCGGTGTGGACGCATTACGCTAACTGCTAAGCCTATATAATGATTGCAGCATAATATTTCTACAGTGAAAGATTTTACATCTAGGCGACTACAATTTCGATTGTAAATCTTTCTCAGTTATACGCCGTTTTAGAACGGTCACCTGAAAGACGTATAATCGGTGCATTACTCTACCGTATAACCCGGCGTATGACATTTGAAACAAGAAAACTGATCAAAATTTACAGGTGCGCGTTATAAGCATCAGGGTATAAAATCTAAAGCTTAACAATTAAGCATAAGAATTACACGTGATTATTTGAATGAACGAGAGAACGATTCCAAAGGCTTTGAGGAGATTCAAACAGATAACAGTAATATTCAAACAGATTATCTGTTTGAATCTCCGTGAAGCCTTTGGAATCGTTCTCTCGTTCATTCAAATAATTACGTATAATTCTTATGCTTAATTTTTAAACTTTCGTTTTTATACCCTGCGTAGAACGCGCACCTGTAAATTTTGATCAGTTTTCTTGTTTCAAATGTTATCCGCCAAGATATACGGTAGAGTAAAGCACCGATTAAACGTCTTTCAGGTGACCCTTCTAAAACGACGTATAACTGAGAAAGACGTACAATCGAAATTGTAGTCGCCTAAGATGCAAAATCTTTCACTGTAGAAATATTATGCTGCAATCATACAAATTTAATTTTGCTACCATTTATGGTTGCTCAATATGCACTATATATTGAAAAAAAAGTTAAAACATTAAAAAACAAAAATTGAAAACTAAAAGTGAGATTTATCAAACCTTACCTCAGTTGTACACCTTGAATTACACTCTTTTGTTCCATTCTCAAACGTACAAAGATATTTTAATTAAAATAATCTTTAATCGTCGTCTGACTTGTTTGTTCAAAAGAAACCAAAAGAAAAAATAGAAATCAACCTCAAACGTGGTCTAAATCACGACGAAATCAGGAAATGAAGTGATGTTTACTAATCTCAAATTTGTCTCGGGAGCAGACCACCCACTGTCCATTATTTTTGTCCCATCCCCTCCTCATGTTCTACGAATTTGAAATAACCCTTGTAGCAGTCACACATGTTCTATGCCCTGCACCTTCTTCCCAAATATTGCTAGCAGAAAAGAAAGAAAAAAAAACGAAGCTGGGGGAAAAAATTCTGAGAAAATCGGTTACGGCATGAAAGAAACGACGTATAACCGAAGTTATGCATAAACAAAAGCAAAACATTACAACATTGAAATACATATAATGATGAATCGGAGCTAACTGAAACGACGTATAAATAATACAAAAGACGTATAAGGGAGGAACGTATAAACGGTGCTTTGCTGTATATGAAAAATATGTAGTATTGAGTAAAAGAAAAAGAGAGAGAAAAAAGGGTGTGATATTCTTAAGGTTATCCAGAATATAAAGTTTTACTAGATAATACCCCTCAAATTAAGGCAAACAACTTGACAGTTCTTAGAAAAAGGTTCGATTTTTTAATAACTTGTTTTTTAATTAATTAAGTATTGAAAACTTAGCAAATCACCCTATTTCATTGCTTATAAGCGATTATTACAGATTTACGGTGATAAATGACGCTGTTAATCCGACTGCCTCAATGACTGAAGTGAAATAATTTTAAGCTTGTAATTTAAGATTTATTATTCTTGCTTTAAGCAGGAGTTTAACTAAAACATATTAATTGAATGGACATCGCATTTATTTTTATATATACTACAAGACTCTAACATTAAAGAAAAAAGTATTTAAAAATTCATAATGCGACCTTTAAATATTTTCGTTAATTTTATTTTTATTAGTCCGACTCTAAAAACGCTGAATTTTATCAAATTTGATATATATTCTAAAAAATAACGTTTTCTAATCTTTTTTTTTTTTTTTTTTTTGAGTACAGAAAAGAATAAATATTAACTTGTCTTCAACATTTACAAAAATATGTTTTTTAGAAAATTTAATAATTTTTTCAACAAAAGAAAAAAGTCTTTGTTTTATAGTAATACGAGAATCGTATTTTTCAAAACTCTTCCTCAACGCAAAAAATTCAGAAGACAAAGTATATAAACATAGTACAAAGTTATACGTAACTTTATGCTTCATTGAAATTTAAATACATCAATTTAAAAATGACATTTTTTACCACGAGATTTTTCTACTGCGCATGCGCGGCAGCGTATTACTGTTTATTACTGTCAATTTTACGGCATAATACTGGCAGCTGGGATGCCAGTATTATACCGTAAAATTATTATTATTATTATTATTATTATTATTATTATTATTGCAGTGTGACAAAAACCTTTCAAAACCTTTCTGGTTCCCTTTAACGAAATAGGAGAAACATATTCGTTCTAATTCCACATTCAGAAATTAGTATTTAAAAAAAAAAAAAAAAAAATTTCTAACCAACACGTTTATAACGTCAATTAAGTGCTATTGCATTTTATCTGCAATTCAAAAACAACTAATAAATTAAGCTAGTCGTTGGGGGCCACCGTAATACTTACCCATCATGGATATCCATAATATAAAATATGAAAATAAAACGTGTAAACTATTTATAAAATTCATTGCAATTCGAATAAAATCGTGGCTTGATGACGTCACAAACTTTAAATGCTCTATTACTGAATGGCGTAAAAGAAACATCCTTATAACTCCAAAAATTATAATCATGTTAAATAAGCGTTTACTGCGTCGGATGAAGCGTCTCATTTCCAATTAAAATATATCTTTGAATTGAAATTTGAATGAAATACTGGGTCATGAAAAATAGAAGAGTGTGGTAAATAGGATTACAAATATCTCGGCAAATAATTACCCTATCGACTTCATTCTTTATGCTTTTTTTTTTTTTTTTTTTTTTTAATTCTTTTATATTCTCTGCTTAAAATAAACGATATCGAAAATTTTTATATTCTTTTTATCAGAACGAATAGTTCGAGAGTCCGAAAAAATAGTTCCGGATAATCGAGGTTACTGAAATTCAATAGGCTTCTTCTCATTGTTACATACTAAGTACATACCCAATTTCAAGTCTCTCTCAATTTGTTCGGGAGATAAGAGCGTTTACATGCACACAGACAGACGGACGGCAATTTTTTTTTTTTTTTTTTTTTTTTCTAAAAATATGTTTTTCGGAATTTCTAGTGTCTGAAAGGCGTAATTCCGTCTTTTTTTTTTTTTTTTTTTTTTTTTTTTTCGATTTTTAAACCGATCACAAGACTTACCCTATACTATACGTATGATGGGTAAGTAATAAGAAATAACGTACGTATATTTAAATACAGGCACAGGTAGATTTCGAAGACGCAGACCGTGGGGCGCCTGTTTGTCGGAAATTGCGGAAGAAATGACCTTTTTACGATGATGCGGCAGTTGGAACCGCCTACTTCGAAACCTAACTTGTTTGCAGGCGGAATCGGCAGGGATTTTTTTTATTTTATTTTATTTTATTTTATTTTATTTTTTTTGCTATAACGGTTGGTGCTATAAACAACTTGTAAATATAAAAGTTTTAAATAATATTAAGAGGATTAATAATAAATTTAAGCGGATTTGAAATCTTGAGAATTGGCGAAGTTATGAATTTTTTTCTTCTAAACCCCCCTCCCCCCCCCCTTAAGGCAATTTTTAATTATATCAAAAATCTGTCATACATAAATTTTCGGCCCTTCTCCTAGAAGTAATAATAACTTCAAACGGATTCGATACGTATCATAAGTAAGAAATTATGGGGTTTTTTCTGTTTTCACAAAAAGCCCCCCCATCCCCCCCTTGGTTCGATTTTGTCCATTAACGAACTTGACCGAGATTTTATGCCCCTTGATTTTATGTATCAGTTTTGAAAAGATGCGGGAGTTGGAACCGCCTACTTCGAAAAATAACTTGTTTGCAGGCGGAGCCGGCAGGGATTTTTTTGTTTTTAATTTTTTTTTGCTATAACGGTTTGTCCTATAAAAAACTTGTCAATATAAAAGTTTTAGATAATATTAAGAGGATTAATAATAAATTTACGCGAATTTGATATCTTGGGAATTGACGAAGCTATGATTTTTTTTCTCTTAAAACCCCCCTTTTTCCCCCCCTTGGGGCCATTTTTAATTATATCAAAAATCTGTCATACATACATTTTTGACCCTTCTCCTAGAAGTAATAATAACTTTAAACGGATTCGATACGTATCATAATTAAGAAATTATGGGGTTTTTTCTGTTTTCACAAAAAGCCCCCCACCCTCCCCCCCTTGGTTCGATTTTGCCCATTAACGAACTTGACCGAGATTTTATGCCCCTTGATTTTATGTATCAGTTTGTAAAAGATTAATGCAGAATTTTTCCAGTTATCGTGGTCAGAAAAAAGTGACATAGATAGATAGATAGATAGATAGATAGACAGATAGATAGATAGATAGATAGATAGATAGATAGATAAAGTTTTGAACTGGGGGTGGTTTTGGGTTCTGGGAGTCATGATCGGCGTAGAACTGCAAAAATTTTTCAAAATTTCCAACTTAGGTGAGAATGTAATAGGTAGTATTTCTTACGAAATCTACCTAAAAGTACGTGACACGTGCGTATTGAAAAAGTGCGCAAACAAGTTACACTGCTAACCAACTTGTTTATAATTCGTCAATTAACTGCTATTGATTTTTATCCTCAATTCACGAACAACTAACAAATTCACGAACCTAAATAACTCTATACACCGTATAGAATATTCTTATTTGTTTTGATTAATAGCTGGGATGGAGCCGAAACATATGTCAACAGTTTAATAAAACTTATTTTACTTTTTATAATATTTTTATTTTACGCTTTTTAGAATTTAAAAAAAATAATGTTATGTTTTAAAACACGAATTTTCAAACAGCTATTTGAATAAAACACTTGTGTTTTGTTTAGAATAATCTTCCACTGAATGGATCTCAATGGTGACAGTATTCGGTTTAACGATCGGAGAGCGGTCCAATTTAAATTCATATTGATGAGATTTTTACATAAACCTGCAGGAAACAAAAAGTTCCCTCTTATTTATTTTATCAGTAGCCGAATTTTGAGCGTGATATTTTATTTAATGATAATAGTATTCCAATTAATTTTAAAAAGTAAACAAGAAGGAAAACGAAAAGGCATCTGACGATATTATTATTTTTTCTTTATTACTAAATTTTGCTTAAATGCTGATTTAAATTGATGAAAACATAATTGAAATTGGTGTTTATGAATATATATACATATATTGCATGACAGAAAGATTGGCATTTAATGTACAGTTCAATATACTTTCTTGTTACCCAAATAAAGAAAGAAGAACAAGTTCCGAGGGAATGTCATTAAGTAAGTCACAAAAGATAATTAAATAATAACTTGCAATGATATTCACTTCAAAACTATTTTTATTTCTCAACATATTCTCCGCCAATATTTATGCACTTATACCACCGTTTTATCAGTGCCCCAACACCAGCTGCATAACATTCGTTGGATTTATGTCTCAGCCACATTAGGACTTCAAGTTGAACCTTTTCATCATCTGTGAACAGCATCTTGCAACTTCTTCAACCTCCACCACACAGCTTCGACTTAGCCCCAAGCGATTTTCATCTGTTTAGTCCATTAAAAAACAATCTTGGAAGCAAGTTGATGTTCAGAGATGATGAAAAGGTTCAACTTGAAGTCCTAATGTGGCTGAGACAGCAACCCAAAGAATTGTATGCAGCTGTTGTTGGGGCACTGATACAACGGTGGATATAAGTGCATAAATATTGGTGGAGAATATGTTGAGAAATAAAAATAGTTTTGAAGTGAATATCATTGTAAGTTATTATTTAATTATCTTTTGTGACTTACTTAATGACTTTCCCTCGTATTATTATTATTTATAATGTTGCACTCGATTAATATTAGTATTTAAAAAGTTACACTGCTAACAACCAACTTGTTTATACTACGTCAATTAACTGTTATTGATTTTTACCCTCAATTCACGAACAACTAATAAATTCACGAGCAACTCATTATAATAGAAAATATTACACACGTTTTTAAACATAAATTTGCAAACTATTTGAATAAAACATGTCTGCTTTGTTTAGAATGAATCTCAATGAATGGATCTCAATGGTGACACCATTCAATGTAACGATCGTAAGAGCGGAATCGCTGGGGGAATCTTTGGCCGCGGTGGGTGTTTCAGATGTGATTCCCCTTTGGTGAAGCTGTCGCCATGATGTGATTACAACTACGGTTGGAAATCGATCGAAAAAGCCTCGATATACGTGCAGTCCCTCTGCTCATCAGCATTCGAACGTGTCCCCAAACGCCTCGCAAGACAAACTTATCTTTTGATATCACCGAAGAGAAAGAGTATCTGGACAGAGCTTGTTCTCGTTTGTGTTTGATTCTTTTTACAATGATTCTTTTGCAAGTGAAAGTTGTAGTAGTTTAATATGTAGTTAAATTAAACTTTAAAAAGTGAATGTGGCTTCACAAATTATTCAATACGGCGTTAATATAAAATATAATAATAAAACTTTTGTAAATAATTACCATTAAACCACATAAATAATCGACAATAGATAAACCGATAATTACAATATAATACATATATCCAAAAATTTAAGATTCTCAAAATTTACATGAGTGGGGAAAACGAGATTATGTAGAGAAAAATCCAATATGCAGAAAGTGAAAATTATCGCAAGAGCAATTGGAAACTTATACAGTGGAACACTTTTTCAAGGGCAATATTCCACTAATATAAGTAAAATGTAATTAATTTCTGATTGAGTTAATAGCCATGAGCTTAATTTAAATATATATATATATATATTAACTGTCATATTACAAAAAAAAAAAAAAAAAAAAAAAAAAAAAAAAGTATAAATTTGAGAAAAGAAATTGCAGAGTTTTAAACAGTAAATATATTTCAAATCATAACACACAGAAGTAATATACGTCATTAAATTACTAAAACGTGTAAAATAAAACTATAAAAACAGTAAAAAAGTTTTAGTAAATGTTGTTTAGTAATTGTTGTTTCCATGTTTCGACTGCACTGAAGCCATTATCAAAACAAATAAGATATTCTTTGATGATGGCAACTATAGAATATTCTTATGATAATGAATTCGGTGGAGCCGAAATATGTAAACAGTTTTTTAAACCTTTTTCACTGTTTTTAAAGTTTTTTTTTTTTTTTTTTTTTTTTGCATCATTTAGCAATTTAATGACGTATATATTTTAACCCGTGACACATAATAAGATTGGTGAAAAAGTAAACCATCTCTCCTGTTTTTGTTTAATTCTTCATTTGATAGTTAGTAAAGTTTTCACTTTAGTTTATATGTTATATTTTTAATCAACTAATATTAAAAATAAACCTTATAGATGAACTTAATAATAAATTTTGTGAAATTTAATAACTATCTCATCTAAACATAAAAAAATAAATCTCAATAAAACTTTTAGAAGTCAATATTTTTTTAACTGTATTAAATTACAGATTGAAAATATTAAATCAACAATATTAAAGAAAACATTTAGTTAAAATGCTTTTTATTAATTTTATCATTATTATTAAATTCAAAAATATAAAAGGGTCCGCTAAAATTTTATTTAAAAAGGATTAGGTGATTCAGATTTGAGTTAATATTAAACAACAGTATTTGAAAATTATCTAATTTAAAAATATATGAAATTGAAAAGAACTACTAAATATGGTTTGGTTCGGAATATCACTAAATATTTTCGATTAAAATAACATTTTTATGCGTGACTGAATGTACAAATTTATTTAACAAGACTCTAGAGTTATTGCTAAAAGATTATTCGAATTTATAAGAAACGTAGCCCTGAATATATAATTTATTAAAATATAAGATAAGCAAGTTGTGGGTGTTACCATGGTTGTCAATTTAGCGGCTTTTTTCTGCATTCTAAAAAAACCTGTAGTTTTAACAGATATTCTACACAGTTACTTTTAACAGAACATCTCCATTTTATGTAAAGTACAGATTTTCTCTGTTTCCCAGCGCAGATATAGTTTTTGCCCTCTGGTGGAAAATTTTATAGTCATACAATTTTTCGTTTTTAACATGTATATTGCCGGTAAAGTGTACGATCTTGGGATTTCTACTTTCGACTAGACTTTAACAGACTTTCTCTGTACAAACTACAGGGGTAATCTGGTAGCATAGCTGACAGATTTTTTCTGTTAAATTTTCAGGTTTCTTTTTTCTTTTTCTTTTTCTTTTTTTTTTTTTTTTTTTAGAGTGTGTCTAGAAATTTACTCTTACTTTCGAAGAGTAATATTCGCCTTAATTAATGACAGACTAAATATGGCGAATATGATTATCCAAAAATCGTAGTAGATTTTTTTTTTTTTTAATGAAAAATAACCAACTACCAACACTTGTTAAATTAATAGTAATTAAGCGTTATGACAATACTTCCCCAATGAACTAAATACTTTTAGCACTAATCCAAACTTTCAGTTACTCATAAGGGAAGAAAGTTGCCTGTAAAAGTTGTTTTTCCTTTGTAATTCTATTGATGCTCGAAAGTCAATATACCAGGGATTTCAAAATATTTTTCCCACACTAATTTCTAAAGATTAATAATAAATGATAGTATTTCTTTTAGGTTTTTGTCGTTTGTGTTGTTTAGTTGCAAGTTATGCAAATATAAAACCGGTTTTTCTCGTATAAAAATTTTCGAAATTCATGAAGACGAGTTGTTGATTCGATCTCGATTTTTGGAGGTGGATCGAATTGTACTTTTGCAAGTGTATGTTTTACGTAAAAGCAGCGGGTGGTGGAATTTCGAGATGAAAGTAGCCTCATCAGCGAATAAATGTTTTTCTGCCCAAAGTTGGGTACACAGGAAGTGCTGGTTTAAAACCCATCTCATGCTCGTCGGTCTAGCAGTTTGGAGTTTTTCGTGGTTTTCTTCAAACCTTAACATATCTTTCTAAAACACCAAATCTGTTTAGCTATTGGTCAATGATAAGAAGGAACACCCTGTACATTATAGTTAAAGTATTAATGAATTAAACCAATGAATTAGGCCAATTGAAAGTGAATATTTGAAGAGTAGAGAAAGAAAATGTAAAGACTTGAAATAATAACTTTAAATAGCCTACAACAGTGTCAAAATAGTATAGATCCAGACAGTGATGACAAAAAATATACAGAAGACCAAAACAATAAATAAATAAATATACCCCGTCCAAAAATTTTTAAGGGATTCCGAATCGTAATAAATAGTTCTTCCCTCCATAATTTCTACACTGTCACACACAAACATATATTTTATATTTTATGTATTGATTTCGTTGAAACAATAAATCTGAACCACATTTTCACTGTGTAAAATTATTTCTATAATTTTTTTTTATTGCGTTGAATTAAGCTCTAGATTTTTTAATGAAAATTTGTAAATGTTTTGAACTATATTTATAGGCGATCAAAGACGACGATCTCAAATGATATTCTGCTTGTCTTTAATTTTAAGATTAATTTGGCTTTGAAAAAATTCCAGAAGAGGAAAGATTTTGTAACTGTGGAGCACAGCCTAAGCCTTTCTTTTCTTTTTTATGGGAAATATTAACATGAAATATGCTAAATTAAAAACTTTTTGATAGAACCCCCATGCAATATTTTCTTTATAATATATCAACATAAAAACAATACACAGAGATTTAACTAATGAGAAAGAATAAAAATAAAAATAAAATAAGCTTTATTTACTGTTTTCTCTTTCTTTAAATGAAGAATTGAGACACGTTTTTCTTTTTTCCATCTTTGTATAAACGTAAAGGAAAAAAATAACTGAAAAGCAGAGTACCTCTGGCGAAAAATTCTTAATTCCTTTTTCTACTACTCTTTAATTATTTTAAGTCACTTGAAAAAATAAATGTTACTACTTTTTTCAAAATCATTAGTTTTTTATTTATTTTTTATTTTTTTAATGTTTAGTTAAATTTCAAAATCCAGGGAAGGACAACGGCTCTTCCCTAACACACATTTTGTAGCACCCATAGATTCACACTTGTTCAAGTAAAAAATAGAAAAAGAATCAGAAATAATAAGAATGTGGTCAATGAAGAGATCAAATAACTGGTCTTTATACTATTGAGTTTTAGATACTATGTGGCAAAAAAAATGTGAATACACTCAGAAAAAGGAATTAATTAAAACTACAAAACATTTTTGTTGAGTACATTTTGGTTGTTTTAGCAAAATTCAAGTAAAATTGAACCATTTTACTTCAATTAACAAAACATTTTTTGCTGGCGATACAAAAATTTTGTTGGAATTGCAAAAAAAAAATGGTTTTCAACAAAAAGAAAATTTTTGTTGATTCAAACAAAATTTCCATTGACCTATATTTAAACAAATTTTTTGTTTAAATATAGGTCAATAAAAATTTTGTTTGAATCAACATTTTTTTTTTTTTTTTTTTTTTTTTTTTTTTTCCAATTCCAAAAAAAAAAAAAAAAAAAAAAAAAAAAAAAATTGTATAGTCAGCAAAAATGTTTTGTTAATTGAAGTAAAATGGTTAAATTTTACTTGAATTTTGCTAAAACAACCAAAATGTACTCAAAAACATGTTTTGTAGTTTTAATCAGTTTCTTTTTCTGAGTGTACTAGACACGTACACACTGGGTCCAACTGTCATCAACTCAAGCAATTTTTATTAGTCTACTTCGAATATCAAAATGGTGAAATAGCTTAACCCCTTCTGCAATAATCGCGGGTATGATTCGTTCAAAGTAAAATTTGACTATCGAATCAATCACGAGTATGACTCGTGATCAGATTTGTCAGTTTGACCTTGTTTTTAAATCAGAAATTCCGAAATCTTACCAGAAATTTTGAACAAAAATTTCTTACTTTATTTAATGAAAGACATTTTGCAATTACATAAAGTAAATATTTTTCTTTCGGAATTTCATCAAGGTCAAGGTTACAAGAGAGGGGGTTAAATATTTTAATATAAAAACCATTTCTAGTGCATACTTTTATGAATTAAATAAAACCACAAGGGGTTGAAATACACAGTTTTAAGGAAGTTATTTCAAATTTAAAAATTATAATAATGCACAATCTCGATTTAGACAGGGATCTTCAACCTTTTTGCCTGAAACTCTTTTATCATCAACATTTCTGTATAGTAATTTTCGCCCAAGTAAATCACAAGTTCTGTAAATTAAATAGGATAAATTATTATTCTAAAATAAGTGCTAGCTCTGTGGTCCTTGGGACACAGGTTGAAGAAACTTAATTAAAAAAAAAAACGACTTTGTGAAAAGAAAAAGTATCACGTTTGGTTCCTGTCACGATATAATCATCGGAATCATAACGGAAATAGAAAGATAAAGTTTACAGACATGGTAATGTGTATTTATAAGTAATTAAAGTGTAACAGTAACAAAGATAAAGGTATATTTTGTGAATATATAGGAATTACTTATATATAAATGTAAAGACACACAGGTAAGGAGAAATATTTGTAAAACTGAGTTTGATATGTCCCAAAAGAGCTACTCGACTTATTTTCACTTACACAAATGCAATTAATATATACGTTCACATACGTTGTGAATGCAATAATTTCATAAGAGATTATTATAAATTTCAAAATACGAACATTTTCTAAAAATTCAGATGTCCTCGAATATTTATTTGTATTTGCGGTACAACTTATTTCTCGTTTAAAAGCTTTGAAACGTAATTTTAAACACTTATTTATTTTAATGCGCTTAATTTACTTCGTGAAGCTTTAAACACCTTGAATTTAATGTTTGAAACTAATAAAGGGGCACTTCCTCATGCAAACCCTAGCATATGTTTCACACACACACACGCCTACATTCATAAACGTATGCACACACATCCATACATGTATCTCTCTATGTATATTATCAGTATTGGTGATAGAGAGAGCGAGGCACAAAAAAAAAGAGAAAGACTATCCACTTCAAAAGCATATCATATCACAACTCCTTTCCTGCTGCACATCTTGATACGAATCAAGGAGCGATAATACCTCGCTCCATAATTTGATTCTCTGAACACTGAACGCTCATATGCCGTGGAAAATATTGCAGCAAAAAGACTTCATTCAATTCCTGGAAGACGTTCCTTTCTCTCCCTCCTCTTCCCTACCCCAACCCCTACGCCAGACGCCGTTTTCGAAATCAAAAATTCCTACCCGCTGCTCCCGTTTATAGGCACGCGTTCGAATTCCACCACACGAGAAAATTTCCGGATCGATATTCCTGAAGATGAGGTTGGGGGATGCTGGACAGAGAAGGGGGCGGAGCGCGCGACTGCGTTCCGATTGGCGGGCGGCGGCACTGAATTATGAGCGGGGTGGGGGCACGTAGGCCTAACGTGATTATACCTAGCTTAGGTGAGACTTTGGAGGCTTAGGGGCTCTCACAGCGTGAAGCGCCGGGTAAAAAGGAGGCCGCGGCTTACAGAAAGGATTAAGCGTGATTTGCCACCAAAGTCAAAGATATGCTGTTAAATCCTAAAAGGCTTACACGTTTACTCCTCTGAGGGCATTACGCGAAAGAGGGCCTTTTCACAATGACTCTCCAGCGGTTAAACACTCTTTAATAGTTGACACATCCACGACACGCGGTTAAGGAGCGCGATTAGAAGGGGGTGTGTAGGCCTCTCTCTTCTTTTTATTCATTTGTTTATCTCCGATTAGCTCTCGCCACTTCATCTTTTTTCATTTTACAAGCAACACACCTGTTCGCGAAACTTTCTCACGCAGATCGGGCTGAATGAGACGTTACTTAAGTTTAAGGCGACGTAAACAGTCCCGCTAGTTCCACTTGTGGAGTTCGGATAAAGTCCACGTGGCTCTCTCTTTACACTGTTGTTAGCCGAGTTCACGTGCTTATTTAGGCTTAATTTTTAACGCAGTTAGAATTAGTTCCTCATTAAAAAGTCATCGATCTTAAGACATTATAAATCTAAGAGGGGAGGGGGTGGAAGAAATATCCTAATTCTCAGAAGTTAGACAATATACAAGTTACTGGTTTAGAAATTTATAAACAAATTAAATCTCACAAACTGAAAAATGTTGTAATTCATTGACAACCTGTTTTCGATACTCCTCTGCAGACAGTTGGTAATTCTACTTTATTTTGTCAAATTAAAAGTGAGTAGCATGATACATAAACATAGCTTACTTTTCCTTCATTTTCACAAAAAGAAATATACAAAATCTAAAAGTCCATATTAATAAGCTTTATACAAGAGTAGGTGGAAAACAAAATTTCAGTCTTTAATTATTATAATAGTAATCAAATTTTATTTTTTCTGTTACACACTAGTTTTTTATAAAGAGTTATAGACAAAATTTTCAAATCCATATTGGGAAGATTTGCTCTCGGACTATAAAGTTTTAGTCTTATTTATTTTAACAGTATAGCCGAATTTTAAAAGTCATGTTTCATAAAAGGATATAATAATGTAATTAATTTTAAACAGTATACAAGTATGGAAACTTAAGAAATATATGATGCTATTTATATTTTTCCTCTATACTAAATTTTTCTTATATGCTAATTTGGGTTTATGGAAACATAATTGAAATTAGTGTTTATGAAATAATTTCTACATTTTGCCTAACAGAAAGAGGAGCTTGTAATGTACAGTTCAATTTTTTTTTCATTAATAAAAAGAAAAGGAAGAAATTATTATTCATAACGTTCACTCAATTAATAATCATTTCTTCATTTTCACACTAATGTTACAGGGCAAAAATTCCTTTTGTAAATTCATCACTGGTTTAATCAAACTTAACGAATTTCTATGATTAGTTTGCATGTTCTCTTTGGAGATAAGTCTCGAGATAACGCTTTAATGACACTTTTGTTTTCCATTATCAAAAACAAATTTCACCGCCATTGCTTGTCTCTTGTATCTTTATAGATAGATATTAAAAAGGATATTAAAATAGATAAACTTTCCCATCATAAAATTAATATATATATATATATTTGTTATTTATAAAATGAAAATCTAATTTTATTTTTCAGGGTTAATAAAATTTTGCAAGATGTTAGTTCCAATAAGTGCATGTAGTCATATTGGTAAATCTTTTAAGCTTGCATATAATTATTTATAAAATGAAAATTTAATTTGACTTCTACAATAATATTTTAGATTTTATGGGTTTATTTATGTTTTGAAATTATTTAAATGTTGACATATGTAAAAATAAATAGATAAAATAATTTTATACTGAAAATTTACTTAATCAAAATAATTAATAGTTATTTAGATATTGTTTTAATCTTTAACTAGATGGCAGCACCATATAATGATTTTAAAAAAACTATTACTATTATTCTTTAGTATTATTTTTTAGTTATTGTTTATTATAAAACCAGATGGCAGCACCATATAAATTTTCACAATTTTTTTTTTCTCTTTTAACTGAAAACTTGGAATACAAGTGAAATTTTTAAATATTCCAATAATATAATATATATATTAAAATTATTTAAGTTAAAAAATATTTTTAGTAAATGAATTTATAGTTTTTATATTATTTATTTGTATTTTTATATTTTAAATTAGAAATAGTTAAAATCACAATGGTTAAATTAATAACTGCTACTTTTAGAAAATTAACTGTAATTTTAACTTGTACGTTTGAATTCACTTATTCACTTTACCATGTGCTTAGCACAAAACATTTTTGGCTTCGGATTCTGGACAAATTTATGTTGTAATGTATAGATTTTCTTTGTCTTCCTTTGTATTTATTTGTTTATAAATGGATTTATTTTCTTCCGTTTGATTTGTAGTGTTCTATTTTCAAAGGTATCCTTTTTTTTTTTTTTTTCCAATTTTTTTCCAATGATTGTTAGGGCTTGGAATTGTCACAAAATTTTGGCTTTAAGCTTGTGACAGTTACAGAAAACAATCATTCTTTGCTTATAATGTGGTTTCCCAGCCCTTGAAAAAGTAAATTACATTATAAGCTTGCATTTGTGTTTTTTTTTTACTTATGTTTCACTTTTTGAATAAATACTTCATTTGTTAGGACTATGTTTTATAATGTGTAATTTGACATAGCTATTTGGGATAATAATTTCATTGCATTTGGTCAGTTATTTCTGTTTCAATGGTTAATTTTTGCAATAAGTTTATATATATATATATATATATATATAGAAAAAGTCTCTAAGGTAAAATTCTTAATTCTATAAATCTAATTCTATAATCTAATTCTATAATTCTTTATTCTATAATCTTCGTAAAACCATTTAAAATTGAATGTTTCTATGAAGATTACTTGAAAAATGTTTTATGTGTGTTTGGAAAAACATGCAATTTCTCCTACCTGTTTTTTTTTATATATATAAACATATGTTGCACTAAATCTCAGCTATCTATATTCCATGATTTGTAATGATCATACTTTTGAATACCGCCATTTCCAAATAGTCATGTTTTGAAATAATTTTCTATGATTAAATAAACGAAATATTAGTATTCGGAAATAGTGGCACAAGAGTAATTACTAACTCTGTATACATTTCACAGCGATTTAAACAGTTTTAAGAAAAATAAAATTGGGGAGGCTAAATAAAATTTTAAAAAAGTAAATCATCAACAGATCCTTGAAAAAAATGTATAAACTTATATCGGTAGTAGGATTTTATAAGAAAGAAATTATCAAAAGCTGTGCAATTAGAGAAGATTACGTTTTACACACACACACATACATACATACGCACATACACACACATACATATATATAAATATACATATATAATATAACGGTAAAGTGACATCACAGAAACATTATACACAAATGGGGAATAAAAATCAAAATAAAATATGAACATATACCTGTTTGAATAACATCCAGAAAAAAATATATAATACATTATATAATATATGACTAAAAAAGAAAAAAAAAATCAGAAAAAGGGAATTAATGAAATAGTTGTGGAATTGTAACAGAATCAACGGGCCCAAATTTCTACAGATTGTACAAAAAAGTACGATTTCATCCTTGTGCAAGCTATAAAAAGCTAAAATAATACAAGCTTTGTGCTGTCGCACATTAATATACCAGAAAAAGAAGGAAAATACGAAATGAAAAAGTTAGAAGTGGGGAAATTAACTCATAAAAAACCAGGAAACCATGCATGACTTGACAAATCTTCATATGTTACCAAAAATATATTAGAAATTAAAACCTGAATTATATATATGTATATCAAAAATAATACAAGAAATTATTTTTACATGAATAATCACAGCTGAATATTGCAAAAAACAAACCAGATTCACTTTGCAAAAATTAATTATATATTGCCCTGCAATAATATAATGTAAAAACAAATATGTGGTATACCGCAAGGAGGAACTTCTTGAGATTTTTACCTTTATTATAGTAAAAAAATTATTATAGACAATAATATTATTATTTTTAGATAGAAGTATCAAATTAGCTAATTTTGATCATTCCGATTCTTTCGATATGCTTATCTAACTAATTTCCGAGTTTGCGAAAATATATTTATTAATTAGAAAATTAATTGCTATACCTAAATATTTCAACAAAAAGTAATTCATTAATTTTAGTTATTTGTAAGAAAAGATATTCGCTAAGAGAAACCTATTTTACATATTTTAAATCTTTGGTATATATCTCACACTTTAATATTTTAATAAGTCGCTTATTAATAAAATAATAGTATAAAATTAAAAAATCATTTAAAAAAGAAAAATATAAATCACTTAACCAATATTTACAGCACGAAAACTAAATAGGCTAAACATTTAATGAACTTTTTACATGTATAATATTACGTCTCTATCAGACTAATTTTATTTAGGCATTTGCAATTAAAATATTTGTATCAGATAATTGTTTTCTGTGATCCTTTAGTAGTATAAATATGTTTTTAAAAATATTTTTTCTAATACTTAATATACCAATAAAGCTAATCTAAATCTTAAATGCAATAAAAATATATAACAATTTGTGTATTTTATTACAATTTGTGCATTTTATTAGAATGTGTTTGAATTAACCATTTAAACAATAATTAAATTGATTACTTTCGCTCACAGTTATTCAAATTATCTGTCATGTTACGCCAGATAGTCCTATTGCATGCACATATATATTGATGACCCATACATGGAATACAATCGTAATTTAAGAAAAGGGATTCAATAACATCAAAAGCAACACTTAAAAAAGTAATTGCGATTACATTAAACAACCGAATCTTCATAACATTAAGATTAATATATATATATATATATATATATATATATATATATATTAGCAATCTGAAAATTATATTAAATAAGCTTTTATGCATTTCATTTCTTTTGAATGTAGTGAATTCCACTGTTTTATTTTCACAGTACTAATTATTTTACATTGATAGAGTTATTATTAATTTATTTTCTCTTTAAAAAAAAAAAAATCACATTAATATATATATATTTTTTTTATTATATCCTTTTTATTCAATTTACTAAGCACAGCAACTATTATCTTTGTTTAAAATTAGTTTTAATTGAAAATAACAAAATTTTTATTTTTAATAATTCAAATAATTGTAAAATAAGTTAGGCTATAGTTGCAAGTCCGCCTGCTTGTCTAGTTGTTAGGATGCCTGCTACTAAACAACGGTGCTTTTGAATCCCGACTGAGGCATGGTGTTTTTCGTGAGTCGGATTCCACTTTAAACCGAGGTTTAAAGGTCCCGCTCTGTTTAGCCCTCGTGTGCTAAAGATGATTGTAGCGCTCCCAACAAATCAATCCCGAAATACTTTATTTCACTGTTGTTTCAATTTTATTTTCTGCTCAGTATTAAAAATATCTATTCCAATAATTATCCATATAGTTAAAGCGAAAAGGACTTTCTCTAGGATTCTCACAAGGTTTTCCACACAAAATTGACCTTATTGTGCATGCATCACCCCTTTTTTTAACGTTTCTCCCCTTCCAAAGAAGTAAGAAGAAACGGGAAACATGTTTAACGCTCACCCTCACGGCTTACTATGACTCGGAACGAAAAGGAAGTGACGAAGCAAGCGAACACAAGCCCTGATTTCCATTATTCCACGTGCTTTGAGAGCGGGCTGAAAGGGATGAGACGTAATATGAACATTGGGTTGAAACATTGTTCGGAATTTTGCGGCGATTTTCGGAGACCGGAGAGGACCTATCATGAACCTCCATAGAAGGACTTCTAACGCAATAGTGATAACATTGTGTCCAGACTTCGGCACTAAATGGCAGCTGCACAGCTACGCGCACGGTTCTGCGCAGCTGGCCAGAATCTGTGCTGCAGCAGCGCCCATGGCTGCCACTGTCAGTGTCAAACGGTGCAGCAGACGAAATAGTGACGTAGGATCCGTCTTACCACATGCGCCACCTATTTGAGACTTTTTTCGAGGAACGATTTCCTTCTTATGGAAAGGCTATTTCGTTAGAAGTCCTGGTATAGAGGTTCATGGGACCTATGGTGCCGAAGACAGTGTCGCCCCAAATCCTAAGTTAGTTTAATTCGATGTCCGTTTGGAATAAACCGGCCAGCGTAGCAGGCGAAGCTCCGCTAGTATTCTGATAAAAGCTATTTTTAATTACCAAAGTTGTTCATATATAAATAGTATCACACTAAATTCTATATTTCACCATCGCTTATTTGACATTTTTACTATTTACATTAATAAACTGATTTTCACTTTTCCTAATTTTAATTAAATAGTCAATTAAGCACCTTTACTATATGTACACTTATACAACACATCTTACCATTATTGACAATGCATTGGCATCTGATTTTACCTTTTGATCTCAATTCTATTTTATATTGCAGTTTTTAAATAAATTTTACTACACTGTTAAAAATTTGCAGCAAACTGTCCAGTCATTCGACCGTTTTTTGAAAAAATGGTTAAATAAACGTAATTTAACTGTATTCTGACTATAATATGGGCAATAATATGGTCATATTATAGTTAAATTACGGTTATGTAACCATTTTCTATAAAAACGGTCAAATAACTGGACAGTTTGTTGCAAATTTTTAACAGTGTAGCTTGATTTGAAATCTTCTGACACTCCGTGGTTTTTATTTCTATAATGTTTCTTCTGAATGGCAATACCTGTCTTATTAAGTGATTTTGCACAAGCGTTCGCAGTAAAAAAAATAAGGTTTAAAATCTTAATGTTTCAATATCCTATTCGTTTAATGTTTCTGTTTTTTTTTTAATGTTTACTTCTTGTTTATTTTACCTAATTTTCATATTATTGTAAGTTAATTTGTGTGTGCGTGCATTCATACATGTGTCAAAAAATACACAGTTAAACTCCTCCCCCCCCCCCCCCAAAAAAAAAAATGAATTTACAGGGGGTCAGCCAGGTTGCCGGTAATAAACTGTTTATTTTTCGGACATAAAATCTGTATTTCTTACGTAAATACGGGCAAAATCTGTTAAAATAACAGAAAGTTTGTAATAAACACAGATTATTTCCCTAAAATAAACAATTTTTTACTGGCGCCCTGGTTAACAATTTTTTAATGTAAAATCAACATTTTTTTTTTTTTTTTAATTATAGGGTTAAAATGCCTGATGTTACTTTGATGATTCGCAAAAATGTGCAGTAATTTCTATGGAACACTTATTTCTTCAAATGAACAAAATAAGCTTCATATTACTTACCCATCATACGTAGTATAGGGTAAGTCTTGTAATCGTTTTGAAAATCGAAAAAAAATTTTTGACGGATTTACACGTTTCAGACACTGGAGATTCCGAAAAACATATTTTTAGAAAAAAAAATTTGCCGTCCGTCTGTGTGTCTGTGTGTCTGTGTGTGTGTGTGTCTGTAAACACTCTATCTCCCGAAAAAATTGACATAGAGACTTGCAATTTGGTATGTACTTAGTATGTAATAATGGGAAGAAGCCTATTTCATTTCAATAACCTCGATTAACCGGAACAATTTTTTTCGGACTCTCGAAATATTCGTTCTGATGAAAGGTATATAAAAATTTTCGAAATTGTATATTTTAAGAAATGAATATAAAAGACAATAAAAAAACATAAATTTTGAATAAAGCATGAAGTCGATCGGATAATTAGTTGCCGAGATATTTGAAATCCTGTTTTCCACACTCTTCGATTTTTCATGACCCTGTATTTCATCCAAATTTCACTTCAAAGATATATTTTAATTAGAAATTTGACGCCTAATCAGATGCAACAAACCGCTAGTTAATAGGATTATCATTTTTGGAGTTATAAGGAAAAACCTCTTTCAAGCAATTCAGTAATCGAGCCTTTAAAGTTTGTGACGTCATCAAGCCACGATTTTATTTGAATTGCAATGCATTTTATAAGTAGTTTACACATTTTTATTTTAATATTTTACATTATGCATATCCATGATGGGTAAGTATTACGGTGGCCCCCAACGACTAGTTTCAATTGTTATCATTTATCTGTTCTTCCTATTTTCTATTCTTTTAACTTTTCATCCTTTTCTGTCTCTTTCTTGCAATTACAATATCATGTTCAAATCACATGCAACTTCGATGCATTTCCCACCCATATTTTGGAATTATATTCTAGACATTTAAAATAATTACTATGTTTACAATTAATGTAACTCAATATTTAAATTATTCTGTAATAGATTACAGTATAGTACCATATACGTATACTGCGTCTAAATCTGCTTTATAACAAATATCTAATTACACAGCTGCGGTATTTACGCTAAAACTAATCAACTAACTAAAATATAATCAATCATTTTCATTCATAAAGATAATTAATTTCATGTTTAATTTTACAAATATATTTTAATTTAATAAACTTCATTTATTTTTACATGTTTAATTTTACAAATATATTTTAATTTAATAAACTATTAATAATAAATTATTATAATATTTTACATAGCTATCCATTCTAATTTCTTTAGTTAAAAATTTTTATTATAAAATTACTGTATAAAACAATAAGTACAATTTTCAATTATAATTAAATTAATTGTCACAGAGAATTAATAGACTTTTTCATTCTTTAAATATCTTTTATAAATAAATTATCATAACCTATTGCTTTATATTACAGCATATTTCCCTCTTTTCAATTTAATTTATTACATTTAAAATAATCTTTACGGAATTCAAAACTAAAAATATTTTCAGATTACATTGTAGTTTCTTTTCCACTCTTTGTTCTACCTTTTATACAATTCAATGGCTTTCAACAGTTTAGAAAGATGAAGATTTTTATATCTGATTTACAAGAAATTTAAAACATGAAATTTTGACAAACGATTTTATTAATTTTATTACATTTGAGACCAACTGTCAAGCAAATATTTAGAATTTTTCAAATGTCCATATGCTTGAAACCAAAGAATAGATGTAATACTTTAGAAAAAATAATTAAGTTGCGTTTTGAGAAGGAATATATATTCCTAGTCCAGTGGTTTCCAATGAGAGGGGTAAACACCACAGGGAGGGGGAGGGAATTTCTATATTTGTTATTAACGCATTCCCTGTCAGGTTTTTTTTTTTTTTTTTTAAAATATATTTTTTTTATTCAATTTTCAATAAATTCCCATTCAAAATACAATACTAATTACTAAAATGGTTGCATTTAAGATAGTAAAAATATTTATTTATTTATTTTATTTATTTATTTATTTATTTATTTATTTATTTTATGTAAATGTTTTTCTGACTCTTCTGGTTTGTTTCGTATTTTAAATTTTACATAATTTTTTGTATTATTTATTGAATTAATCTCGTATTTCTATTTTCTCTGATTAATCTCGTATTTCTTATTTGCTGGTCATATGATGAAAACTTTACACAGGAATAAATATTGAAAACTCGCTGTCTTGTATACATTTATTCTAAAAAATATTCGAAATATCTAAACTGGGTACTTACGAACTTTAGAAAATTATAAACCCTTAAACAGGCATTAGGGAAACATGTGTTTCTCATTGTGTTGGTACAAAACCCTCATGTACAGAAATAAAAATTTATGATGACATACGTTTAAAAATTTAAAATTAAACTGTACACGGCGGACAACATGACGATAATGGGGAAGAAAAAGCCATTAACAGAGAAGTGTGTTATGATGGGAAAGAAAAACAGAAATTTAAACTGTACAAAGATGAGAATTCCGAATTGCTTCTTGCTTATTGTATTACTCACAGAAAGTGCTTTGTGTCCAAAGATTTTCCACCTGTTCTTACTAAGGTAAAACCAATTATAAAGTGCATTAAAACCGTCAAATCTAATGCCGATAATGCGAGAGTCTCTTCAAAAAGTTTTGTGACTATAAAAGTGCAGACCAAATAATACTTTTGTTTCGCACCGAGGTAAGTTGGCAAGGAACAACAAAACTCTTCTATGAAGGTAAAGATGCATGGCTTCATTGCATTTATAAAGTTATATTGAGTACATATTTGAGAAAAAAAGAAAAAAAAAGATTATCAGTTTGATAAGATAAAAATGTGAAATGACATGTCGTTGTTAATGTCCTTTTAGGCTTTCTTCATGTGAAAAAGAGTTCACTTTTTAAATAACAAAAACTAGATAGTACTCGTCAAGATTTGACGGTAAACAACTTGAAAGTTTCATAAGAAAAAAGTTTGAATTTTTAATTAGTTGCTTTTAAATTAATTAAGTATTGAAAACTTAAAGAATTGCTATATTGTATAAGCGATTCCTATAGATTCTATTGGTAAATCTTCACTGAAAAAACACTACAATCCGCAGAAAAACTAGTTTTAGCATGTGTTTCTAGCGTTCTAAAGTCTTGGTTTACAATGAAAACCAATGGAAGCAGCCAGAGGTTTTTCGCCATTTTCTCGAATTCGATTTTTTGGATAAGGCGCGCTTTGAAACTCATGTCCTCATATAAAATTTTACTAGAAAATGTTTCCGAAAATCAGTGGCAGCAAAAGGGACTTTGTTTTATAAATATTTTTTTAAATCTCGAAAATATATTGTATAGGTGATAAAGAATTCTTATCGGAATCATGTATAACTCGGATGAGGTAATTTTATATTTTCGTTCGTGGTTATATTATATTTTTGTTTGTAGTTATACTATTGGATTGTTTGGAAAGTTCCTTCCGTTTGGGAAAACCAATTCGTACCCGAAAATTCTGCCCGTCAATTATTAGACATCAGATATCGAAATTAATGTCTAATAATTAAATGATAGAATTTTCCGTTACGAACCAACTTTCCTAAACAAAAATAACTTTCTGAACAACCCAATATATTTCCATTCGTGTTTATATTACATTTTCGTAAATAATAATAATAATAATAAATTGGCTATTGTTACAGGTTTTTAGAGACTCTCTCTATCAAAGACGAAATTTTTATTGTCTTTCAGCTAAATACATTTTGCTGAATTTTATTTTAGCCGTTTTAAAATAACACGGAAAGTTATATTCAATAAAATTGGCTTAAATCTAATGATATTATACCGACAAATATTAGATATTAGTGAATATAATGGCTTTTCAGGCATAACCATTTCTAGAGAAAGACATTTTATTTATTTATTTTATTTATTTATTTATTTATTTATTTTATTTATTTATTTTATTTATTTATTTATTTATTTTATATATTTATTTATTTATTTATTTATTTTATTTATTTTATTTATTTATTTATATATTTATTTATTTTATTTATTTATTTATTTATTTATTTTATTTTATTTCTTTTCTTTATTTCTTTTTTCTTTCTTTTTTCTTTTTCTTTCTTTCTTTCTTTTTCTTTTCTTTTTTCATTTTCTTTCTTTCTTTCTTTTTCTTTCTTTTTTGTCTGGATTTTTGTGTAATTTAAAGCATTTAATTAAAAAAATATATAACTAAAATAATGAAATATGCACTTTTTAATGACATTTCCAAAGTTTTATGCATTTGTATGTATTTATAAAAAATATAGTCAAAATATGCAAATGTTCATTATGTAAAAGCAAAATTCTGCCCAAAGACTGGGTGTAATTTGGACTCCATTGACCACAACTGTGTAAAGACACACTACATTTGAATAAAGAATTTATGCGAATTTTAGTAAAGATTTATATATACTTTTTAATCCTTATAATAATACAGCACAGGAATCTATAGGGGCGAAAAAATAATTTAGTTCTGTGATAATATTTCATAATGTTATAGTTATCTCTGTTTAATAGATTTCATCTTTTGTCGGTTTGTATGTTATAAAAATTAAAATGCAGCTTTCTCGAATAGGAATTGTTGTTCATCCTCAAACAAGGGTTGCATTGATATATTAAATAAATTCCTTAAGCGAAATAAAAATTAAACATATTCCCATAATTTAATCTGATTAATTATATGCTTTTCCTGCTTAGTAGATGGTCAGTTGGAGATTTATTAACAGTAGTTATATTTGTCATTGTGTAAATAAATAGACTGCACAAGGCATTTGAAACTCTTTTACTTAGAATTGAAAACTAAAGGGGAAACACTACTAGAAGATAAACAAATATAATCTATATTATAAAATAAAAACATGTCTTTGTGCAACGCTGACGCCATATTGAAAAAAAAAATCTGCAATTTTGACTGAAAAATATTGTATTTTTTACAGAAAAAACTGTTTTAAAGAAAACCAGCTTTTTCCTGTAAAAAATGTGTATTTTGTAATTTTTACAGAAAAAAACTGTTTTAATGAAAATATACATATATTTTCTGTAAATTAGACGGTTTTCCACTGGCGCCAAAATTGACAGTTTTTTTTTCTGTCAATTTGAGAGATTTTTTTACAGTGCGCTGGCAACAACCTAACCAATAAATTTTGCTTTTACTGAAATTTTTTTAAACGTCTGAACATTGCACAATTTCAATTTTTACATCACTTAATAGAAAAAGAAATGTACTTTCAAATGCAATTTGTTTGAAAACTGTATCTCAATTGAATGTTTTATTTATTTATTTATTTATCTATTTATTTTGTGAACTTTAAAATAAATTCCAAACATAAATATTTTTAAATCTGCGCGCAACTCATTTGAGGAAAATTACCCATTGCACTATAAGCAATGTAAATAATTCAGCATTTATTTGTTTCCGTAGTATTATCTCATAAACAAAATTGTCAAACAAAAATAAAACTTAACAAAAATAAATAAATAACTAAATAAAACGTGAATTTAGCAAATATGTAATCGAATTACGCGCCTAAACAATGAAATAATCAAAATAATTAATGGTTGCTATAAATAGAGAAATGGTTTCGCGATTGAGTGCAGGCATGCGGCTAATACCGTATATACTCGCGTATAAGTCGAGGAATTTCTGACAATTTTCGGCAAGCAAATTGGGGGGGGGGGGGGGTCGACTTATACGCGAGTCAATTAAAACAACAACGAAAAAACTTCAAATACTGCTAAAATTCTGGGTTTTTATGTGTAAAAATAATAAAATAATATTTAAAATATACAAATAATAATAATTTATCATTAAAAAATATTTAATTGATTTGTTTTTGTTTACTTACCACTTTTTCGCATTTGCAAATCTCTCCTATCATATGGAGCGCGCGTTTTTCTCCCATCTTTTCTTTATTTTATGCAAAATTGAAGTAAAAACTTAGGGGGTCGACTTATACGCGGGTTTTTGATTTTTTGCAGAATTTGGATTTAAAAGTTAGGGGGTTGACGTAAACGCGAGTCGACTTATACGCGAGTACATACGGTAAGTACCAAAAATGCTTTTGGTGTAGTTGTTGGGCAATCTAAGAAAATATACCAAATATAGAAAATATTTTAGACTATTAATTAGTCTGTTAGTAAAAATAATTTTTAATTAAAAACGCTTTTCATTTATGTTATGTATACCAAGGCAGCCATTGGACACTTTTAACCCTGGTAACCATGGTGGACTGTCTGGGTAATCAGGGCCCGATTAACCTCTGAATCAAAGGGAAGCATCACGGTATCATTTTGAGACCCCATTCATTTTTGGCAAACGTTTTCTTAATTCTTCATTCATGAAAACTCACCAGTGATGGTATAATATTATTCCCGGGAGTAGCTTAGCCGAAGTTATATAAATTCAGACATATGTAGTACCTATATAGCTGTATGCAGAATTTCCCGAATGTCTTGTAACAGGAACATCAGGATGCTATGTGAGTAATTAACATCATTCATATTTTCTTGTTAAATAACTTTCGTGGATTTCCTCTCGGATTAAGCAAACTTTCTTTTCAAAAATACAATGTAAAAGATTGAAAATGGGAATTAGAGGGCCCTCTTTACAGTCATTTTGGGTCCCCTTTAAAATTTTAGAGGGGAAGCATGTGCCTTTTGAATAATGAGGTTACGCGGGTAAAAATACCACAAATTTATGCGTTAGTATTATGGACGTAAAAAGGTCCTTATTTTTCACTAAAAAGAAAATTAAGATCAGCTCTTCTTTTATATTGTTAACTATTTTTAATTTAAATTTAAATAGGTTAATCAAAAATTTACATGTGATATGATTTTCAGCAACATATCAGTGGTGTTATTAAAATGCACCGCAAAAAAAAAAAAATAAATAAAAAAAAAATAAAAATAAAAAATAAAAATAAATAAATATTATCAGTAGAAGTGGAGGGGATGTAGTTGTAAAGCGTGATGAATACTTTCATTTTGTAGCAAAGAAGAAAAATGAGTAGAAATAATGTATATTTAGAAAGAAGAGAAATAAACTTTTAGTTACATTTGTGTTTCAAATTTAGTCAGGAAACAATTTTAAACTACCACAAAATAGTTTCTGTCTTTTACTGTTGTACTACCCTCGCCCCCCCCCCCTCTCTTTTATTTTTCTCGGTTATTCAAAATAATGCCGCCTTTCTACTTGGATAATATAATGGATCATAGTACCGTTCCAGAGAAAATAATAATAAAGAAATAAAATAAAATGTTGTATCATCTTTAATTATAATAATCAATAATTTAAAAATAATGCGGAAGAAAAGAAACGTGGCAGAAGAATTCAATTTAAATATATACAATTGTCCAATGGTTTTTTTTTTTTTTTTTTTTTCCATATCTTCAGCTATACGAAAAACGTGCATCTTTTCTATTTTGATGTTAGTAGACATTGACTATTAAAAATCGAATCAAATAAATGTTTATTTCAAGGACCATTTTTCAAAACAGAATTTCTCCTCTTATTGTTGGCAGCAATTCGCTCATTATTCCTCGGAGAATTCTGTAATGCATCGCACTGTCCAGTGTCACGTGAGATAAATTGCGAAGCGTGTCAAGCAGCGTCAGCTCAGTCTTGCAAGTTAGTGACACCACTAACGTGTTCTCCATGAGTCGAACGCATTTGTAGTCCATCCCCCCCTCTCTCATACCATCTCCGGCTGCGTGTCTCCCCCTCAAAATATAGATATATCCGTTATTTTTATTATAAGGGATTTGCCCGTTTCCCCCTCTTCTCAAAATCCTAGATAAGCCCCTGCCATTACGACCGCCCTTCGGAAGATAGGTTTCAGGGGGAGAGTAGAAGGTGGCGCTTTCGAACAGAACAGAAAAAAAAAAATATATGAAGATCCTCCCTTAGAGGGTTTTGCCAGCACGCATTCTGTTTAATCGAAGGGGGTGGTGGCGGCCCTGGTATAAGCCTAAGAGAAAGGGAGAGCCTTGTTGTCAGGTGTGTCGTTTCTGATTCGATTGAACATAGAGAATCTGTTCTAAAAAAAGAAAAAGGGAGTTCGAAAATGAATATTTCTTCTTTTTTTATCAAGAAGACGTGCACAATGTTATTTTGATCGTAAAGGATCAGTTCAAATGGAATTCTGGCTGGAGTCCGTGATATATCAGCTTAGGCGTTGTGTGATGGAAGGCGTAGAAAAATATTTTAAGATTGAGTAGCAACTAAGGAAGCAAAAGGTGCTTTTTGTGTTTTGGCCAGGAACTAGAGCATTTGTTTATTAGAGATGCTAAATAAGATGTATATTCCATCTTTTATTATTATTTTTTTCCAAATGTCCAAATCCATCGGGATTTGAACAAATATGTGATGAATTCCTAAGCCAGAATCGTCGCACAAAGGTTGAAAGCGAAGTGAAATAAAGCGTTTTGCATTTTACTTTTTTATGCGCTTATTTTCACGTGTCTGTCTTTTGTATTTATAAGGAACACCGTGTTCTCTCGAGGTTGTTTATCCCCTCTGAAAATTGTTGATTCGTAAATCACCAATTCTCACTATTTAGATTGTAAGAATTTATTTCCCCCCCCCCCAGCCCTCTAGATCTTTTACTATGGACGCCGACAGAACAAAATACGAGGAAGGGCAAGATTATGAAAAAGATGGGCCTTTGGTCCGCAGCCTGGGTTGGGGATTTTATTCGTAACCGTACCAAAACGTCGTATCTGGAATTCATCGCCAAGTTGGATTTTCGCCAGGCTTAAAGTCTGGGGAAATCCCAATTATCAAAATCGTTTTCACTTTCAAAGCGAATTTTTAAACACGGTAGATATAAATATGAAAAGCATTATACTAAGAGGATTTTGTAAGAAATGTAAGACAATTTTACATTACGGTGCAAGACAATTTTACGTTAACAATAACAACAATAACAAAGCTATACAGAAATCCAACAATTAAGAAATACTTTGATAGTACCCTCCAAAACTTGACGATAAAGAACTTAAAAGTTCCAAAGAAAAAAGGTTCATAACATTATTAAAATGTCAGAAATTTGTAAAGAATATCTGTTAGCAATAGTTAAAAGAAATAAAAACTTCTACAAACAACAAAACGTTTTTCAGAGAACTAATTTTTTTTCCCCTGGCAAATAACCACCTACTTTTCTCTACTTTTCCTTAGTATATATATATATATATATATATATATATATATATATATAATAAAAAATATACCAAAAGTTTTAGATCATTTCAATTTATCTAATCGATAAATACATGCCAAAACTTTTAATTTAAAAATTTTTAATATAAAATCATTAATTAAAAAATATATTAGGAGTGGTAAATTTTCTTTAACAATAATGAAGAAAAAGAAAATTCTAGAACTTTTCGGCCTGAAATAAAATATAATTTACTTTATTGAACTGAGCTATCAGAACACTAACAATTTCAGAGAAACTCTTACGCCAGCAGCGGAGTTTGAACCCACGTTCTCTTTTCGAGAACCAGAATTCATCTTTATGGCGCTTAGACCACTCGGCCACAGTGTTGCAGTAAGCTTTTCTTTATTATTATTATTCAGATTGTGCGATTCCCACCACTTTTTATAAATAATGTACTTGGCCTTATTCTCGCATTATTTAATCTGTCAAAAACGTGGTGGCAATCAAGCAATCTGAATTAAAAATAAAAGTAGCCTACCGGAACACTGCTCAGCCATCTGATTTCAAGGAGGATCTAATATATGGAGTAGTCATAAATGACGTCAATTGATGCTGTTCCAAACCCCCTCTTGCGTCCGCCATATTTAGCCGTATCTTGCACTGGAGACTGCTGGTTGGACTGGTATCGGTTTCAGTCGAATATGGCGGTTGCAGAAAAGTGGGGAGGGAGAACTCGTTATTCGGCTTCAAAGCTTTCCACCATGGAAGATCCTCTCTTTTCATAGATCAATGTCTGACTTCGATCAGCTTTCCTCTGAAACCAAAGAACTTCAAAACTGGTTTCACAGTCAGTTTACCGACAGAAAAGCACCCTAAAGTGCTCATTGCGCATGCTCAGATCAGCCAAAATCGGTCTTACCAGTTCTGCTTTGCGTTTTGAATATATAGATTATTCTTATATACTTTACATACAATTCGAATATTCAGTTATAAAATCCGTCTTTGATAATATTTTTTCTGTTCTGTCCAAGAATTTTTTTTTATTATTAGGAATCTAAACAAAAAAAAAAAAAAAGGCAAAAAATATAATAAAATAAAATAAAGTAAAAAGTCAATAAATAAATTTTTCTTCAAACCACTTTTGTGCCAATCAAAATTAATTTTTAATCTTTAATATTTCCTTTAAAAAAATTCATAAAATTTTTTAACGAGTCTTTTTATATTTATTTATATTTATATTTTAATATAGCAAGTACAACTTGTTTACCTTGCTATAGTAATTTTTAATTAAACACATTACTTAAATTATTTAACCTCAATTTCGAAAAGAATACAAGCAACCATTTTAAAAAAAATATTTATTTTTAAATTCTTCGTTTTTAAAAAATCAAAACTAAAAGCTTCCAATCGAAAATTAAATTCAAAAGCATAAAACAGAAAGATTAACTAACTCTATTAAAAAATTAGTTTTGCAATAAATTTATTATCAATTTCGAACTAGCCTTTTGAGACGCGTTAACTTTTATGAAATTCTCTTTCTCCTTATACACCTGACTTCTTGATAAAAATAAGCTAATAACTTTTTTATCCTTATTATTATTTCTCTTCATATACACCCTGCAAGCCACTTCATAAAAATTACTCTTTGCAGAATGGTGCGCCTGTAATTTATATCAATTTTCCATGAATCAGAACCGAGGAACCTTCATAGAAAACCATCAAAAACGTAATCAAAGTCTGAAAATATTGAACTTTAAAGTGCCTTCACATAAAGTTATTTACTTAGCGTCTTAGACTGATAGTAAATTTCTTCACCGTCTTTTGGAAAATTGATTTCTCCTCTCGCTCGTCTTTAGCTCACAGCTATTTTCAAAAATGTTTATCGCACAAAATCATTTTAAAAGGCAGTAAAATTAGTTTTCATGGACCTATTACTTCGAGTAATTTTTAAAGTAAAGTCACGGAGATAATTTTTTATATTATATTCAAGATTTTATTTCAGATCGCATTTTAAAAAAGATTTTTTTTCGTGATGTAATACGTTTTTTTTATTATTATTATTAAATGTAAATTGAAAAGCGGACGATTGAATTATATATGATATAAGAAGTAGATTTTAAAAAAAGTGCAAATAAAGCCAAATCTATATTGTTTTTTTTCTTGTTATTGTGCTTGAGCTTGCAAAAGAAAATATCCAGAAAAGGAAATATATAGGTAACAAAAGGGGGGGGGAGGCTGAAATCTTATGGAGCCTAGTTTTATATAACTAAGATGTTGACAAAAAATAAAAAGCCTAGCTAAATGGCAACGCGGTAAATTGCATTACATAAGATATTTCGAATTTCGGAGAAAAAAAAAATGAATTTTATTCTACATTTAGAGAAAGATTTTTGTTATTAATTTTGTTTACTTCTCATAATAAGTGAAAAAGTAGTATGGTGTAACCATCACAAAGCTTTCTTTTATGTAAATCAAATCATCTGCACCCAAAATTAAATGAAAATCTATTTATTCTTGAGATATAGCTATCACGAAAATTGGGGAAAAAAGCATAGCAGTGACACATGTTGGGTGGTATACACCAAAACCTAATCAGCGTCTAGTTATATCAAGGTCTAACAAAATAAGAAGCTTGGTGACATTTCGAGAATTAGTTCTTAAGATAGAGAGTCTCCAAAATTTGTGGCACATACAGAAAGACAGATTCATGGACAGACATTTTCTAAAAACAGTCAAATCGAGTTCAAAACTTTCTAAAACGTAAAAATTCGTCAAAAATCGGGTCGAAAATTTTCACGAATCCAATACTTTCTTTTTGTAGATAGAATAAAGTAATAATATACTTATAACGTAGTAGATTGAAAGTAATTATATGAAAGGAGATCGGTACATATACATATTGATTTATAGCTGCTCTCAGATATTATATAAAAAAACAATTTCTAAGAAGTTTTGATTGTTTTGATATAATTTGGGATTTTTTAATATTACTGCTTTTCTAATTGATTTTTGTTTGAACACAGAGTAAATATTTTTAGAAATAAATATTTATTTAGCAAATTTTTATTTGTATAATTATGTATCAAGAGAAAATGCGAAATACATACATAGAGACATAAATATAGTCAGATTTTAATAGTATATAGATATCCATGTATTCCAATATTCCATCTCAAAAAAGCAACTCTCAGATTACTTTCGTTTTAGTTATTGCAATATTTTTACAGTTGCGACACTTCAGAATATAAATCATTTTCTTTCTTAAAATAAAATAAAAAAATGAATTCAATTAAAAATTTTCCATTTTTTCTGTTTTAAATATGAGACCTTTTTAACGAGAATAGGAAAATAGAGCTTTAGCAGAGAAACATTAAGAATTTTTCCTAATATTATTTCTTGTTTCAAGTGAAATAAGGTAGATAACCTCTAAAATACTCTCAAGAAAAACAAAAATTTGTATAATTACTACTTTTTTTAAATACTAATTTGCGTTTAAAGTACACATACACACTATTTTTACGGACATATTTAAACATTTCTTTCTGGTTTTTTTCTTTGTCAAAGAAAAACAATCAAGCCTTACTAAAAATAGTTTATGTCACTAACACATTCAATTCATATTCAGTCACTTAAAAAATACTATGTGGCAAAAAAAAAAACCCTCCACCCACACCCAATGTATGGCATACCGTCTTCCAGTTTCACCTTCGCACTTTAGAAAATCAAGTCGTATTAATCGGAACGTGTCGAATTCTAATTTCCCCCTTTTTTTACCTGTCTTCTCGAATCAAACAAAATCAGAAGCGCAAATATTATTTCTAAATATTTTTCTGTTTTATAAATTAAACTCACATAACAAAATAACGGTAATAAGTAAATGTTCTTCCTTGATCTGGTGTCTACTTTAGTTCCAGACTCAATATATAATAATTATAAATGGAAAAATAAATATTTTTAAAAGCCATATTTGATGTACAGGGTTGTCCCAAAAGTCCTTGATATATTTTAGAATTCAATAAAAATCAAGCAATTGGCGTACGAGGGTGCGTTTGAACGAAAATGCTTCTTAGGATCTAAAGTTCTGGTTAAGCAAATAAAAAAATTAGTTGCAAAAATTTCTCACAGGTGGCGCTGCTTCTGGGAAGTTATCGAATAGGTAGATTGCCTTTGTACATAACAATGGCGAAAGACGCACAATGCATATGCACAGTTTTTATCTAAATTCTGGCGCACTTCTTTTATTGAATTTTAAAATGTGTCAATCACTTTTGGGATACCCTGTATTACTCATCGTAATAGAGTATAAACCATTTTATAAACCAATTCAAGCTCTGTTTCAAGATCTTGTTTTATTATTATTTTTTTTTTTTAAAGGAATGCGTTGAAATTTGAAGAAAATGAAAAGGGTGAAAAATCAAGAAATAAAAAGATAAGTCGAATTTGAATTACAAAATTCTTCGGGTGCTTGAGTTGATGGATTATGAGGTAAAGGCGTAAGCAGCCGTTAATGCCGAAGTTAAAAGAGGCAAATTAGCACTTAGAGAAACTTACAGACTATTATAGGAAAAGCTTTTTAAGAGACAGAAATCTACATCAAATCTACTTGAATGTCACAATCGAAAGCATAGTTACCAACTATTATGGATTTTTTATACTTCTTCTTCTTTTTCTTTTTTTTCAAAAGTAAAATTTGCTTTTTTTAATCACAGAAACTCTCAGATCACATAACGCAAATTTTACTATTAAAATATTGTGGTAGTAAAAATCCATAATAATTGGTAGCTATGCGAAATGCCACCACATACTTTTAACATATGTACTATCTATTCAATTTCTCCCTTTTATAAACCATTCCCCGATTTAGTAACTTATTGTTCCTATTTCCTTATCATTTTTTAATTTACACCCTCATTGCTACTTAATCCCAACGTCTATTTTGCTCTACAAACTCATTTGAAACTTTAGAAAGCATAAAAAAAAAATCACCCTCTCACCATTTTGCATCATTGTGTCCAAACTGTTCTAATTCAGCCCCCCCCCCCCCTACCACATACAACCAAATTTCCTGTACGCCATTTATTCAATAACGTGTCACATGGGAACCGCCAAATTACTGCGACCGTCGCTCCCAAGGGAAGAAACCTTTGCTTTAGCTTGCGTCCCAATGTGTATGACGCCATGTTTGTTGGGGTTGCCAACCCCCACCTCTCCTCCTTTTAATCCTTCCGGGCAGCCATCTTGGAATCGAAATCGACCCTCCCCCCCCCCTTCAGTTCCCCCATTATCGAGCAGCAAGTGGCTTTACCTTCCCCATCCCCCTGGTATGTCTTTATCCCTTCGCTTTCCGTTTCCATTTGCTTGCTCTTTATACGCCCGATACAGATTTTTCCACTGTTGGATCTGGCAAGGAAGACGTCGTCACTGGGTGCCGGAGAAATCTGATCACCTAGAAGCAAGGGGTGGGGAGATTTTTTCTCCGGTTTTTCTCCTAAAACCAAAATCTTCAGCACAAAAGGAGAATTTTATTTTATTTTATATTTTTTAAGATCTCGAAAAGGAATAATTTTTCAATATTCCGCTGGCTGAATTAATAATAAATTTATTATTATTATTTTTTTCTACCAGAAAGGAAATTGTTTGTAAATCATACATTTTGTTTTGTTTTATATCATTTACACAAAAATCGCTATAATTTAGATTTTCGTATATTAATCCTCAAAAGTCTCTTTCTCTCTCTTTTTTTAAAGAGTAATTAAGCGGCAAGTTTGGCAAAGGGAATCACGATAAATCATACAACGAAAATAATATTAAGAATCATAGAAGTTACAATAAAACGTATTTACAATAAAACATTTTATTTTGTTTTACATCATTTACACAAAAATCTTTATAATTTAGATTTTCGTATATTAATCTTCAAAAGTCTCTCTCTATTTTTTAAAAGTAATTAAGCGACGAGTTTGGCAAAAGGAATCACGATAAATCATACAACGAAAATAACATTAAGAATCATAGAAGTTACAATAAAACGTTAAATGCAGTAACTTCTATGGGAAATATTAATTTAGAACTCACGATCAGTATACTTTTTCATGTATTAGAAGAGTTAAATACGTTAGTTGCATAAAGTTCTGTCTTATTGTAAACCGACGATATTGAGAGACAGAAATAGGCTTAGGCATTATAATTGATTTCTACTTTTTTTTTTCCAATTTTTTATATTTAAATTCTAAGTTTTCAACCTAGCGTGATTGATATACCATAAGAAGCGGGTTTCTATAATTGATCCTATATTTCCATAAATTATTTCGAATTGCAATTATACTATATAAATGCTTTAAAAAGACACACACACACACACACACACATATATATATATATATATATATATATATATATATATATATATATATACTACACACACACACATATATATATATATATATATATATATATATACTACATATATTTATTTAAATGTCATTTATGAATATTTTCATTTAAATACGGCAATTAGAGATTCCTGTTTTGTATTCCAGAAGTTTTAAAAAACTAAATTACTATGTATATTAACCCATTTAGTAAAGTAACGAAAACTCGTAATTACAAAACTGTATTTAAAGAGCCAGCTTTTGTTTGTTTGTTTTGTTTTTAGAGAAATGAACAATAAACAATAATTCCGACATATGAAAGATAAAAGAACACCTTTTTAAAATAGAGATTCTATGGAACAAAGATAATTCATGTTAATAAATATGTTTTCTTGTTTAAAATTATTTCTCACATATATGTTTGGGAATGTTAAGAATCAAACCAGCATTAAAGAAACAGATCTAAGTCCATTACATTTTATTTGTAAAGCATTTTCTTTTGTAACTATTCGAAAAGAAGGGGAAAAAATCAAAATCATAATGCAGGGGTCGATGCAGGGTTTTTTTCTTGGGGCCCATTTTGTGAAAAGTAAAGGTTATTTTTGTGAAATGTATTATATTTTTGTGAAAAATAACATTTTGTAATGAAAGTTGAAATCCAGTTATACTCAAATTCGAACCAAGCATTTATAAACAAAAACTTTTTAAAACCCTTTTGCTGAAGTTTTCCTCTCTGGTGAACTTGTTTGTTTACAAATTACACATTTTAAAACATCACCAAATAATAAATAAATAATAAATAGTCAGTTTTTAAGGAATAGAATTTTGTGAAGTGGTCCATTTTATCAAATTGATTTTTGTGAAGGGCCCCATTTTGTCAAATTGATTTTTGTGAAGGGCCCCATTTTGTCAAATTGATTTTTGTGAAGGGCCCCATTTTGTCAAATTGATTTTTGTGAAGGGGTCCCTTTTCTTAAATACATTTTTGTGAGGGAGCCCATTTTATTAAATAGATTTTTGTGAAGGGTCCGTTTTATTAAATAGATTTTTGTGAAGGGGCCCTAAATAGACCCCAATTTTTTCCTGGATCGACCCCTGTAATGGGAAATGTCTTATCAATATAGTAGTTTTTAATTATTATTTATTTTTTAAATATATAATAATTATATATTTAAATATAAATAAATAATAATAGTTCAGTTGATTTCAGGCTTAAAGTTTAAAAAAATCTTGTTTTTCTAAAATAAAAATATCAATCGTATCCTTTTAATTATAAAAGAGATTTGCTTGTTGTGGAGCATGAGTATCTAATCATTCTGCAGTTCATTCTGATAAAAATACCTCCGCAAGAAAAAGAAAAGAAAAAGAAAGAAAGAAAAAACAACGCATGGAAAAGCTAGTTTCATTTTGCTATAGCATATAATTGTTGGACTAACTCTCTAGAAGAACGGGAAATGACATCTAAAAAACAACAACATCAAAATTCTAAGTATATTACATTTATTTTCAAATTATTTCTGTTTTGAAATATTCAGAATTCAGAAATATCATTGCCCAAATTTTCGTATCGCTTATGCTGATAGTACGGCTAGTTAAAACTCTCGTATGTTTGTAAAACTAATAACTATGACTTCATAAAAGTCAGTTTAGTACTAAGATAATTTTTTTACTTTTTTTCTTTTTTTCTTTCTTTCTTTCTTTTCTTTCCTTTTCCTTTTTTAAAAATTTTTTTCATTTGTAATATCCGGTGTTAAATCACAGGTATAATTTTAAATTAAATATGTTTTATCTATATATTTTTTTTATTTAACCTCAGGACATATCAATTCACATAACAGGATGATGTGTTAAAAATAAGCCAGTTAAAAATATAATTTGCCTGTAAAACCAGTTTCACCTCCACATAAGTGTAACAGTTGGAGAGCCAGTCTTGTGCCAAGGAATAAAGTTACTTAAAAAAACTAGGCTTATTAATTTTTTTTTTTTTTTTTCAAATTATTTCTGTTTTGTAAAATTCAGAGTTTAGAAATATTATTGTTCAACTTTTTGTATCGCTTATGTTAAAAAGTACGGCTAATTAAAACTCTGTTATGTTTGTAAAGCTAATGTCTAATTTTTGCAGAAAAGCCAGTTTAGTACTAAGAGAATTTTTTTTACTTTTTTCTTTCTTTCTTTCTTTTCTTTCCTCCCCCTCCTTTTTTTAAAATGTTTTTAATTTGTAGTATCCGGTGTTAAATCACAGATATAATTTTAAATTAATTTAACCTCAGAAAATATCAATCCACATAACAGGATGATGCGTTGAAAATAAGATAGTTAAAATATAATTTGCCTGTAAAACCAGTTTCACCTTCACATAACTGTAACAGTTGGAGAGCCAGTCTTGTGCCAAGGAATAAAGTTACTTAAAAAAAAAAACTAGGCTTATTACATTTTCTTTTAATTTCAAATTATTTCTGTTTTGTATTATTCAGAGTTTAGAAATATTATTATCCAACTTTTTCTATCGCTTATGTTAAATAGTACAGCTAGTTAAAACTCTCGGATATTTGTAAAAATAATGACTGACTTCGTAAAACTCAGTTTAGTACTAAGAGAATTTTTTTTTTCTTTCTTTCTTTTCTTTTCTTTCTTTTTTTCCTTTTCCTTTTCATTCTTAAAAAAAAAAAAAAAAAAGAAAAAAAAAAAAGAAATGTTTTTTATTTGTAATGTCCGGTGTTAAATCACAGGTATAATTTTAAATTAAATATATTTTAACTATATATTATTTTATTTAACCTCAGAAAATATCAATTCACATAAGAGGAGGATGCGTTGAAAATAAGCCAGTTAACAACATTATTTGCCTGTAAAACCAGTTTTACCTTCACATAACCTTAGCAGTTGGAGAGCCAGTCTTGTATCAAGGAATAAGGTTACTTTATCTATGTTTTATTTTTTAAATGTCTATTTTTAAATATTCGTTCTATTTTATCTTGTTGATATATACAGCGTAGAATGTCAAGTTTATTTTTGTATTAAAAAAAAAACGTACCTGTATATTTTAAATTACTTAACCCTCAAAAAGCATTCTTTTAAGTAAATAAACACTACATCGTCAATTTTATTTAAACAAACAAGTTGATTCTTTTAAATACGTACTGTAAAAAAGACGAATGTTTCTTAGTTTAGGAAATTATAATATAACTACGAATGAAAATATACAATACCTTCTTCAGAGCTAACCACGATTCCGAAAAGCGTTCTTTATCTTTACAAACCTCAGAAACCAATATTTTTTCGAGGTTTAAAGAAGCGTTGATAAATACAAAGTCTCTTTTGCTACCATTGGTTTTCAAAACGTTTCTAAGAACTTTTTATAATGCATTAAATCGCACTCTAAAAACGACACTTTCAAAACTGAGCAAAAAATACTCAAATGTGAGTATGTCGCATAATCAAAATGGCCCCGAATCGAAACTAGTCGTTGGGGGCTACCGTAATACTTACCCATTATGGATATGCATAGTATAAAATATGAAAATAAAACATGTGTAAACTATTTATAAAATGCATTGCAATTCGAATAAAATCGTGGCTTCATGACGTCATAAACTTTAAATGCTCGATTACTCCAAAATTGATAATCATATTAACTAACGATTTACTGCGTCGTATTAAGCTTCTCATTTCCAATTAAAATATATCTTTTAATTGAAATTTGAATGAAATACAGGGTCAGGAAAAATCGAAGAGTGTGGAAAATATGATTATAAATACCTCGGCAACTAACTATCCGATCGACTTCATTATTTATGCAAAATTTATGTTTTTTAATTGTCCTTTATATTCACTCCTTAAAATACACAATTTCGAAAATTTTTATATACCTTTTATCAGAACGAATGTTTCGAGAGTCTGAAAAAAAAAATAGTACCGGATAATCGAGGTTTCTGAAATTCAATAAGCTTTTTCCCATTATTACATACTAAGTACACACCAAATTTCCAGTTTCTATCTCGATTTGTTTGGGAGATAGAGTGTTTACAGACACACACACAGACGGACGGCAATTTTTTTTCTAAAAATATGTTTTTCGGAATCTCCAGTGTCTGAAATGTAAATCCGTCAAAAAAAATTTTTTCGATTTTCAAAACGATTGCAAGACTTACCCTATATTACGTGTGATGGGTAATTCATAAATTACTCAAGTTTGAAACATGTTTATTTAAACTCATTTCGGATACATGCACACACTCAAGAATAAAACATCATGTGTTCATAGTTGAGTATGTCTATGTTTCAAAAATTAGTATGAACTGACTTCCATATGCTCATTTTTGAGTATTTCCATATTTCAAAAATGAGTTTGAACTGATTCTAATCATTTATGAGTATGTCCATGTTTCAAAAATGAGTATGAACTGACCATCTATGTGCTCATTTTTTAGCATTCCTATGTTTCAAATGTGAGTTTGAACTGATCCTTATCATTTCTGAGCATGCCCATGTTTCAAAAAGGATTATGAACTCACCTCTATGTGCTCAGTTTTGAGTATGTCCATGTTTCAATATTCTGAGTATTTCTGGTGTTTTAGAATTGAAATCATTGGCTCGTCCTATTTGAAACAAAAAGTTTCATAGCAAAATGAAAATATTAATTTACTCAGATTTGAAAGTGTCATTTTCTTCAGTGCAGTTTTATCAAACCAGAATATCGTTTTTTAGGATGCTATCTATTCTCAAGTAAAGTATTTCCAGCTACGTAACTGAATTATACATGCAAGAATAACAAAATAATATTAATGTTACGGTTAATGTTAATGCTGTTAATTTATCTTCTTTGTCTGTAAAACATGTTTGTTGAACATGAAAATGTTTACTTGGGAATGGATAGCATGCGATAAACCTATATTCCGGGTTTAGAAAACTGGTTAATACACCCTAAAAATGACTCTTAAACGTTTTCGAATAACAATGGCAGCAAAATAAACTTTGTTTTTATAAATACTTCTATAAATTTCAAAAATACAGCAACCCGTCGATATATCGCGCTGAAGAAAAGAAAAAATAGCGATATATCGAAGGGGGCGAGAAAAGTGTTTATATATGGAAAATAAAAAGTCCTAAATTAAGCTACGAGGTTTTCGATTTAATATTTGTTCAAACGAACTACAAGTTCAACGCAAAAGAGATGGTAAAACGTTAAAAAATATACAAAACCGTGCATATACAGCAGGCATGTCAAACACGGGGCCCGCGGGCCACAACTGGCCCGCCGACAACTTATCTGTGGCCTGCGAAGCCTTTGGCAATTTATTTGTGTTTAATTTAGTTGTTAGAACACGCATGCTGAAAATACGCTTTGCACGAACACACTTACACCAACCAGGATCTTACAGATGACAAACATATTAGAAAGATATTTATAAGAGTGGTTACCAGTTTGATGGGCTTTTTTTTTAAATTCTAAATGCTACCACTACTTTTGAATAGCAATATTTATCTTATTTTTCCGCCATTAAATAAGGGGAATATATTTCTCCAAACTGTGGTAGCATTCTGAATTAAAAAACCCCTCTTATCTGGCAACAGTGGACTATGTTGACAGATATAACTCAATTTTAATTGTAGCACAAAAAATCTATGGATACAAAGACAGTTAATCGGAACGTAGCAAAGCGCGGGACCTGAGTCTGAAATTTTAAAGATTCATAAAATTTTTATAGTATTTTACTGATAATTTGTATTCGTTTTGTGCCAAAATTTTATTTTACTACACTCTTCGATTTTACACCACTTTACAAAATCATAAATCCTGTATTTATCAAATACTAAAAAATGTATTGTAAAATTAATAAAATTCGGCACCAATTAAGAACAATTAAAACGTTTAAAAAATCAAAATATAAAATTAAATAGTTTTAATTGAGTCGTTTTGAAGTTACACAAATTACCACTTTTGTCCCTGGCACAAAACCCCTACATATGTCATCCACATATATATAACAAAATATGTTAAAAGTTCTTTTACCACTATGAATAAATATGATTAAAAGAAGATGAACATCAGAGATTTTTTTAAAAAGGCAATTTACAATACAGTTATATTAAAAGGAAAATTTAAATTTTACGTTTTATATGTAAACACTGTTGGAGTTTGGAAAGAATGTAACATTAAGAAGTACTACAACACAAAGTATAAAGAAAACTCGAAAAAATATGGCTAAACCTTAGAACAGATAAACTGTCAAAATTGAAACTGGTACTGCTTAAAAGAGAATCAAAGTGATTTTACAAAGTCTATTGAAGGAAATACATTTGTTTTAAAAAACTAATTATTACATTAAATATCCCATGAGTCGAAATCATTCATAACGAAATTCAAGAATTGGTGCGTAGAGCAGTTAAAGAAATTAAAAAAAAATACTATAAGCAAAAGTATCATTGCTAAAAATATTTATATACATAATCGGATAGATTTATAAATGCCGGATATGTGTTTAAAACTTACAGAGCTTATAAACTTATCTGTACGCACATACTTAATTATCGTCAATGTGAAGATAAACAGATCTGCCTTTTTATACAGATATTTGACGAATTTCTATCACAAAGTTTTAACTATTAAACAAAGTTACCATTTTTTATTTTAAAAGAATAAAATATTAATGTGGATTATTAAAAGACCACTAACAGATAAAGTACATGGAGTGTTTATTTGAAATTACAAAGCACCTGAGTAAACTTCAACTTCAAGGCAAATTTTATACTGATATCTTGTTATATGATAGTACTAGCATTTTGAAATACAGCGACCTCTCACTTATACGCGATGTTCAGTAATTATGTTTTCATACCACTATTTTAAAACAGTAAAATTCGATTTTTAAAGCGAAAATTACCTTAATAAAAAAACTGGTGCTGAAAAATAATTTCCGTGTATCGCGTATAAGTCAGAGGTCACTGTAACAAGATAGCAGTGTGAAATTTGCCTTGAAGTTAAAGTTTTATTTTGGCAACACAATTTTAGGTAGATTTCGTAACTACCTATTACATTCTCACCTAAGTTGGAATTTTTGAAAAATTTTTGCAGATCTACGCCGATCATGACTCCCAGAACCCAAAATCACCCCCAGTTCAAAACTTTATCTATCTATCTATCTATCTAATAAAATATTAATGTGGATTATTAAAAGACCACTAACAGACAAAGTACATGGAGTGTTTATTTGAAATTACAAAGCACCTGAGTAAACTTCAACTTCAAGGCAAATTTTATACTGATATCTTGTTATTTGATAGTACTAGCATTTTGAAATACAGCGACCTCTCACTTATACGCGATGTTCAGTAATTATGTTTTCATACCACTATTTTAAAACAGTAAAATTCGATTTTTAAAGCGAAAATTACCTTAATAAAAAAACTGGTGCTGAAAAATAATTTCCGTGTATCGCGTATAAGTCAGAGGTCACTGTAACAAGATAGCAGTGTGAAATTTGCCTTGAAGTTAAAGTTTTATTTTGGCAACACAATTTTAGGTAGATTTCGTAACTACCTATTACATTCTCACCTAAGTTGGAATTTTTGAAAAATTTTTGCAGATCTACGCCGATCATGACTCCCAGAACCCAAAATCACCCCCAGTTCAAAACTTTATCTATCTATCTATCTATCTATCTAATAAAATATTAATGTGGATTATTAAAAGACCACTAACAGACAAAGTACATGGAGTGTTTATTTGAAATTACAAAGCACCTGAGTAAACCACGATAACTGCAATAATTCTGCACAGATCGCTTCGAAACTGATACATAAAATCAAGGGGCATAAAATCTCGGTCAAGTTCGTTAATGGGCAAAATCGAACTAAGGGGGGAAGGGTGGGGGGGCTTTTTGTGAAAACAGAAAACCCCCCATAATTTCTTAATTATGATGCGTATCGAATCCGTTTAAAGTTATTATTACTTTTAGGAGAAGGGCCGAAAATGTATGTATGACAGATTTTTGATATAACTAAAAATGGCCCCAAGGGGGGGGGGAAGGGGGTGTTTTAGAAGAAAAAAATTCATAACGTCGTCAATTTACAAGATATCAAATCCGCTTGAATTTATTATAAATTCTCTTAATATTATCTAAAACTTTTATACTGACAAGTTTTTTATAAGACCAACCCTTATAGCAAAAAAAAAATAAAATAAAATAAAAATAAAAATAAAAATAAAAATAAAATAAAATAAAATCCCTGCCGGCTCCGCCTGCAAACAAGTTATTTTTCAAAGTAGGCGGTTCCAACTCTCGCATCTTTTCGAAACTGATACATAAAATCAAGGGGCATAAAATCTCGGTCAAGTTCGTTAATGGGCAAACTCGAACCAGGGTGGGGGGGGGGGGGGTTGTGAAAACACAAAAAACACCATAATTTCTTAATTATGATACGTATCGAATCCGTTTGAAGTTATTATTACTTCTAGGAGAAGGGCCGAAAATTTATGTATGACAGATTTTTGATATAATTTAAAATGGCCCCAAGGGGGGAGGGGGGGGGGGGGTTAGAAGAAAAAAATTCATAACTTCGTCAATTCCCAAGATTTCAAATCCGCTTAAATTTATTATAAATCCTCTTAATATTATCTAAAACTTTTATATTGATAAGTTTTTTATAGGTCCAACTCTTATAGCAAAAAAAAAAAAAAAAAAAAAAAAAAAAAAAAAATCCCTGCTGGCTTTGCCTGCAAACAAGTTAGGTTTCGAAGTAGGCGGTTCCAACTGCCGCATCATGGCAAAAATGTCATTTCTTCCGCAATTCCCAACAAACAGGTGTCCCACAACCTGCATCTTCGAAATCTACCTGTGCCTGTAGGCCGAGCCGTCAGGGATTTTTTTGAAAAGAAAATGTATTTTCTTTTGAATATTGCCACCAGGCATTATTACAAATATCATAAAAGTGGAAATTTTTAGAAGATTTTTGAAAAAATATAAAAAAATTAATTTAAAAGAAAATTTTTGAATTTCAAGAAATAGAAAATTCTGTTTAATCTATTTACTTCCTTCTCTAATGATTGGTGTTGTAATTGTTGTACAGAATTTAATCAAAAGTGGCAGTTAATCAAAATTCAGAGTAATCCCATATTAGTGCGAAAATATATGGATACGGCGGGCTTTTCTAAATTTTTGTACTTATTCATCAATCGACCGATTTTTTAAAGTATTGCGTGCAATTAGGCATATTTTAGCTATGTTCAATACGACATCTGTATAAGTAGCTGACAATCTTTTGTTATTTTTCAAGTCAAATAAACATAATTTTAACCAGAAAATGTATTTAATAAATGAAATCAAATAAGTAACGCATAGATACTAAACACATTTTATTAATAAAAATTTCTGATTTTAAATATGTTTATTTTTAGTTTTTACCTAAAGAAAACACGGAAGATTGACAGCTATGCCTTTTCTAGATCAAGATTAACAGACCAGAGTGTACAATTAATTTTTAAAATAAATACGATTTAGAAAATTAAATTAAATTTTGTAGATTTGGTAGAAGAAACGTAATTATGAGTATTTCTTCGAAAAATAAAATAACATAAACTATGTAACTATAATAATAACTTTGGAACTTTGCAGCCTATTTCTTTAACATATGGCTGTGCTTTGTATTTGTACGTACAAAATTTATTCTGTGCAATGGTTTTATTTTTTTAATGTGGCCCGCGGCTTTGTATATAATGCTCAGTTTGGCCCCCGACGGTAAACGAGTTTGACATGCCTGATATACAGTATACATTTTTACTTCCATTTTATAGTATTTTCTGAAAATAAGAATCCAGAGTTGTTTGTTTTCTTTGATTATCTGCTTGCCACTGGTAATTAAAGAACGAAAATGAACTAACTGCATTTCAGTTATATGCTCAAATTTCGACGCTACAAAAGTTTTATATGCTTTTTAAAATTTTTAAAGTTTCACGTTGTTGGGCAGGCCATTTGAGAACCACCTTAAAGAACTACTTAAGTTACGCGAAGAAACCCGAAAGCTAATGTTAAACCTAAGGAAGCGTTCTTTTGAAATATACCGTTTGCATTTTATTACTATTTTTATTTTATTTACATTGGATAACTAAACTAAATATCTAAACATCTTTTTTACTTTTTCGATTTTGGTTTCAGAATTTTTTTATGGAATCAGTTTCTCAGAACCGGTTCTGAAAGTAAAAATATCCCCATACAAAAAAAAAAAAAAAAAAAAAAAAAAAAAAAAAAAAAAAAAAAAACTGTAGTTAAAATTAAAAGAGCGAAAAGGGGCCCATTTAGAGACTGACCTCAACTATCCACTGCAAATATATATATATATTGAAATGAAAACGAGATATATTTTACCGTCCTGGTTTTTAAAAAGTTTCCATAGGTTTAATGTTAGCTTGCGAGTGTATTCGCGTGACTGTAGTTCTTAAAGAAGAAATTTATTTAGGGAAAAAAATGTTAAATTATAGTTTATTTAGCGTCAATAAGTCAATAATATCAATTCAGATAACTGGACGTATATAAAAATATTATTCAATTTATAAATTAAAAATAAAATCAATTTCATTCTTTTGAATAAATATAATTTTCCTCTCATGGTACACCATTGTCGAACTTTTCGTGTCACTTATATTTTGTGTCACAACCCCACCAGTTAAAAGAAAAAATAGGAAAAAGGATAAAAAACTCTTTCGTCTGTAAAATAAGTTTTATACTTACATAACTATTACTGCTAAAGAACCAGCTTAGCATTAAGAGTTTACTTTTTATGGGGAAAATAATTGAGGTTTCATTCTGGTACTCAGTACTGAAGAAGTTATATCTTTTAAATGCATCGAATTTTCCCCTCTTGAAACATCATTGTCCAAGTTTTCTCGTCACTTAACTTCGACTCCATCACTAGTTGAAGAAAAATGTATTCGCCTCTAAAACTAGTTTCTCTTTTATATAACTATGACTGCTAAAGAGCTAGTCTACTGATAAGATAGAATTTATTATTATTGTTATTATTATCAGTATTATATTTTATCCAGAAGATAATATATGTTGTAACATCCATTGTTAAATAAAATGCTTGGTTTTAAATTAATAGTATTATATCTATATATTTTCTATTGTTTGAAAATGACTAAATGATAAAAACCATTATTCAACTTATTAAATTAAAAGGAAACTAAATTCTACTTTCAAATAACGTGGAATTTACCGTCCTGGTAGCCTTTTTTGTGGCTCAACATTTCCGTGACTCATATCAAACCCTACGCAATTGAAAATATTTTTTCCTGTAAAACTAGTTTCACCTTTATATAACTATAACTGCTAGGGAACCAATGTAATGCTTTTAAAAGAAAATTATATATTAAAAAAAATATTATATCTTATGCCATTTGAAAATTGTTTTCCTTTTGTATTGTTGTGTTGTAAGTTTTGAAAGACAAGCGTATTTTTGTAATAATAATATCATACCTATATATTTTTTATTATTTATATTTAATAAGTTTAATTATTTAATTCTGAAAAATTTTAATTCAAAATACTGGATTTACATATAAACACCGTTTATTTAATATATATATCATTAAATCTTTTAAATGCAACGAATTTTCCCCTCTTCAGACATCATTGTCCAACTTTTCGCCTCACTTACCTTCAACCTCATCACCAGTTGAGGGGAAAACGTATCTGCCTGTAAAACTAGTTTCTCCTTTAGGGTAGAATTTATTATTATTATTGTTATTATTATTATTATTATTATTATTATTATTATTATTATATTTTATATGGAAGATATCTTACTTTGTAAAATCTAGTGTTACATTGCATGATTGATTTTAAATTAATAATATTATATGTGTATATTTTCTACTGTTAAACAATTACTAAACGATAAAAACCATTGTTAAACTTATTAAATTAAAAGAAAACTAAATTCTACTTTCAAATAATGTCGAACGTGCCGTCCTGGTAGTTTTTCTGGTGGCTCAAAATTTCCGTCATTCATGTCAAACCCTACCCAGTTGAATATATTTTTTCCTGTAAAAGTAGTTTAACTTTTATATAACTATGACTGCTAGGGAATGTAATGTTATCAAAGAAAAATATTTTTTTTTTAAATATTACATCTTGTACCATTTGAAAATTATTTTCCTTTTGTTTTATAATGACCTTTTGTAATGATAATATCATACCTATAACTTTTTAATTATTTACATTTAATAATTTTAATTATTTACATTTTAATTATTTAATTCTCAACAATTTTTAATTCAAAAGACTGGATTTACATTGTAACATCGTTTATTTAATATATATATTGTTAATCTATTGAGATCCGAAGTTTAAATAGTATTACAAACACTCATTCATTGCTTTTGCACCAGCAAAATGACATGGTAGATGACAGAAAAAATCATTTTTCTGAAACTAATATTTTCAAGGGCTAATAATTTAGGTTCACAAATATGAATCTAAAATTACCCCCCCCCCCCCAAAAAAAAAAAAAAAAATCGTTTAATTATTATTAACCTGAATTCATCCAATTAAAACATTAAGGGCTTTAAATATGGGAATAATCTACAAATTCTCTAAAATTTTTATTGTAAAGTTTTCAAGTTAAATAATTATTAAAATTATCTATTTTCTTATTTGCGCTTTGTTGAAAGCATTTTTAAAACTCAGATGAAGATAACATTTATTTTATGGAGAAATCAACATCGGTGCTGACATTTATTGGTTCCGGTCTAAAGCAAAATTGGTTTCGGTCTAAAGCAAAAACATTCAACTATATTGCAGTGAAGTCAAAATATAAAAAAATTAAAACAGTTTAGTTTTTATAAAGAATTGAGGTTCCCATTTGGGTGCTAATGCATCGAATTTTCCCCTCTTGAGACATCATTGTCCAACTTTTCGTGTCACTTAACTTCGACCCCATCACCAGTTGAGGGAAAACGTGTCTGCCTGTAAAACTAGTTTCTCCTTTATATAACGATTACTGCTAAACAGCCAGTCTAGTTATAAGGTAGAATTTATTATTATTATTATTATTATTATTATTATTATTATTATTATTATTATTATTATTATTATTATTATATTTTATCTGGAAGATATCTTACTTTGTAAAATCTAGTGTCAAATTGTATGCTTAATTTTAAATTAATAATATTATATCTGTATATTTTCTACTGTTTAACAAAGACTAAAGGATAAAAACCATTGTTAAACTAATTAAATTAAAATAAAACCAAATTCTACTTTCAACTAATCTCGAATTGCCGTTCTGGTAGCCTTTTTGGTGGCTCAAAATTTTCGTGATTCATATCAAACCATACCTAGTTTGAAATGTTTTTTCCTGTAAAACTAGTTTCACCTTTATATAACTATAACTGCTAGGGAACCCATGTAATGCTATGAAAGAAAATGATATTTAAAAAATTATTACATCTTGTTCCATTTGAAAATTATTTTCCTTTTGTTTTATGCAGTTTTGAAAGACAAGCTTATTTTTGTAATATTAATTTCATACATATATATTTTTTATATAAAAAAATAAGTCAAAATATAAAAAAAATAAATAGATTACTTTTTATGCGGAAAAGAAACCGAAGAGCTCATAGCTTTTAAATGAATCGAATTTTCAGTTAAAAAAAAATCATTGTCCAACTTTTCGCGTCACTTACATTCGACTCCATCACTATTTAAAATAAAACACATTTGTTTTTAAAACTAGTTTTCCCTTACATAACTATGACTGCTAAAGAGCCAGTCTAGTTCTAAGGTAAGAATTTATTATTATTATTATTATTATTATTATTATTATTATTATTATTATATTTAGCCTAGAAGATATTTTACTTTGTAATAGCTAGTATAAAATTACATGCTTCATTTTAAATAAGTAATATAATACCAGTATATATATATTTCTTTACAATCGTCACTTATATTCGACACCATCACTAATTAAAGAAAAACGCATTCGTTTATAAAACTAGTTTCTCCTTTAGATAACATGACTGCTGAAATGCCGGACTAGTGCTAAGGTAGAATTTATTATTATTATTATTATTATTATTATTATTATTATTATTATATTTTACCTTAGAAGATAATTTATTTTGTAATATCTAATATAAAATTACATGTGTAATTTTAAATAAATAATATAATACCTGTATATGTATACTTTATAATTATTTTACCTTTAGGTAAATATAAAATTAAGTATTTAAGGAGGTATTCAGCTACAAGTATGCAAAATTTCAAGTTTCTAACTTATACGGTTTCCGAGTACGAACTCTGTGACGTACAGACAGACAGACAGAGGAGTGAGACGAATAGGGTTTCGTCAGATGAACGAAAATTTAAAAACACCTAACTCAGTAAAAATCCAATTTCAGCAATTGATGTCCATATCCGGTAATAATGTGTGCGAATTATTTCATGTAGCCCTGTATACGATTTATAAAATCCAGAGTTGCCAAGTCTCCGGCTTTTTGCATACAAGTATTTTATTAGAGAAAATGTTGTTATTTTAAATCTCAGAATGCTCCTATTAAACAAAACAAGATTTTCTGTATTAAAATACTTGTATTCAAAAAGCCGGAGACTTGGCAGCTCTGTAGAATCTAATACACATTGCCTAATATACTCAAAATTGGAGATAACTTTAAAAATGTATATCACAGAGGAAAATGCACTTCCAGGAATTATAGATCTTAACCTATAACTGAATTATTTTGCGCGTCTCTGTAAATGAATGGTAAATACTAGGCACTCTATATAATCTATAGATTATCTGTTGTGTCAATGATTTTATTATGTTTGAAGTATCATAACGTCATTGAAATGCACCGCGAAGTATCCCCCCCCCCACCATAGATCATAATGGAATGGAATTCTTTTGTGAATCGTTGTATATAAACTATAAATGCTAATTATTTCATACTCCCGAGAAAGCATGTTGTAGTCCCTCTCGCCTCTTAATGATGAGAATCAGTTTCACTATTATAGAAATATCGTAACATCATCAATAAAATGAACCGCAAACGATTTTCCCCCGTAGACCATAATGTAACGGAATTATTTTGTGTGTCCCTGTAAACAACTAGAAATTATACACACTTAATTTCCAATATCAACCATTCTATAGTAAGCCTCAATAACATATAAAAATTTAATGGCAATTGGAGTATATTTACTAGAGTGAGAATACGGTCAGACAGACGACAAACCGAATTCATAAACACTTTTAAACTATGTTGTAAAGTGTTAAAAAGCACTTGAAAAATTTAAGCGCATTAACATTATTTTAAAAAAATCTTTTTGTACAATAACAAAAAACTAACATATAACTGAGTAAAAAATATCATTGTAGTGTGTTTTAAGTATATTTACCCATTAAAAAAATATATTAAAAATGTATTGGTATTTTAAATGTTCTTTAATCTTTATAAGTCATAAAGTTATAACTACGACATTTGCTTTTAACCATTTATCCGAAAAAAGAGTTAGTCCAAAAGATTTTTTTTTTAATTTATACTGTGCACTTTCATAAAATTAATATACATAAATTGAATACTTTAACTTCACTTCCACCATCGACAATGGATATTAGAGAAAAATATTGAGTATCAAAGATTTTTGGCTATTTTCATAATCGTGCTTTTTGAATAAATTTAATGCTAAATTTAAAAAAAAAAAAAAAAAAAAGAAAAAAAAATTGTGAATGTTGTTCTGTCAGTGTTATGGGAATAAAGTATTTCCCTCCTTCGTTTTTAATGCTAAGAAGAAACGTGTTCCTGAATTTTAAAAGATAGCAATTTCTTTGTATTGGTTTTGTATTTCTATGTTAAAAAATTAGTTCAGATAAATCGATGTTAAAAACTTCAGTACAATTAGTTTTCATATTATTACCCTAATATTTAACTATTTAACCCTAGAAACACTTTGTTCAGAAAATTGGTGTTTTAATTTATAAATGTATGCAGCTTCATAAAATAAAGCATACCAAATTCAATCTTTCAGTTTAAGATGTTTTGTGTTAAATTTGTTTATTGAAATTTTAATGCTCAAAAAGTAATGTTGCTAAGAAGAAACGTATTCCTGAATTTTAAAATATATTAATTGTTTGTATTGGTTTTCATGTATTTCAATCAAGTTTAAAATGTTTTGTGTTAAATTTGTTTATTGAAATTTTAATGCTCAAAAAATAATGTATTCCGTAGAATGAAACGCATAAATATTATAATGACAGGTTTAATTACTTCTTCTTCAAAAATTATTAGTTTAGATATGGTATTTAAAGGAGGAAAATATTGCATTAGTTGAAATAAAATTTTCAAACTATATGTTCGCCTAATTATTAAAATGAAGATTGTAAAAGCTTTATAGACACCTTTATACAACATCTATTTTTGTTGGAGAATCAATTGAGAAACTAAATTTTCTGGCTATATCTGTATTTTATTAGGCTGTATCAAAAGTATTTTTGTTTTTGGAATCCTTTTATACCAAAGACTGTATCTGGCACTTTATCAGCCCTATTGTTGAACATAAAATGTTTTTTAAGTGAATACATATCCCTCTATATATTCTATAATCATACAGGCTCCTTTCTTTCATTTTTAGGTTACGAAAAAAGTGATACAAATGTTGAGATTTTTATGCATGTTAAGGCATGATTTTAAACTAGGCCTTAAAACAGACGGGGCTGTTCTCAAAACTCGCGCAGTTAGTTGGAGGCCAAGACAAGAGTACTGTCCAGACAGTTCAAAACAAATCCAAACGTTTTAAAGAAGGGGAACTTAGCCTTGAAATCAAACACAGAAGTGACAGGGGAGTTTTGACCAGTTGAAGAGAAAAAGGGGAAATCCATTCTTTACAATAAATTCTGATGCTAAAAATTAACAAAACTACATATTCAACAATTATTAATGTTTGAATGTGTAGTTTTGTTAATTTTTAGCATAAAAATGTACTGTGAAGAATGGATTCTCCCCTTTTTCTCTCCAACTGGGTCCAAATCCCCCTGTCACTTCTTGGTTTGATTTCAAGGCTGAGGTCCCCTTCCTTAAAACAGTTGGATTTGTTTTGAACTGTCTGGACACTACTCTTCTCCTAGCCTCCAACTAACTGCACGAGTTTTGAGAACAACCTCACTGGTTTTAAGGCCTAGTTTAAAATCATGCCTTAACATGTATAAAATCTCAACAGTTGTATCACTCTTTACGTAACCTAAAAATGATAGAAAGAAGCTTGTATGATTATAGAACATAGAGGGACATGTATTCTCTTAAATAACATTTTATGTCCAGCAATAGAAGTGATAAAGTGCCAGCTACCAGGCTTTGGTATAAAAGCATTCAAAAAACGAAAATACTTTTGATGCAGCCTATTATTACAGCAGATATAATACCCTTTATATTGTATTTATACGCCAGATTTTGTTGTTGTTGTTGTTTGCATTTATTTTAACAAAGAAAACAATTTCTCAATCAATACTTTTTATATCATTTTATGTTTAATCGTTTTGAAGGAATTGTGAATTTTTTTTCTAATTCTAACGAGTAACATTTTCAGATATTTTAAACTAAAGTTAATTATTACAGATAATTAAGCCAGACTTTAATTCACAGACTGATATTATTTGAAATAAAGTCTAAAATTCTATAGGTAATCTTTTTATATAATAAAATTAAAAAGTTAAACTATCTTTTGTATACTTTAATTTGTTTAGCTTTACAATACCGTAATCATATTTGCCGATAATTAATGACAATTTTCTAAGAATGTAAATAGTCTAAAAAATGTTTTTGCTTTATTTTTATCAGTAGAATAGAAAAATAAACTTTCCTACAAATAAAAAAAAACAAAGATTTGTTTAATGAAAATCAGATTTAAAGCGAGAAACTTAGAACATTCACAGATTAAGTTAACGAAAACAAAATGTAATTGCTTAATCTTTTTGTAAACAACACTCCCAAAGCACGTTAAGCTTATCTAAATAATACTCCTGTATAAACATTAGCCATCGTTAAAAAAAATATCCAGGTGTACTTAATGAATATAAGAAAATCTTATGTCCTGTAAATTCATTAAAGCCAAGAGGATTTTTCACCAAATTAGTTACTTTTATTTACTTTAATTGATAAAAAACTTTCAACAATTATTGTCGATTTAAAAGCGGATAAAAAAAGATAGATATTTGTTCGTAACGTAATTCAAAACTAAACGATGAACATCAACATCTATTTTTTCTTTTCGTTACTAAGCTTGTGTTTAGAAAACAACTTTTTATCACCATAGAAGTAAAGGCATTGATAAAAGTCACCATTCAGAAAGAATTCCTAATTTGTGTGTTTCGTATGAATGGCCTAAAAATGTTTTGTGCTACGCAGAAAAAAAAAAAGCCTTTATTAGATTAGAAATCTTTTCAATTTAAAATTAAAAATTTTAATTCTAAAATGCTCTTTTAAACTCAAAACCATTTTTTGGTTGCCCTTTTTAGCTGTTCAAGTTATATACACTCTTAAAAGGAACATTTTGTCAAGCAAGCGACACGTTTTTCAAAGAAATACAATTTTCTACAGTTCGTGACAGTTCGGTTAATTTCAGGCTTTGTTCATGTTCTCCCCCCTCAACTCCTTATTGGGATAAAAATGTAATTAAATCCTCGAAAAAAAAAAGAATATAGAACAATGTGAGAGCAACGCTATTTTGTATAGTCGCCATTTTTTTTTTATTCATCCGTTCTCTCTTCTCTTTTGCATCTTACACCATTTTTTTTTCTACTCGCGCCCAGTTCCTTATTATTATTCCTTTGATTTTGAAGGCCCTCTCTAACAGTACAGCGTGTAGTATTCATAAATTAACCGAGGTAATCTTTTTCTCCACACGTTCTTGGTGCCTTTTTTTATTATTATTATTTATTCCCTGTTGTTATCTACTTATTTATAATTTATTCACCGACGGAAAACTTAAGCAGCGGCAGAAGAAAAAGAGTGCTAAGGCAAAAGGAGGCTGCGAATAGATTAAAGAGGGGGATTTCTGGCATTGTTTAAAATTTCTTAAAATGAAACATTTCATCCGTTTGACTAGAGGGGAAAAAATTTAAAAGTTACACTCGGCTGCTTAGGAGAAGAATTATTTGGCAACAACTGATGCTGCTGCATACACATATGGATATTGCAATATCCATTCGGAGAAACTGCTATGAGAGCGGTTATTAAACACATTTATTAAAAAGCGTGAAATTATAATATTTGACTGTGTTTTAAAACATGCGTTTGCGTTTGACTAACTCATAAAGTTATGATATTATTATTTTTTTAATACAAAAGAAATGAAAGCGGTGGGAAAAATGTTTTAAATTAAATTTTTATATTTCGTGCTTTCCCAGTATAAAATTTGTGGTGGGGAAATAAATTATACAGCACGAAGCACTTCATTTTGAATTACTCGATACATATTCATGAAAATCGTTTTTGATAATAAATTTATTTATGCGTGGAACTTTGCTAAAGAATTCAAATTCCAAATTTGTTAATCAATTTACAAACAAGATACGTTTAATCTGAATACATTTTTTTGTTGTACGGCTTTTTAAGAATTAAAATTAGTTTATTAAATGAAATTGCATAAGGTTTAATAGCGACCCATGATGGTTTCCTATAATTACCTTTAGTTTTTTGCATGTGTTTTAATTTAATTTAATTAGCATTTGTACACTCGAAAGTTTTTAATAAATTATTTACATTATTCAGTATCTTTTATACATGTTTAATGTAATGAATTATAATAATAATCATTTTTATTGTGTTATGTATATTCAATTACCGCAGAATGGATTGTTTAAAAAGAAGTATTAAACATTTAATACAATACAATTTCTTTAGTATTTTGCAGAGCACAATTATTTATATCATTGTTAATTATACATTTTCTGGTGTTTGTTTTCTTTAGAAACATTTTTAAACAATGACTCTTTAGATTTGTATTAAAACGAGATATCTACATCAAACATGTAAATGAGTAATGATTGAGATTTACAATGTCGCTTCCTCCTTTTAGAAAGGTATTAATCTCAAAGGACATTGTACTTTTCGACATCAGTATTCTGCTTAGGAATTAGAAAGATTAAGCGGCATAAAATATGTAAACCATTATCTATAAGATCCTGAAGTCATCACTTAACAATATATAACAAATATTGATTAAATTTAAATTCGTAGTTGACTCATTTAGCAATTTTATAGAAACAAACGTTTTTTAAGCGACACAGTTTTATTATATTATTATTATTATTATTATTATTATTATTATTATTATTATTATCATTAAACAAACTTCTTAATAAATTCCCAGTATAAAAATTGTGGTGGTGAAATAAATTATACTGCACGAAGTACTTCATATGACATATATAACTTGTCACATAATCTTGTCCATTTATGGTAAAAGTACCCTAATCATAAAAAATAGGTAATGGTGATTGTTGTATTGTGGATTAGAATTATTGGAAATTCCCTCTATTAGTCAGTATTGCTTTCATTTTATGAAAAAAGGGTTGTTATACCTATTGTATGTATTGAAAGTTGTAGGGTAAATCCAGATTAGATGCCCCATCGAGTTAGTTGCCCTAAACACTGTATTGCAGCTGTTGGACGTGTGTCGGAGTTGTGACGTTCTACTACTATCAATTGTTATAAAAAAAAAGTGTAGTAGACGAAGTTACAGCGATTTATTTCTTGAAATGAATGTTTTATCCATCAAAGAAATATATTTCTTTTATTGTTGGCAAGTTTCTCCCCCCCCCCCCCCCACCTAATTTAAATTACGTAAGTTGAACATTCTGTACTTGAATTCATTCATCAAGAAGCATGATAATTTAACCAATTTAATTTGAGAATATTAAATTTGCTTCCCGTTAGTTTTTAGAGTTTGTATTACATTGAATATAAGAAGAGGAGGGGGGGGGGGTAATTCCTCTTATTTAGATTTAACAAGTGTAGCTTTCGTAAGAATTATTCCAATGGATTGATCTGGATGGTAAAGGTAGATTGATCTGGATCCAACTGGATGAATTATGCCCTCCAGATTCGACCGGGATAGCTCAGTGGTAGAGCGTGTCGGCTTCAGCCAAGCGATCCCAGGTTCGAATCCTGGCCCGGACATTTTTCATCCAGTTGGAAATTTACAACTTGTATAATTATTCCAATATCTTCAAATTTTGTATACCCATTTATTCGAAGAATTGGGAATAACAAATATACTTTGATGTGGGAGTGTGAAGCAGGCTTAGTATACAGAGTATGTAAACTCATTCTTTTTTTAAAAAAAACAAAAAAACAAACAAAAAAAAAAAAACATCGTAAATTGGATGTAAATAGAATATTATGTAAAATGCATATCTAGATTTTGAATTATAAATGTTACTATTCTTTTCTTCCTATTCTTCTTTTTTCCTATTCTTCCTCCTATTCTTTTCTTCTTTTCTTCCTTTTCTTTCCTATTCTTCCTATTCTTTTACGAATGGGGCATCTATCAAGTGGGGTGTCCAACCCTGAGGTCCGGGATAAATGGCCAAAATCCTTGATTAAATTTTCAGATAAAAACACTATTGTATATTAAAGTAATATTTTTTATGATGTTCTACATAAAATTTGGAGTAGATAGGTTACATGTGCACTACAAAAACCGTTGCTATAAAAAAGAAAAATGAAGGAGGGAGCTTAAATAGGGCAACTATCCCGGACTTACCCTATCTATGTATATGTAAGACTCCCGTAATACGGGCTGACTCATGCCTCCATTTAATTGTCCATACGTTTGGCGACATCCAAATCCGGACGCATTTCTTGGCGTCTTATCGCGTAAGATGGCGACTGAATGTATTTACTTTATAATGATGGAGGCATCGTCATAGGCCTAAAGACCTGTCGCCTCCGACCACATACTACCATCCTGCGCTGTCGCCGCTGTCAAGGCCTTACCCACCACGAACGGAACTGCAAGGCGGCCACGTCTGTGTGTGCATGCTGTGGCGAAGCACACCATGAAGAAACATGCGCAGCAGCTCCACGATGCATCAACTGCACCAAACATAACACACAACACAACACACATTTTCCAACAAGCCACAAAGCATCAGATTCTGGTTGTAGTGCCTACCGCTCAAAATATAGTTCAGAAAGGGAAAGACTTAACCTGCTTTTCCAAATTGGTAACAGTTCGCAAGTTCACCTAACACCAGAAGAACCAAACAGACATCAACAATTCAACACACAGCACCCAACCATACAAGAGGCAACACCAGCAAATAGCCCCTATCATCACGATGAATGGTATGGTAATCGCTCATATAGAAATGAATACCACCCACTCTATCAAGGAGGCCACAACGGGCATCACCATGACTGGCAAGGTAGGCCCTTCTATTGAATCTAACATAATTTTTGTTACTAACTTAACCAAGAACCCTTTATTTAAGTACCTTTTAATTAAGTACCTTTTCAGAAAACCAATATGTCTCTTCTAGCACCTTCGGACCCCCCTCCATTTGGCCACATCAAAATCATTCAGGTTAATTTAAATCACTGCAAGGCAGCTAATGTCAGCCTAAAAAATTACATGATATCAGAAAATATAGACATTGCATTGCTGCAGGATGCCTACTGTGGCAATGATGGAGCGCTGCTGTCAATTTTTCCGAAAAATTGGGCGAAGTTCGCGTCCAAAGATAACAGCGCTCATCTGGTCGTCCAGAATACGGATCTGGCATACTCACACCTATTCACAGGAGACAACTGTGTTTTCATCACTATAATGGCGAAGGAAGGAAAACTAATTATAGGCTCTACCTACGCAGCACCGCGTTTCAATTTTGATGAAACCCTTATGGAGTGGCAACACTTAATAACTCATAAGCAGTACTTCATTTGCGGAGGTGACTTCAACGCAAACTCCACTGTTTGGGGTTGCCCACAGGAAACCATCCGCGGAGACAGTCTCATCGAGCATCTCGCAGTCCATAATTTAACCATTGTTAACATTGATAACAGAACACACACATTTGTCAGAATGAACAACACAGGTATTATAACACACAAAGGATTCCCAGATCATACGCTGGCGAATCCGAAGGCGGCACAAAAAATCAGGGACTGGCGAGTAATGGACATCCACAATGCCTCGGACCATAAATACATACGTTTCGGCTTTGACATTACACCACTGACTACAACTAAACGACGTTTCAACACAACCCGAGGAAATTTTAAAAAGTTTACACAAATCATTAAAACACACAGACCACTCCTTGCACAACACCTAAGGGATGCAACAAACATCACCGACATTAACTCCTTCACAAAAAAACTTATTGCTTCCATGCAAGAGGCGGCACGAGCATCCTTTAGACTAAAAAATACTCGGAGGACTCCAGTCTTCTCGTTCTGGACCACCGAACTAAAGACACAACGAAACAAACTCACAGCGCTAAGGAGAAAGATTAAACATCTACGAGAAACACACGGAAACACACCTTATTTTGAAAACCTTGGCGCTCAGTACAAAATACTCTCATCAAAATTCAAGAAAAGTGTTCAGGATGCCAGAGTCAAAGCCTGGCGGAATTTCTGCAGCAATCAATCAGAACCTTTTGGCACGGCACAAAAATTTTTTACAGGAAATTTCTTCACACCAGACGAAATTAAACTTGAGCTTCCACCCTCCATTTCATCCAGGCAAGCAAATATGGAGCACCTAACTGCAGCACTTTTCGGACCATCCTCGTATCCCAACAGGGACAATTCAGACCTCAATTTTTCGACACCTAATGATAAACCCTTTTCTAAAGCTGAAGTAGCATCTGCTCTACATACATTTAATGATAAAAAAGCCCCTGGCCCAGACTGTGTGGACTTCACAATTTTAAAATTAACTTTCAAAATCATCCCAAAGTTGTTCACCAGATGGGCCAATCTGTGTCTCAATCACAATTACTTCCCTCAAACACTGAAGCAAGGTGAGGCCGTCTACTTCCTGAAAAAAGGAAAGAATGCCTCAGAACCCACATCCTATAGACCTATTTGTCTCCTACCAACTCTGGGGAAGCTGCTAGAAAAACTACTAGTCACACGACTGGTGCACTTCATGGAGACGAATGGCATCTTGCATCATAGGCAATATGGGTTCAGAGAGGGTCGGTCATGTGACAAGGCCCTTTATGACATTCTTACCACTTGCAATGAAACCATCAGCAAAGGAGACTACACCTCACTTGTTTCACTAGATATTAAAGGTGCTTTCGATAATGTAGAATGGAGGGACATTATCCAGCAACTAATTGAAATTCGCTGCCCGGCTAATATAGCTGGAACCATCGCATCCTACTTAAGCCTTCGTAGCATAATGATCAATTGGGGTTCAGGCACTTCGGTACATCAGCTCGAAAAGGGCTGCCCCCAAGGCTCCTGCCTTGGCCCAATACTTTGGTTACTCATAGCTAACATAATTCTAAAAGAGCTAGAATCTAGAGGCTTCATTCTCTTTGCATTCGCTGATGACTTCAGCTTTATTTTCTCGGGCAGGCGGCGCATTGACTTGGAGGCAATGGCGGCTCAAGCCCTCCCCGTATTCTGCCAACTGCTAACAAACCTCAACCTCCAGCTATCAAGCCAAAAATCACAAGCAGTCACATTTTCCAAACCACGCAAACTTGAACGTAAACCAATCATAAGAGTGAACGGGGTTAGTGTCGAGCATGTCTCACACCTCAAACTTCTTGGCCTCACCATAGATGAACACCAAAGCTGGACGGAACATATCAACACCCTCAGGATTAAAGTAGGAAAATTACACTTAAACGCACGTAAACTAACGTCAAAATCCTGGGGAATAAAGCCAACAATGTTAAAAATCTGGTACCACACAATAGTGGAGCGGATAATTTTCTACTGTGTGGGCGTCTGGGGAGGTAACCTCACGCAAGCCGTGAAGGACAAATTGACCTCGATGCAACGGCTCTTTTTGCTGCAAATTGCTCGAGGATACAGGACAATCTCAACGGACGCACTCACAGTAATAACAGGTATTCCTCCCATAACAATAACACTCCAATATGAATACCAGAAAAACAGGATCACACACCTAGAACATGAACCAACGTGTGCAGCACTTTTTCCACAAATACAACTACAGAGGAAGGTTCCCAGTTGGAGAATACATCCCGCAGAAGAGACATCTCACTTACAGATAAACACAACCAGGCACGGTTTTGAACACAGCTACTCTCCCCGCTGTCCGACCATTTTCACTGACGGGTCACGCACGGAGACTGGCGTGGCAGCAGCATTCTGTGCCATGAAAGGCGAGGTCGTGACCCATAAGTGGGCCTGCAGAATCGGTGATAACAACACTGTCTTCCAGACTGAGCTGTTCGCGATTCTGCGGGCATTGGAATGGATTGTCTCTAACCCAACAGTACAATTTTACAGGCTATATTCAGACAGCCTCTCCAGCCTACAAGCAATCTTTACTCACCGCACAAAACATCCCATTGTACTCCAAATAAAACTACTTTTAAAAGACCTTGCACGGCGAGTAGCCCTGGGCCATGTGAAGGCACACATTGGCATTGCTGGCAATGAATTAGCTGATAAATTGGCAAAAGAAGCTACGGGAAGCGCAAATATTGATCTTTCCCTCCCTGTTCCCCCATCCTACATTAGAGGGTTTTTAAAATCTAAAATCATTCCTCAGTGGCAGGACCACTGGGATTACTCGGATAAAGGTCGACATACCCACAAATTGCTCCCTTTTGTCTCCCTAAACCTGCTTAACCTCGCCCCCCACACCTCAGCGTTCCTCACAGGACATGGTCCATTCCCTACTTACCTCAAATTTTATAAACGTGCAGCCTCCAATGTGTGTCCATGTGGCCAGCGGGGCTTGCCTTCTCATTACTATTTTGACTGCCCACTGACCGTTGCCTGGCATCTCAGATCTCCCGAAATTCCCCCACCCTCTTGGCTAACCAATATTCTAACAAGACCAATCTTACTAAAAAAATTAAAAAATATTTTTAATTTCTTAATGGATTTATCGAACTTAACAAATTGAGTAACCAACTCTAGCTTTTATCAAATTTTTAACTAAACATATTAAATTCTTCACCACCAATCAGTACTGTAATTGATCTTCCTACCCTCCTTCTCCTGACTTTTCCTTATTTTGGCTGTACCTTGTCAGTGTTTGAGCACCTTGCTGTGCTCCCTTCGCAGTCTTTAGCAGCGGTCTCATCTCTCCAACGCAACAACTTGTGGCGCCATCTGTCGCGTGGGAACTGAGTTCTCAGATTCCGGCGCATCATTATTATCCAAGGACCGCCTTGGCCGCGAACTGTGTGTCATGACGCAGGAGCGTTAAGGACTGTTCACCTACAAGTTCTTCATCACTGCACCTGCCGCTGTCTGTCGCGAGGGAGTGCAGGCTCCAGCGGTTCAGGCTTTTTTCAGTTTCTTTTTTTTTTTTTTTTTTTTTTTAGCTTTCTTGCCTGCCCCTTGTCGCGCTTAGGCTTGTCCTGGCAGTGCCGGCCTTTGGCCTAGTTTGTATTTTCTTTCTTTTCTTTTTTGTTGTTGTTTGGGCCGTTTGCGCGTGCGCTGGCGGTCTCGGCGTCGTGCCTTCCCTTCCGCCGGTGGCTGGAATCACCCAAAACGAATCCCCGCGTGCCGGGGAACATCCCGGGGGAGGTGCTAACGCTCTACGGCCTGGCTTTGCTGGGCCGAGTGGCCCCCCTTAGGCATTCAATAAAATCGTTTCGCCACAAACACAAAGTTAAAAATTTGTAATTTTTTTTAAATTCTTTTTACTTTTCTGCTCATTTGTTATTTCTTACTCTCGAAATTACTGTTTACGTTTTAGCCCCCCCCCTTCTTGTCCTCCCGGACAGAGCACTCAAAGTTTAAAATTGTTAAACAAAACTATTTTTTTTTCTATTGTATTTGCACACACACACACGCACAAAATCCTGTAGTAACAATAAACCAATAATGAATCATCAAAATTAAACACGAATTTTTTTTTTTCTTTATTCTTTTCTTCAAATTTCCACTATGCAGCATTCGCAGAAAGGTCATTATCGAGCAACAATGAATTTTAATTCGATATTTGTCACATTTATGGGAAAATAAAAAAAGCTGTTAGATTTTTTGCGGAATTTAAATATTACGGTCTATTAATGCCATACATTTGCAGGATTCATACAAGTGCTTACTTTTGAATAGCACTATTTCTGAAAAATAATTTTCACTTTATTTAATTGCAAGATTCTGCAATTAAATAAAACGACAATTGTTTTTCGGAAATACTGGTGCTCAAAAGTAATCACCCATACGAACCCTGATTTATGAAAATGACTTTGTGAATGGGCCATGACATTTCGTTTTGTTGAGCCAAGAAAAATACGAACACAAAGTAATGTACTTTATGAGGCTAACTTCACTCATGTCAACAAAAGATAAAATGTTGCTAAATTACAATGTATTTATTTTATTACAGAAATTACTCATACATAATTAATCCTAATAACAGACGATATAATTCATTTTTTCAGTGAAATAATAGCGATGATTTTTTTTTTTTTTTTTTTTTTTTTTTTTTTTTTACATTGTCTTGTATTGGATATTTGCTCATAGTATAATTTGAATGTAACAAAATTGTAATTAATGGTTTGTAAAAGTGTATTGAAACTTAATTTCATAAAATTAAAATTAATATCTATAATATGAAAATCTGCACATTAAATAAATTGTGTATTCATGCAGTTTTGCGTAAGAATGCAACAGCTGTTGCACTAAGATATGAATATTTACAAAACTAGTTATAGTGCGAAAGCACCTCATTTGTCAAGTTTGACGTACAATTTCCAACTTGTTTGTAAATGAAATGCTTAAACTCATTTTTCTCAGTTTGTATTTGTTTATATTTTCTATGTAATCAAAATACTAAGTCTTCCGCAATAATGGAGCAAATTGTAGGAATTTCTTTTAATATATCTTCAGATTCTATGAGAGATAACCAAGTATATATATTTTTATATCTAATATTGTTTTTAAAAAAATCTTAACTTATATATATGCGATTTTCATGGGTTTATGGGTTTTTTTCATGGGTTTTCATGAGTTGGCGATTTTCATGGGGTATGCATCCAATTATTATTTTCTTATCTTCTTATCTAATCTTTGTATAAAACATCCGATGCATAGGCTTGTAGAACAATGTACCCTGAGTATAAGATTTTTAAAAAATCTAGCTTGAAGTACCGAAGTTAAAAAAGAAGAAAATTTTAAAAATTGTCAAAAAAAAAATTAATTTTTTACGCAAACGTTATTCATTTATTAATAATTTAAGGCATTTTGTTATCTGTAATGATTTTGCTTAACTGAAACATGATCCAAATACTTTAATATGGGCGTTTTTGCAGAATAATTTTTTTTTGGTTACTGAGTCCCCTTAAAGGTGCAAAAACTAAGAACTTCTTCATCGGGATGTATTTGTAAACATTTATTTTACATAAAATTACTTCTGTTTATGACATGGCCAAAACTTAGTTTTTTTTCATGGGGGCAAACATTTTCGTTCCCCCTCCCACCTCCACAAAGTAAATTTACAAAGAGGATTTTACTAAGTTTCTAATAGCCGACTTATTTTAAAATTAAATCTTTAATAATAAAAAACGTAATATTAAACTGTTGTAATCAGCTTTGTGAATTATATATTCAATAAAACCTGCAAAACCGGAATCGAAAGAATTTCGTTTTATACAGATTTCCGTTTTAGCATGTATAATTGTTAATAATCTTTCCGTTGGGACCATCTAATAAGTTTTTCGTTTAAGACAGGATTCCACTATAGATAGGTTTCATTTACACATATTTTACTGTAGTTGTAGCATTACGTTTACAATTGAGTGAGCTTTTAAAAGTTATAATATAAATATGAGTCACAATGTCTCAAGAACTGAAAAACCAAAATTTTCTGAAAGAATTCCAATACAGTAAAATAGCTTCGCGTGCTATCTACAACTAGTTTCATAATGTAACTATCACTTATATTAATAGACTCATTAATAGACTTGATATGTCTAGATGATTTCCTCTGAACCAAACGCTAATTTTCAAAATTATAATAGTGACTTAGAACAAAAACGAAAATAAGTTTAAGTTTATACTTGAGTATTTTATTCTGTGAATTTTCTAGGCAAGTATCTAGGCAATCGTCCCAACTCGCCACCTATAAGGCCGAATATGGATGTAAAAAAAGAAATTGTAGTAAAAAAATATCTTTTTAAAATTGCGTATTTTCCACCCTTTAGATTTTAGTGTTCCGGTCAGTCACCCGATTTCACCTTTTTATCTATTTGTCAATTTTAAAGCACTTGGCTCATCTTTTCTTTTAAATTTTCCAGTTGCAAAACATTTTTACCCAAATTTCATAAATTATTTTTGTATCAAACGACAAACGAAATCTTCCTTTGACGCCCCCTCCGCACTCTAAAAAAAATCCGTGAAAATACAAGAGATTTTCCGTGAAATTTCACGGAGAAGTTTCATTTTTCCAAAACAACAGTATAATTTCCATAAATGACATTAGTTCCGTAAAGGAGATTTCAAATCCTTAAATATTCAGAAAGTTGTCCGTAAATTTAATAGATTTTGTCCGTATTTCTTTCAAAACAGTACAATGTCCGTATTTCTTCCAAAACAGTGCAATTTCCATAAATAACTTTTAGAGGTTTGCGTACAGAAATCGCCTTGTTTGAATGGGAATTAAGATTGTTGTATATTTACTAGAGTTCTTCAAGGAACCAGGCCTGACCCGGCTGGACATGCTGGCCCATTCTAACCGGGGCCGTGTCTGGACAGTAATTTTTTTGTGAAAATAATAGCAATATTTATATTTTTTTAATGAAATAGTTAGAAATTGATTTTGTTTTTATAATTTTGAGAATTTTTTTTTAATCTGTTTTTTTATTTTTATTGATAGTGCTTCAAAATTAAAACTTTTTTTTTTCACTAATTTTTTAAGATTTTATTTTAACTTTTCTAACGTGAGGCAACATTGGGCTATTTAAAGGTTTCATAACACAATATCTCTGCAAGTTATCGCTACGTAAATTGTATTAAACTAAACTGATTTGGCTTATAAATTTATGAATTAAACTAAAATTTATTATTCTATAAATTATAATTTTACAGTGTTAAAATGTTTTCCTTAAATTTATAAAAATAGTTAATATTTTTCTTTACTTTTATAAAAATGAAGTTTATAATTTTATTAACTTTATATTTTATTTCTTTAGCTTATAATTTTATAAATTAAACTAAATTAATTTAAACTAAATCAAAAGCAAGTCCAAATTTAAATCTTACCTTCACAAGATCATTAATTTCGAAATTGTCTTTAAGAATCAATTTTTTGTTTTAATATTATTAAAAATATTCAGTTTGACAGAACCGTACACAAAAGTTCTCAGCATAGCTCAAATATAATAATTTAATTTATTATAAAATTGTTTATTTACGTATGTTTTTTAAAATAAGAGATAACGAGAAGTTATTTTAATAGCATGTAATAAATACGTCTCCTTCAGGTAATTATTATTTTTATTGGAATTGATAAATAGATCATCAGACAAATAATTAAAAAAAGTATATGTTCAAAAAAAGAAAATGTTGTACCATTACAAAAGGATGCAATCATACAATGACTCTTAATACAATGTTTTACGCATATGATACATAATAAGTTAAAATTTATCCGTTATAAAGCATCAAAATACTGAAAAATATGAAAAGAAAATATTGAAAAATATGAAAAGAAAATATTAAAAACTTTGGAACTGAAAGAAATCCATGGAACCTTCAAATTTTTGCATCATAAAAAGTGGCTGCAATAATTAGCAACGCTTGAATAAGTCGAACATGTAATCATGGCGTAGGGGTTGGGACCACCGGTTCAGTAAGCGAAAGATTGCGGGTTCGATTCATATCGAGGGAAGGGTTGGTTATTTACACAAAACTCACTCAGAAATGAGAAAAAAAAAAAAAAAGCTGTGTATTTGTATAAGGTTGTTCTTGAGAAGAAACTTTTTTTTTTTAGTCCTATGTTTATTTTAACATTATAAAAATTTCTAAAAATACGGAAGATATCTGTTATAAAACGGAAATTTAAAAACGGATATTTCAGAAATCACGGAAAATTTCCTGGAATTTACGGATTTTTTTTCCGTTAAAAAACGGAAATAGTACTGGCGTCTCGATTGCCAGTACAATTTCCGTTTTTTTCAGGAAATTTTTTTTACAGTGCGGCTTCCGTTCAGGCGCGCGGTCCCCTTTGCCCCCTTCTCCCCTTAGTTTTGGCCCAGCACAGTATAGCACCCTTTATTCGTTTCTCCTTTATACGACTTTAACATTTATATTGATATTCTTTGTGTTCCCGATTCTATATATATTCTCAGTCACTTGCATGGAAAATACGACACATAATTTCGCTTATACGTCTTCTTCTTTTTCTTTTTTTTATACGTCTTCTTCTTCGTCTTATTTTTTTTTTAGTTTTTGAAAATGAGAATTAGATATTTTTTCTAAATTTTTAATTTCAAATTTCCTTGAATTTGAGCGGCTAGATTTATACCTGTATTGTTATTTTTACATTAATCTGCTCTGAATTATTCTGAATACACTTTTAAGAGAATTTTTTTAAGATACTATTTTTAAGAATATTAAATATCACACGCTCCTATAAAATATCTCGAAAATTGCATGGTCTATCATAAAAACACAGAGTAAAAAAATTTTGAATAAAAAACCAAAGGTTTATCGAAAGTGGAACAAACGAAATTGTGTTTTTTACTTATTTTTCTTTTTACTCTTCTTATAATAGATATAGAAGTATTTTAAATATCAAAAATATATAATAAATTTAATATTTTTTAAGAATAGTATCTTGAAATCCTTAAAAATATATTAAAAATAATATGTGGAATTTTTTTTAAAACTTTTATAATTGAAAATGTATCTAGTTTTAAAGCAAAGATTTTTGTTTCTTTTGATGTTGTTTTTAACTGGCTCTTTTCAGACATATTAACGGTGATACATTGTATTTTCAAAATAACTGTACTACAACCATTTATTATTATTTTTTTTTTACATAGCTTACAGCAATGTAAAAACTTTTTTTAAACAATTAAACTTATTTTCCTAGGCTAAATCCTGGCTAAATTTCCAAGATTTAAAATTTATTTCTAGAGCAGTTTTCCTCAGACTTCGCATGTTTTGCAGATTATTTGAAACAATTGCTCAAGTATCACTATATAAATATTTCTTTTATGGTTCAGTGTTTTTTATTATTTACAAATTTCAAGAGCACAAAGAAAGCTAATAAACTGATCACGAAATCACAACTAATGTCTGATGAAAGCATTTAAAATGTATACACATCACAATATTATTTAAATATTGGAATAAATATTTTACTGTATGAATGTTTAATTTTTGATTCATATCTAATTCAATACTTGTAATTTCTTCCTTCCTGATATTCAAGCTTTGACCTACTGATGATACATTAAGGTTGGACATCCAGACAGAACATCAAACATCTATAACGAAAGTTTCCATGCAATGGGATTTCAATATGCATTCCAGGTTATGGCTCCCACGATGGGTAACAAATCTACCATTTGGAAAAGCAAAATAGCAACATTTCTCTTTTTACAAAGGGATTCTAAAATACTGGCAAAAATGAAAGAACAAATCAGGCATATGAAAACAAACAAAAATTACATAGGAATATAAGGTTTTCACTTATTTAGTCCAAATATACAAGGTGTCTCACTACAAACTGAATAAAAAGGCTCATTCATACCTGTAACATTGTAAAGATATTTTAATGAATTTTTCGAGACCTTGTTATAGGATAAATGGGATGACATCACGTGAAGTGTTTCTAGTGACCACCATCTATATATTTCCAAGTAAACACTTATCCATAAGCTTCGTATTTCAAAATGTATCTGACAATATGGACGTGGTCGCTGGACGAATTACTTGTGTACTTTCATCACTTCTCATAATGTTATCCCATATCTTACAAAATGTGGTAAATCGTATAAAAAAATTATTAAAATATCTTTATTAATGGTAAAGTTGCTGAACGAAAATTCAAGCTCTGTTTTGAATGAAACAACTCGCATTTTAAACTAAAATAACTGAATGTTCCTATGTGCATATATTTATCTTCCTGTGTCTGTTTTATTTGTTTCTACACCTCTCATTTTTATTTATTTTCACTGCTCTTTCATTTATGATAGATAATTTCAAGTAACACTTATCCACAGGCTTCGTATTTCAGAATGTATCTGACAATATGTACGTGGTCGCTGCACGAATTACTTGTGTGCTTTCACCACTTCTCATAATGTTATCCCATTTCTTACAAATTATGGTAAATCCTCTAAAAAAATTAGTAAAATATCTTTATCATTGGTAAAGTTGCTGAACGAAACTTAAAGTTCAGTTTTGAATGAAACAACTCGTATTTTCGACTAAAATAACTGAATGTTCCTATGTGCATATATTCATCTACCTGTGTCATTTTCATTTGTTTCTACACCTCTCATTTTTATTTATTTCTACTGTCCTTTCATTTATGATAGATAATTTCAAGTCACAATGTATACATCATTATTCTGTGCTTTAGCTACGGTAACGATAAAAGTTTAAAATTACATATATGTGTTTTAAGAATCGCTCCAATATTACTACCTTTATTTCTATAGTTGTCATAATAAATACTGACATACGGAAGTTTTAATACAAAAGTAAAACGGAAAGTTAAAAGAAAAGAACAAAGCAACGACATTGAACAGCGACAGAAAATCGACTCATATCAACCTCCATTTAACTTTTTTAATAGTGCCGTCTCACATGAGAGCCAGCAGGCAGTGTCTTCCGAAAACTTTTCGAAAATTTCACTATCATCACACTCCGTCACATTTGCCGTTGATTTCAGCCGGCGAAAATGCCTCTTTTCCCGATTTCTCCGGTGGTTCCCGAGAGAGATCCGGATACTCCAAACAAACAGTCCCCACAGAGAGAAAAGAGGAAATACTGGAGGGCAGGGGTTAAATGTGGCGGGTATATCCCAGGAGAACGGACAATTTTCTCGCTGGAAGCATTCGATGTCGCTTCCGATCAGTGCTAGCATTTCACAGAAGCGAAGGATGAGATTACGAATGAAAAGGACTCGGAGAGAAGATGCAGAAATGATTCGAAAACAGGTGGGAAGTTGCTGTTTTTGAATATGCATTGATTGGTTTTGCGTGAAAGGAAATGCAGATTCTTTGTTATTAACCCATATTTTACCATCGTCCTGTATACAAGATAGCTCATATACTTGTTTTAATTGCTAAGAGGCGTAAAATAAAAAAAATATATATATAAACAGTAAAATAAGTTTTATTACGGCGGTAGGGGTCATTTTGATTCCCGAGCACTTTTGTCCGTTGATTACTTTTGTTTAGATGGAAGAAATTTTTTGATTTTTTTTTTTACTTTTCCTAAACGGATAACAAGTATTAAAAAAAAAAAAAAAAAAAAAAAAAATCAGCATTCTAGATTTGTTAGTTTTTGAAATATTGAAATATATATATATATATATATATATTCATTTCAATATTCATATATATATGAAATATTGATGAAAAAGATATTAATTTATAAATTTTGTTTTATTTTAGTAAACATTAGTTTTAATTTGTGAAATCAACCAATTTTTATATCAAATTAATGAGTTATTTGAGTAGTTGTAGTATGATCCAATTGATCGCCCTGCAGGCGTTATACTTACACTACTTTCAAAATTTCAATAAATTATCAAGTAATATTAAATATAAATGATGAAATACACGTAAATTACATATTTTTTCCTATGTATGGCATTTAAAATTGTCTTATCGTTGTTATTTCAGTAGTTTCATCGAGGGGTCGAAATGACCCCTTCCCGCCGTTCCAGTACGTAAGATTTTTCCGCCGTTCGACTGTTGACATGTTTCAGCTCAATCTGAGTCATTATCAAAACAAACAATAATATTCTACAATTGCACGGTCTATGAAGTTATTTGAAATGCTATCACTTAATTTTTCACGTATTTTTTTAAATTACGCCCGTTATTTTTTATTTTTTACTTGGATTATTATTTCTATATTTGCAACCATGGAGTAACTCGAGACACAATTTTGGTAAGTTAAATGATGCTGCATCGTTACATATTGTATTTTTACGTTTTACAATCTCAATGGTTTCTCTTATAATGGATTGATAGCATAGATTGCAAGGGAAAATTATTTTACTTTCATTTAAATTTATTTGGATGGTTTCTTCTTGATCGAAGTAATAAATAAAAAATGCGCGTAATTTTAAAAAGTACGTGAAAAATTAAATGATAGCGTTTCAAATAACTTCATAGACCGTGCCATTATAAAATATTTGGTACTTTCGTGTTATAGCGGCCCCCAAGGCTGAATCGCCAAGCCACCAAGATTTATCGACAAGTTATAAAGCATATATGACATTATAATAATATATGATGTATGTAACATTTCATAACGTATAGGGCCAAGTTATAGTCATATATGACGCATGTATGATGTATATGTGTATGGCATGTGTATAAAGACGTAATATGATGTATATATGACATATAAGTTGTAAATAATATGTATTTACTGACGTATATGGCACATATATGAGTGTTTGGAGTATATATATGCGTATATATCATGCATATATAAGCTTTGCGATGATATTGGCGAAATAATAGCTGCAAACTTGGCATAATCTTAATTGTGAGGGCCACTATAACATGAAAGTACCGAATATTCTTATTTGTTTTGATAGTGGCTCAGATTGAGCCGAAACATGTCAACAGTCTAATAAAACTTATTTTACTGTTTATAAAGCTTTTATTTTATGCCTTTTAGCAATTAAAAAAGGTATGTAACTACAAGGTGCTATAATTTGTTATATTTTTATATAAAGATAGCTCATATTTATCAAATTTTCACAAATCGTCCTTTTTTTTTTTTTTTCTTTTTCTTTTTTTCGCTCCGCTATTAAAAATAGATTTTAAGTTTCAAAAGTGTCACATGTAATAATTTTAAGTTCAATTTTAATATTTTTTTTCTACATTTTTGAATTTGTATTATTTAGCTGGCATGGCTTTTTATAATTTATTTTATTTAAATGCTTATGTTGAAAAAAAAGGTTTTGAATTTAAGCGTTTCGTCGCTTTTCGATTTTCTAAAAAAAATATTATATTACTTTAATTATTTTTGTATACGTCGTTCATTTGATTTTATTGTTCTACTGATATACAGTTTTGTCATTTTTCTGTTAAAATTGATATCTACTACATGAAACTATTATAAATCTAAAAAATATTTAAAAAAAAAACAGTGCATTTTTCTTTAAAAAACACCCATTTTTAACAAAATGTTCCCTTAAATTCTGTCATGGTTTTGTGCACATAATAGTAGTTAGAAGTTTAGATAATACATTCCTTTATGTATCAGGAATATATTTCCTACATGAAGACGTTTCGAACCCACCTTTATATTTGCCCTATCCGTGATGAGAAATTGAAATAATAAATATAAACACACATCAAATTAAAATATATATATATATATTCACGATATGTTTTAGATGATTAGTAACTTTTTTACTTTAAAGTACAACAAAGGCTTAAACAAAAATAAGAAACGGGAGAAAAATCTCCAGCTTTATTGCTTTGTTATGAAAATTGTCTAGATGAATGTTTCACTTTAACTGTAACTTTGATCGTGTGATTTTGAGAAACGATATCGCTGACAACTTTAAATAGTTTTATAAATGATCCATTCTGTTTCTTTAGAAAATAATTCATCAATTGATGATTCATCATTCATTTAATTGATTCATACTTCTTTATTTTGTTGTAATTTTTTTACGATTTAAGGGGCTTTCACCTTATCTTCTTTGGGTAACAAGAAGGCGCTTTACATTTACCGGAATACGATATCGATTTATTTCCTTTTTATCCAAAATCTACTTAGATAAAGGTTTGACTTATGCATCAAACAGTATTATTTCTTGGATACTCATGCTTAAGGCAGCTCGTCAGTAAACTTCCCGATTCCCCTCGCTAATGTTATTCCTATGGGCGTAGGATACATTCGTATTTTTAAAATATCTCCTGGGGTAATTAATATTTTTAACTCCTGTTTCATGTGTACTGTTTTTAAAGAATGTCTGTTTTTTTCTTAGTTATCAAAATATTTCTAAACTATGTGCTTAATTTATATTTTTATGTGTTAAAATCTTAGCGAAACTAAATACGATTTTAACATTTCATATAAAATTAAGTATATAGTTTAGAAAAAAATTGACAACTGAGAAAAAAAGAGACATTCTTTAAGAACAATACAAAGAAAACAGAAGTTAAAAATATTAATTTCCCGAGGATATATTTTAAAAATATGAATGCATCCTACGCCCATAGGAATAACATTAGCGAGGGGAATCGGGAAGTTTACTGACGAGCAGCCTTAAAGAAATACAATTGATTATTGATTTTCAAGGAATTTCAACTGGAGTCCACAAGTATGTGCAACAAGAAAATTAAAAATCTCAAACTTAGAAACAATATAAGGGGGAACATTAGTTTGAACATCGAAATAAAGATCATACTGTAGGAACTCTTCGTGAGTTTCAATAACAACATAAACTATTGGGGGGAGCAGGGGTGATTGTGTTCCGGTATTTTGTACAGCACTAAATTTATATAGCAATATTTTTCTTGTTCAATAGATAAATTCTGCGATGTCTTACTAAGAATATTGCTATATAAATTTAGTGGTGTACAAAATACCGGAACACAATCACCCCTGGGGGAGGGAGTGGTATAATATATTAAGTTATGTTTAGGTAGTGTTTCGTAATTTTTTCATTAAAAAAATCATACTTCGCCCTTGGCATCCATATGTAAACAAAGGTGTCCTGAAACTGTAGTGTAAGCTGGTCGCTTGCACCGAGCACTCCTAAACATCAAAATATTAATTAAAATAAATTTTAATCCAATCAATATTTAGCGTATTGCCAATGGCGTAGTGCATTAATTTTTCAAAATTTAAATAATTTGAACTTGGCAGCATAAAAAAAAGGAAAAGAATTTGGGCTCATGAAAATTGTCTTGAAATACTTATAAAAAACCGAAAAATTAAAAAAAAAATTAAAAAATCCTACGTAGTGACATAGAAAATCCATTCCTGAGCGTTTGTATTAAAAGTTAAAGAAAATCTGAGCAATCCAGATGGCAGGCAAAAAAAGATCGTTTTAAAAAAAATGCATTTAAAGTTTAAAGTTGTCTACAGCGTCAATCAGTTATAGAAACATATTTCTCACTGTAACTTTTTTATAAATCGACTTTTAAAAGATAGATTTTGGGCTATATTCTAGACACTAAACTATCAAAATTAGAAAAAGAAAAAAAAAAGAAAAAAAAAAGTAAACATTTTTAAGTCTTAAACTACCCCTCATCTCTTCCCTCTTAATTCAACTTGGAGTAACGCTTCGATAAAACAACAAAATACTAAAGTATTTTTTATTCAATTTGTAATATTAAGTTATTAATATATTAAATTAAAAGTTATTTTTGAAACTACTCTCTATCATATATGATATTGTATTTAAATACATTTTTCATGTATTAATATCCTTCTAAAATTAAGGTTGATAGCACTAAGATTACTTAATCCTATATACTAAGATCTGACAATTAACCTCTAAAAATAATTTATTTTGACAGTTTTATTATATTTTACTTTTTATTTATTTATTTATTTATTTTGGCCTATCTCTTAATGTTAAATTCACTATAGTTAGTATACATTCACTATGTATTAGTATACACTAGCAGTATACATTCGGATCAAGAAAAATATGGTAATTATTAAGCTTGCTTTCAAAGTCATTATTACTAATATGAGAATTAAACTCGAATGAGACTAAGATATCGATGCCTAACTTGCAATTCAGTTAATCTTGACAGGGTTTTCTACTTTAATCCGTGTCAAACATGTAAATGCAATGTTGTAAAAAATAAATGAAGAAATAAAATAAAATAAATAACCTGCGTTAAATACACTAGCCAACAAAAACTAACTTTTTGTTTGCTTCTGTAATGAGAATAGTCAATCTTTACTAATTTAGAGTCGAAAAAAACAAATCTAACCTTTATTTATTTATTTATTTATTTTAGCTGTAGTTTATAAGATACAGTGCTAACTGCCATACGAACACATACAGTAAAAACGGTGTTATTATGATATCATCTGTATGAACGGTGTTATTATGATATCATCTGTAAATCAGTTTTTCCTGTCTGTATAGTTTATAGCCAATCTTTACTAATTTTGGGTCGGTGAAATCGAATATGACCTTAGACTTTTGTTATTAACTTTAATTTTATAGGATATAGTACTACTGGTATACGAACTGATGCAGTAAAAATCTATATACGGTATGACTATATAAGATACAGTAAAGAATTAGAATTTCTTTTAATCTATTAAATGTGCAGGTTAATGAAATAACCGAGTTATTATTATAATAAATAATATATATTATCTTATAATACATAGTACAAATCCATAGTTTTTTATTGAAATTTCAACATATTGCATAACATTTAGTTAACTCAACATTTTAAACGTCATATTCATTTTTCCGAATTATACAGAAAAAAATTATTTTCGTGTAAGAAGCATTTTCATTGTTAGCTAGTATGATATCTACATTAAGTTCAGTTTCCAACATCAAATATTTGCTTTTTTGACTTTGAGAGATGTTACAATAAGCACTTTTAAAGTATTTTAGTTTATGTATATTCTATATCAAAACAACAGTCATAGTAGGCGAAATAGTGAATCTGCTCTTATTTGATAAGTAATCATTGATAAATCTGTCAAATACTTTTATAACAAGCGTATATCTCTTAAAAGCATTTACGAATCTTAACATTTACATTTAAAACAGATATTCTAAAACATAAATAATTACCTCATTACATATCTAACTCTCAGAATATTTTTTATAAATTAAAATATACTTAAGAAAAATTTAATTAAAGCTACAATTATTTAACTTTCAGTTTATCGTATGACTTTAACTAAATTACGAAGTATCTGCGTCTGCTTGCTTCCAGATTTCTCTTCTTACATCCCAGAGCAGATTTTTTTTTCTTTTTATTTAATTACTCTTCTTATAAACATATCGAATTAAAATTTAATTTTTAAGTCAATCAAATATTAGACTTCTTTCTTTCGCAATTACGGCACAATAATTCTTCTCAAAATATAGAATTCCAGTGCGAGACAAACTTTTAGCGATAAACAATTCGCTTCTTTTGTTTAACATTCTGCAATTCTTCTTATGCTAATTATTACGCTTCCAGGTGAAATTAATTTATCTCGCGATTTTGTAAGTAAACAAATTACTTTTAGAAGGTTTTTCTTCCAGTATAAAATGAAAGTAAAACTTTCAGAGATGTTACATTCAAAAAGCTAAGTACAAATTTCAACACAGAAAATTTCTCGCTGTCAATTTTTTTTTCTTTTTTTAACACTTAAAAATTTAGTGAAATTTGCTGATTATTTATTTGTATCTATTTGTTTGTTGAGTTTGAGTTTTGTAAAAAGCACGGTTTTTTATTACAAAACAAATCAATTGTGATTTTAAATGAACTGTAAAACTTTAGCAAATAAAAGGAACATTTTAAATATTTTACTATTAGATCTGAAATGAGAGAAAAATGGATTTTTAGATTACTTGTGAATATTTTTTTTCCTCAAAAATTGTTTATTTTTTTCTTTAATATTTGTTTTTACAACAGTTCGCATTTTTTTGTTATCAGGAGCACTATAATTTGCCTTATGCTGATTAAAGTTATTCAGTCAACAATGTAAAATTATACTTGGGCTATGGTTTATTTTAAAAATAAATAAAATGTAATACCTCGAAAACATTTTCAAAAGATTTTTTTAAATTTCATTATTTAATTTGTAAGAGTAATTATATTTAAAAAGAGATGACGATTCTAAGTTTTTCTTGGCATTAGAAATTGCATAATAGTTGCGGTGCCGCACAGTGGAGTATTTGACGCAAAATCCTGGCCAAAATTAATTTTCAAGTGTTTTAAAGTTAAAACCATTATTAAAAGACGCTTAATATTAAAAAGATGCTTAATATTAACCCATTTTCAATTCAAATAATTATTTATTATATGAAAAGTAAAATTATTAAATGCACATGTCAAAGTATACATTTAAACACAATAGCAAAGCTGAAACAGAACAAAAAAGTACGTCTTCTCACAAAGAAACTTTCACTTCAACTGAGGCTAAGAGCTGCCGGATATGACTCCATACTCCTTAAATACACATAAATCGATGCACCAGTTAGTCAGATATTATAAAATCAGCTTTTTACAACTGTTGAGAAAATTTTAATTTCTCCTTTTTGGCCAGGATTTTGCATCAAATACTCCACTGTGTGCCGTTGCTTTTATTATTATTTTTATTGTTGTTGTTGTTGTTGTTTTTGTTGTTGTTGTTATAGTACAAAGAGTTTACTTCCAATTCTATTACATATCATGTTTTATTCATTCACGTAAAAATTAAGCCGGCAGCACGCTCTAGGTTAATTTTCGAGTATAATTGATTAAAAAATATGAAAAAAAAATACCTTTTTGGCAGGTCTTATTTACCTTCCAGAATTGTTATTAATTAAAATTTTAAATGTTTTATATTATCTCATTCTGGTAAAACTCATACCTCTAAACAGTACCAGAAGTCTCTCATCATTATCATCCAGAAATAATTTTTACAATGGAATCTGACCTCGACTTACTATTTCTTCTCTATGTTTCTCAATTCCGGCATACCCAAATTGTCTGAAGGTCATTGCTATTTTCAATTTATTACATCCTTTCGGAATAAAACCGGTTTCTTGATTTCCAATGCCATATTGTGCGTTTTTCATAAAATTTGCATCCCGTGGACTCTCTTCCAAATAGATAAATAAATTAATTATTTCACGTTTTAAAGATCTATTTCTGTATAAATGTAATTGATATGTGTTACGCCGAGTTATGATTTTGTTTTACATACTCAAACGAAATATCGGACGACAATGTAGAAAAAATAATCTTCTTTCCAAAATAGTTGGAAAATATTTATGGTTTCGGTTTTAATGTCTGCATATCTATGAGTTCTCTAGCTTTCCCAAAAATGCTTCGGTAGTCAAGAAATTTGCATACAGGATCTGATAGTGGCCTAGGCAAGATAGGAACTTTCCTAAAGCCCTCAGATTTTAAAAGGCCCCAAAAGACATTTAAAAACTTATATATTTCTATATATATATTCATAATAATCTAAAATGTTTTATAAATAATTAAAATAAAACTATTTGTTCAGCCATTACCTTAAAATCACAACGAAATATGGAACAAAAACTTATTCGCATAAGCATTTTGTTATGCACGAGACTTTATTCAAAATCTATTCAATCCGAGCAACAAATCTAATCTCTCGTTAATGAGATTTTGTATGAAAAGATCTTGTATAATTTTCTTCTCTAATAATTAAATTTTTATAGATATATTCTTTTTCCTTGTTATAATAGTTGGAAATTAGAAATAGGTTGCTTTAATATAGATAAGGAATCTTTACCGAATTTGAGGGAAATAATTTGAGCAAATGTATCACATTTTCATGTGAATTTAATGTGAATTCTATTTCATCCAGAACTGAAATCTACCCGGTTTAAAAATATGGACTTGGATTCATAGTTTCAAGCTTGCATAAGTCCTTATGCAAACTTTTCTTTGTGTAGAGTAGGAAAGGAAAAAAGGAGGTATAAACATACTGAGCTTTGAGCTTTTTATAGTAGTGTTCGGGGGGGGGGGTGGCTCCTGAAAGAATGCAGTGTCCCCAGAAATACCTTAATATGCGGTCCAGTTTGTATGTGCTATTGAGGAACATTGCTCCTGTATTTAATTTAAACAGGTGTGAGTAACAATTACATTTCTTTTAGAAAACCACACAAAGTAACTCAATTACATCACCGTCTAAGAGCGACAATTGTTTGAAGTGCATTTAATAGTATTATATTGTGGGAATATATTACAAAATTTTCCTTAATGGAGATGTTGTGAGAAGCATATATCATATAGGGAACAATTTAACATAGGCCTGTCCAACCTTTCACTGGGCAGGGATGGATAGTCTACGCGATACATATAAGCCCGTCTCACAATGTCGTCATAAGAAACTTTGCAATGCAAAATTACCATGGAATAAGAGAAGAAAAGAAAGGAAAGACAGAAAATTACATTACAGTAACTACAATATCCCTTTTTTTGGAGGAGGAGAGAGGGGATTTCTCAAAAATGTTTGCAGAATCCGGATCTAAAAATCTTTTGCTTCCTGTAATAAAAAACCATGCAAATATTAATGGTTTTAAAGCGAAACTTTTTTTATAAAGGATTTTTTTTAAGCTAACTGACATAAAATATTCGAAAAGGTACCAAAAAGAACCTTCAAAGGGCGCCGCGGACAGACATGGTTTACACGACACATAAAAAATTCGGATGATCTAATGAAAGATTTTTGTTTAGAAACGCACTTTGATGAATTTGTACTTTAATTTCAACAAAGTACTTATTAACTACTTAGTCTATAGCTTTTTTAGTTTGTAATCAATAAAGAAGTATCTGTAAAAAAATAAAAAATCTGTAATTTTGACAGAAAAATATTGTATTTTTTACAAAAAAAACTGGTTTATTTTTTATTTTATTTTTTTTTTTTATTTTTTTTTTTTTTTTTGTAAAAAAAAAAAAAAAAAAAAAAATGTGGATTTTGTAATTGTTACAGAAAAAAATCTATATTTTTTACAAAGCAAAAACTGTATTAATGAAAATATACAGATATTTTCTGTAAATTAAACGGTTTTCCATTAGTGCGAAAATGATGATGCACTTTGATGAATTTGTACTTCAATTTCAACAAAGTACTTGTTAACTACGTAGTCTATAGCTTTTTTAGTTTGTAATCAATATAGAAGTATCTGTAAAAAAATAGAAAAATCTGTAATTTTGACAGAAAAATATTGTATTTTTTACCAAAAAAAAACTGTTTTAAAGAAGAACAGCTTTTTTCTGTAAAAAAAAAAAAAAAAAAAAAAAAAAAAAAAATGTGGATTTTGTAATTGTTACAGAAAAAAATCTATATTTTTTACAAAACAAAAACTGTTTTAATGAAAATATACAGATATTTTCTGTAAATTAAACCGTTTTCCATTGGTGCGAAAATTGACAGTTTTTTTCTGTCAATTTGAGAGATTTTTTTTTTTTTTTACAGTGTAGAAAATGAAATTACATTTGACTACGATTCCCTCTGTATAAATGATTATTAATAATTTAAAACTGCATTTTTTTTCTGATCGCTGCTTTTGTATAGCACAAAATTTTTAAAGTACATATTTAGTTATATGATAAATATAAGACACGTTTCAAATCAAGATCTTCTCCAGAAAAGTGGCTCTAAAATTCGAAAAAAAAAATGAAAAAATTTTTTAATATAACTTTCAATGAAGTAAAATTTCAGTTTTAATTAACCATTCTTTTAAATACAAGTTTATTAAGGAAAGTTCAGTGTATAAATAAAATTTTAAATCAAATTACCATATATTTTACGAAATGAATTAATAATAAAAGAAAAAAATATTTTTAATAAACGAAGTTTTTAAAACTGTTTTTTAAAAGCATATCACAAATAAACTAAACTAAACTAAAAAATTACATCATTTTGCAAAAGTATGGTAGTTTTGTTACAATAAAATTTCATTTGTTAATCTTTAGCCAGGAAAGTTGAAACAAAAAATTAATAAATTATTTATAAACATATTTCGCACCCAAAAACTAATAAAAAAAAGAAAAGAAGAGAGGTGTGAAACCAAAGTAAACAAAAGTAGTATGCTGGTAAACAAAAAGCTGTTCCAAGGTCCCAAAAAAGTCTCCTTATAAATAATAAAAATAAAAGGAGTTTTTTTTATGTTTACAAAAGCAAAATAAAAATTTAAGAAAGCGGTTGCATTACCTGTTATTAAATTTATAAACACAGGCAATATTGGCTCAAAGGTAAATTTGTCTAATTTGGACGATCCACTTAACATAATGGCATCGCTTTTGCCAATTTTTATCTTCCCTTTAAAATTAAAATTCTCGTAGATGTAAAGCAATTGTTTTCTAAAATGATAATATTTTCTTTTAATATGTACTGGTATGAACAAAGTAGTGTATAAAGCAATATACTGAATAATATTAAATGCATATATATTTAAATGCTTTCACTGTACATCAAGATGCTTTTGACATCATATTTACTGTAAAAAAAATATAAATAAAAAATAGAAAGATATTTTAGATCATTTAGATCAATAAGAAGAATTTTTAAGTAAAAAAAACAATGAAGAACTGAACATTCAAAATCGGCAGAACAATTATATAAAAAAGTAAAAAAAATCTTTTTAAAAAATGTCAATAATGTCATGCCATCTATTAAAACATAGAAAAGTTTTTTTTCTTTGAATACGTCTTATACCATATATTTTGGGGAAAATGTGTGTATATATATATATATATTAAGAATCTCAATGAAAAATGAAACATTTACTGTCTGAAGAAAAAAAAATATAAACGGAATTTGATATTCACAGGTTTGCTAACTGACATATTAATATATATTTTTCTTTTTCTATTTACTTTCCTTTTTTAAATATTTTTATTTATTTATTTGTTTATTTTAAGAGAGAGGGAGAGATAGTCAACATATCATGCAAATCATCTATTAAAAGTTTTTTTTCTTCTAATGAGCGGGCTATACCTGCATTGAATGCCATTTTGATCATTTTCCCTTAAAAACTTACTCAGGCATATAGCTACATGTGCTTAAAGATATTATATAAAGGCACAAATCGTAACCATTATTATTATTAATAAGTTATTTCCTTTACATACTGTATCTTTGAAGTATTTCTTTCTGTATTTTTTCAATATAAGCTTTTTATATGGGTAAAAAATCATCTTTTAAAATTATGAATTTTCAAACAAATAACATTAGATTTTAACATGCGACTTAAGAGAAGCTCTTTTAGATGGTCACAAGATTTACGATAAACTAAAAATAATTTCAATTTCCATATTTTGAAGTTTAAAATATTGTGAAGCATTTTAATGATACACATGGTATGTGTAAAGCACATTTTAATGAATCAGTGCACATATTAAAGATTCTTAAAAGCACATATAATTGTTATTATTGTAACTGTCATGTTAATTTATTTACATATTGTATCTTCTAAACGTTTATTTTATACTATGCATATAACTCTTTTTTAAGAATTATAAATTTTCAAACAAAACTTTTGAAGGTAGATTTCGAACAAATAACATAGAAAATTTTATAATATAAGAACACACATTTTATCAGACAATTAAACACACTAAACCAACATGGAGTGAAAAGTTGATTTGGGGCAGGACTCGAACCTGGGACCTTCAGAGTACCGTGCTAATGCTCTGCCATTAGGCCACCCAGACCGACATCCTAGCCCATCAATTTCCCAAAATTTATCCATGTTGGAATTATGTCATCTGAAGCGGCAAAACTGCTGGCCGATGACTGTTTCCAACATAGATAAATATGAGAATTGCCGGACTATGTTGATCTGGGTGGCTTAGAGGCAGAGCATCAGCACGGTACGCTGAAGGTCCTAGGTTCGAGTCCTGGCCCAGGTCAATTGTTCACTCCATGTTGGTTTAGTGTATTTAATTGTCTGATAAAATAGGTGTTCTTATATTGTAAAATAAAGTAATCAGACGGTAGTGCTTATATTTTAATAAACGTAGAATATGTTATTTGCTCGAGAAAAAGTGATTATGAACGATTACTTGGTTTGTGATAGAAGAGAAAAAGTGATTAATTTAAATATCGTGAATCACTTTAACCAGTCTTATAATTAAAGTGATAAGATAAGAGTATATTTATAACCATTTAATAAAATAAATGGAATGAGTCATTTATGCAAAACTGTCTGGGCCGTCCGTCTTTCCCGGGCTTGTGACAATAACTTGAAATAAACCTCAAATTTGTATGACTTTACATCCTTAACCCAACATTGTAACAATTTATATTTTTAAACAAAAAACTTTCCAACAAAACCACGTATCGGGGACCTCGCAATATTTATGTATTTTAAAATTGAATGCGTCGTTTTAAAGTAAAATATACGCTCTTTGAGTGGGTGTTGTATGCTTTTCCGTATTTCGACAAAAAATGGTGGAAGTGACTTCCATTCTCGAAATTTTTTGAAAGGGTTAATATTCGTATTTTTGAAAATGAATTGCACCGTCTGTCGTACAGAAAAAAGTATTCGAATTAAGTGGATACTTTTTGTTTTTACATATCTTTAAAATTGAGCCTGATGCAAACTTCGAAAAAGTGTTAAAAATCGCAAAAATGATTTTTTTTAATGGGTTAAAATTCCTATTTTCTTTTTAATGGATGCGGCGTTCGAAAGTAAAACGTAGGAAATTTAAGAATATGTTTCCAGTTTGTCCGTATTTTGAATGGTTTCGCCGATGCGCGTTTCGGAAAAACCACCAAAAAAAGAGAGGCTTCGGTTCTTCTTTCCTTCGGCGCTTTGGAAAGGGTGTCTGGAACGCGAAGCTTTTGTCGTTTTATTTCCTTGCGGGGTTTAATTAATATCTCAGCTAATTATAAAAAACATGAAAAATCTGAGCCTCATGTGCATCAGGACAGGAGCTGCTTTGGACTATCCTCACCCAAATTTTCGGACCACTATGTGCGGTACATTTCCCTAGACATAACACACACACACACATACAAACTCCTTTCTTTTATTAGTATAGCTAATCGGAAGTAGTTTTTAAGGTCTGTTATACTGGAATTCAATACTGCTCCAATCTTGTGTTATTGGAATCCAGCCATGAAATTTCCATATTAGTTTACATATTGGCATTATAGTCAAAATATTCGAAATGAAATGTTACTAGTACAGATATAATAGTACAGATTTAAAAGTACAAATATAATTCACCGGAACTATTTGCAATTAAATGCCAATACTAAAGAGATATCGGACAATACAAATATGATTGATGCAACATTGTTTTGCTACTACAAATATATTAAAACACAAAATAGTTTTTCTTTTGCTTTGAATACGTCTTATGAGTGCTATAATTGGGCGCTGTTTTGATAATTTTCCTTCAAAAACATACTCAACCACAAGTCACACACTAAAAGGTATTTAAAAGCACAAATCGTAAACATTATTACACAGTATTGTTAACTGTTATATCAATTTCTTTACGTATTTCCAAAGCAAGTACATTTTACATTCTACATACACAAATCCTCTTTAAAATTACAAATTTTCAAACAAATAGCATCTAGATTTTAACATGTAACCAAGCAAAGTTATCATAAATGTCATTTGTTTGTGACAGACGAGAAAAAGTGATTCAATTACCATATTTTGAAATTAAGAATTCCGCGAATCACTTTAATGAGTCTTATAATGAATCTTTTATCCATTCAGTAAAGGAAATGGAATGAGTCATTTATAAAACGAGCGGAAATACTTTTTTTTGAGTGCGGCTCCTTAAACATCAAAGCATCATTTCAAAAGATGAATTTATCACCAAAATTTTCATAATAAATCAATAAAGTAAAGACGTTGTCTTTTGATTCTGATCGCTATTTAATCCTTCTTTTTATATTCAAATTTTCAAAACGAATTAGTCATGTTTCACCGTATAAGGTTGATAACTTGGAATTCGTGGTTTATTTTAATAAGGCTTTATGCGTATAGCTTGGAAAGATGATTTATAATTTTTGAATAAAATATGATATAATTTAATGGAAATTTCTAAAGAGCAGATTTCTGTGCAATGATAACTTGTGGAAAATTATTATTATTATTATTATTATTATTATTATTATTAAGTGACAGAGGTGCTTTCAATTACAGATAAGATTTTGTTATTTATTATAAAAGCACCCTGATTATGAAACTAAACCATTGTTGTAGCGCTTGTTCCTTTATGGCTTAAGAATTATGGAAGATTTCTCATTGTTGCTTTCATTTATTGAAATAAGGGTTGTTGTATGTATTAGACCTCGATCACAGAAAGTAAAACAATTTAACTTCTATTAAACAAATTCCAAATATATGTAACATGTTAGTAAGGTAGTTTCGCAAGGATTTTATTTATTTTGATAAACATCTTTTTATGGTGTTTGGTTATAGTTTCTGGCGAAATTTGTGTGATAAGTTATAGAAAAATCATACAACTGACGCATTAACAAGAGTATTGGATTTAGACATTTTTCCCCAGGAGAGATTTCTGAAGCTCCGGGCGGGAGGGGGGGGGGTGCACTGTGAAATTCTGGGGGGATTGTACTTCTAGACCATTAATAAGCATAAATCTACCCGGGGGGGAGGGAATTCAGCTCTGTCATCAATGGACAATGACAGACGTATTAGAGATAATAATCTATTAATTATGTCCCACTTTAAGAATGTGGGACGGAGTTCAAAAAGTGAGACAAAGTGTGAGAAGGGGGAGGGAGTAACATGTTCTGACGTCATATCTAAAATATGACAACAATTAATTCTAAAATATGACAACAATTAAGTAAAACGTAGAAAATTTAAGAATATGTTTCCAGTTTGTCCGTATTTTGAATGGTTTCGCCGATGCGCGTTTCGGAAAACCACCGAAAAAAGAGAGGCTTCAGCTCTTCTCTCCTTCGTATTAGCCATTAGGTAGGCATTATTTGCAAGCAGCATAATAATGTTGTTTAAAAAATTGTATTTTTACTTAGGTAGTAATAGGTATATTAGTCATTTTTTTTCCAACAACTTGAAATAAAAGTGCGAAAAATCTTCCTGTTCCTATAGTATTTATATTAGTAGATAATAGATCAAACGTAACTTTTTTTTTTTCTTTGCATAAAATTAGTTCTGAATTAATATACAAAGTTGCAAAACATGTGACGCCACAACAGGGCAGGGGGGGGGGGAGGGGTTTCACTCCAGTGTCACAATCTGGGACATAGGGAGAAGGAAAGATAAAATAACCACTACACTGCAAAAAAAATTGTTGATTTCACAGCATAATACTGGCACCCCAGCTGCCAGTATTACTGCTTATTTTACAGTTTATTACTGTTAATTTTACGTTATAATATTGGCATCTGGGGTGTCAGTATTACACTGTAAAATCAACAATTTTTTTTTGCAGTGTAAATTTTCGTGACGTAATTAATGTATAACCTCTTAACGCCCAGCCCCTACCCACCAATCCTAAAATCATGCAATGTATACGAAAGGTACTTTTTGTAACTTAGGTACCATAAAGGAAGAATTCCGAAGAATATTTTAAACAAATGTAATTAAAACTAAAAAATGTTACTATTAATGTATCTGCGTCACATAAACGAAATTTGCCAGTAAGACATAGTTATATATTTTTTATTCATTCTTTCGTCTTCTCTTATTATTATTAACATTAATATAATATTTTGAATTATTAACTAATTTATAATTTCGTTATCATTATGATAGTTTCATGACAAGTGGGCGAGAATATTTTAAGTGGTTGTTCAAAAAATGACATCTCTTATCTTCTTTGGTTTTCCAGAAAAAGGACTAAGTCATATAGTTATTTTAAAATTTCTAAAAATGATATATTGCAAGGCGGCGGCGCGGCGATTTGAATATCGGAAATTGGAAAGCTTTACTGTATTGGCATATTCATGTGTTTAGAAGGATATAAGCTAAAACTTTTCTTTTTAACTTTCTGAACATTATATAGAGTAAGGAAAGTATTGTGAATACCCGATTTGTATATGTATGTATGTGAGTTAACACGATAACTCCCAATACGTACTTCCAACTTAGCTTCTACTAGCTAACCCGCCCAGCGTTGCCCGGGCCCGTGATAATAAATAATTTAAAAAAAACCTCAAGTTTTTATTATTTTACATCTTTAACCCGATTTTGTATAAAATTATATTTTAAAATGAAAAATTTGCGAAAAAATATTGATGTTTACCGATAAAAGCGCTCATTTTCTCGTTCTTTTTGTCTGAACTCTTTGAAATCTTCATTGGTTATTAATAAAACAGCTTTGCAGCCCGTGTAAAAATTTCGTGAAAAAATATTTTTATCTAGTTGTAAAAGAAATGCTTTTTTTCTCGCTTTTTTGTTTGTTTGTTTGTTTTTCGTGTCGGCTCCTTTAACATAACAATAAAAAAATAGCTCTCATCTTCCGAACTCTTTGAAATTTCAATAAATTATAAATATTGTTGTATCCAAGCTCTCTTTAAAATTTTACGAAAAAATATGCATATTTAGTAGTGAAAAAATGAGTTCTTAAAAAAAAAAAAAAAGGCTTTTAACGCAATGGCCATATTATGCCATCCGTTTTCAATCAACTCTTTTGAACCCCCCTAAACACGTTTCCCGTTTCTGAGGGTAGATGCTTTAAAAAAAAACGTTGAAGCATGCGTAAAGAGACAATTTTCGTGTGGAAAAGAGAGTGTGAATTTGACAGAATGCGCTTTTCGCTTTAAATGTAGATTTGACGAATATGTCATAGAGCACTGTTACAGAAACTGTATAGATTTTCGTAAAAATCAGCTGAGAGATTGGCTATTTATTCTATTGCAAACCATTTTCAAACCATTTTGCGACCGACTCTACACTGTAAAAAATGACCAATGTTTCTTATTTTATGAAAATATGCTATTAGTGTCCTCAGCCTGGAATACCTATTTTTCTAATGCTATCAATTCTGAAGTAAACATTTTCATGCTAAAAAAAAATGTTTAACAGACAAACATGCAAAATTAACATCGTTAAACAATAACATTAAAATTAAGATTATTTCTTTACTCTTTCATGTATAAATTAACTTATGCGGCTGAAAACGTGTACTTGAGAATGGATAACATTCGAAAAACAGGTATTCCAGGACACTAATTAATACACTATAAAAACCCTTCGGAAACTTTTCTGAAAAATTCGGGCAGCTAAAAATAATTTGTTTTTATAAATTATTCTTTAAATTTTGAAGATGTATTCGTTTCTGGGGATTCAAAAGACAATGTAACATGCTATTTGATATTTCGGATAACTCCGAAGATTATATTATATTTTCGTTCGTGGTTATAGCATATTTTCATAAAATAAGAAACATCGGTCATTTTTTACAGTGTATAGAGAAATCATCAAAGAATTGTTTACAGATTAAAAGTGTAAATATTACGGCGATGTAATAAAGTGTTAGTTGCGCAGTGGTAATGTCTCTAGTTTCAAAACGAATGGGGATGGGGTCCTATACGTTCGAATCCAACAAAGATTCCATTTCGTCAAAAAATTGTAAAAATTAAAAAATCCCCCCCCCCCCCCTTTTTTTTTAGATACGTTTGCTAGTGTTCCGAAAGTCGATTGGTGTCACACCAGATTTTTCATTAGTCATTTCTCTAAATATATGACTTCTAGGGTAATTTTCTTTATGTTTATCAGAAGGAAAATGTAATAGAATATTATTTTAAATAAACATTAAAAAAATGTATCATGTTTTGATATGCAGCATTTTTTTCTTGTTCATTATATCCCTCTTATAAGTAAAAACCACGTAAAAAAATCATTAGATATGCTAATGTATTATAATCAGAAAGACAATTATAGGTTAGTTTCTTAGGAAACTAGAATCATATGAAACACATTATCTTTAAATAATAATAATAATTATTATTATTATTATAAAAGGCTAAAGAAGAAACCGCGTTATTGGCAGATTTTATTTACTCTATACAGAGTGGTTGATATTAATAAATATTTCTTATTTTTTTTAATTCCCTGACTACTTAATACATTATATCCATTACTTACTTACATACATACATATTACATATTTACATGAATACATCTCACATATTTGTGTCATTCTACAAAAAAAAAATACTTTTTCAGCACATGGCAGCTAATTTTTGACAGAATATGTATTTTTTAATATTTTGGGAGAGTTTTATATATAACATATTTAAAATATATGTTTGATGAAAATTCATGATTTGTGAATTTTTTTTATTAAAATGTATTTTCTTTATTTCAATGAATGGACACATGCATATACATGTACCACATACCCGTATTAACATTTTCATCTATTTTGTGAATATGATTAAATTATTATTCGGTTTATAATTATTTTTTTCCTTTAAAAATTCTTTTATATCTAAATAAAATTTTATTTTGAAAAAAAAAAAATTATATATTTTTTTTCAAAAATTATGTTTGATATGCTGTTACAAACCTTTTTTGTGTCCTCCGTTTACAATAAAATTATGTGCAATAATTTCCAAAATAGAGTGGCATTTGTCACATAATAAACATATTCAGAGGCAGGAGGCATCCCTATTTAATTTGAGTTGTTAGTCGTGGATGTGCACATTTTCGTTTGTTATTGATTTTGAAGTATTCTCAGTGAACTTTATGTACACTGCAAAAAAAAAAGTATGGTTTTACAGTATAATACTGGCATCCCAGTTGCCAGTTATACCGTAAAATTAACAGTAATAAACAGTAAAATAAGCAGTAATACTCTGCCGCGCATGCGCGGTAGCGTATTACTTCTTATTTTTACTGTTACTGTTAATTTTACGGTATAGTATTCACAGCTGGAGTACCAGTATTATACTGTAAAATCAACACTTTTTTTTTTGCAGTGTATAACCCTCTGTTTATTTAAAAGATAAGCATAGTTTATTTAAGAAAAATAAGTTTTTAATCCATATATATGTAAATCTTTTTTGGAAATATTTACCCCAAACTTCATATCCTTACGCTAAATAACTCTGACATTATGAAACAAAACATTGTATATTTCACTCTAAAAACGACATTTTCAAAACTGAGCAAAAAATACTGAAATCTGAGTATGTCGCACAGTCAAAATGGCTCCGAATCAAAATGACTCAAGTTTGAAACATGTATATTACTCATTTCTGAAAACATGCACACACTCAAGAATAAAACATCATGTGCTCATTTTTGACTATTTCCATATTTCAAAAATGAGTTTGAACTTATTCTAATCATTTTTGAGCATGTCCATGTTTTAAAAATGAGCATGAACTGAACCTCTATGTGCTCAGTTTTGAGTTTGTCCATGTTTCAATATTCTGAGTATTTCTGGTATTTCAGAATTGAAAGCTTTGGTCGTCCGATTTGAAACAAAAAGTTTCATAACAAAATGAAAACATCGATTTACTCAGATTTGAAAGTGTCATTTTTCTCAGTGTGTAGCCTCCGTTAGTGTGTTTTATATCCTTCGTTGCAATATTATTAAGGAAATTGCCCCAAAATCTTTAAAAAATAAATTAAGCACTAAATAATGAAAATACTATACAACCACTTACATCAATCTTAAAAGAGTTGAAAGATGATCTATGGATATTAATATAAAATACTTTGGGTTAAATTTATATTTATTGAAATTTTCAGCCTCAAAAAGTAACGTTTTTCATAGAATGACCCATTTGCATTTATACATCTCATATACTTAAATACACTGCAAAAAAAGACAAATGGTTTTTTTTTTAATATAAGAAAATATAATATAGCCACAAACAAAAATATATACAGTAACCTCTTCTGATTCATCCACGATTCCGAAAAGGATTCTTTATCTTTAGAAACTTCAAAAACTAATGCATTTTCGACATTTAAAGTTGGTTGGGTGAATGGGGTTTATGGCCCAAAGTCTCTTTAGGGACATGCTGCGCCAAAAACAAGGTTAGAACAAAAACATCAAATTAAAATTTAAAATTTATTTAAACTTTTGTCATAAAAATAAGATGAATGAAAATAATATACAGTTAATGTGATGATAAATGTGTAATTAAATCATTAGTGAAATTGTAACGCCATGTCTATAAGAGACTAACACAATTTTCACAGTTAAAATATATACAATCCTTAAACTAACAGTTGGTAAAATGTCAAAAATTTCTAGCAGAATTCGACATTTAAAGAAGCATTTATAAACACAAGTTTTCTTTGGCTGCGAGTAATTTTCGGAAACGTTTCCGAGTAGTTTTTGTAGAGTTATTAATCAGTTTTTCAAACCGGAACATGGGATTTTTGGATTCTTATCCATTCTCAGGAAAACACTTTCATGTTCAAGAAACGTGTTTTACAGATAAACATGATAAATTAACAGCATTAACATTAATATTAAAATTCACATTATTCTGTTACTCTTGCATAATGTATAAATTCAATTACGCAACTAAAAATGTTCAATATAAAATTAAAGCATCCTAAAAACCAATATCCCGACATGAGAAAAATGATTAATACACTATAAAAACTACTCTGAAACATTTCCAAAAATCACTGGCAGCAAAAAAAAGCTTTGTTATCATAAATTTTTCTTTAAATTTCGAAAATATATTGGTTTCTGAGATTTTTAAAGTTAAAGAACGCTTTTCGGAATCATGAGTAACTCGGAAGAGATTAATGTATATTATATAACACTCTAAAAACGACATTTTTAAAACTGAGCAAAAACTACTCAAATCTGAGTATGTCGCATAGTAAAAATGTTTCCGAATCAAAATGACTCAAGTTTAAAACATGTATATACTCATTTCTGAAAACATGCACACACTCAAGAATAAAATATCACGTGCTCCTATTTGAGTATGTCCCATGTTTCAATATTCTGAGTATTTCTGGTATTTCAGAATTGAAAGCACTGGGTCGTCCTGTTTGAAACAAAAAGTTTCATAACAAAATGAAAACATTTATTTACTCAGATTTGAAAGTATCATTTTTCTCAGTGTAATACGTTTTCATATTATATTTTCGCAGCTTATGAAACATATATATATTTTTTTTTACAGTTTACATTATATAACGCAGATACATACTAAAACAACTTTCAATACAAACAATAAATATAACAACATTATTTTTTTCTACAAATGGAAATAGGGGATACTAAAGGTGTCTTCCAAAATCCTAATCTCAACAAAACAATCCCTACAGCAATAGTTTATCTGCATGATCAGAATACGTTTAAACGACACTTTTTGCCTCGCTGATTGAAAACAATAGACAATTCTGTAGCACAATAATAAAAAAAAGAGCTTGATAGTAAATCTGAACTTTTCTTTTACTGTAGGCATAAAGGCAATGTTTTATTTGGTGCGCAAATTCAAAAAATATATATTTTTCTGTTACATTAGTTACAAACAAGAATTTTTAGAATTATCCAAAATTGTTCGACTTGATTTCAATTCAAAAACAATAAAATATAAATAGCAATATTAAACTAAACGGTTTTATTAATGTGTCAGTATTTCTTTAATATCAACAAATTTTTCCAAATTGCACATTTTGTATCTCTTTTCTTTTCTTTTCTTTCTTTCTACCTTTCTTTCGTTTTGTAATACGTAGAAAAAAAAATTGCATATAAATTATTTTTTTGCTCATTCAAAAAGTTTTGTTTCACTGAATTTTAATGGATTTTTAAATATTTTTGAAAATTTAATTAGTTTGACAATTTATATTAAACTTTCAAACAATGATTTAATATACGATTATTTTGAAATGTGGAAATTTTAGGGTAAAAGAGAAGGCAAAATAGGAAAACTTAGATGGAATTACTTTTCTTGTTTTTTCATAAAAATAAAAATTATTACTTTAAATAAGTTTCTTTCAGTTATATGAAAAACAGTGAATAACCTACCGTTACTAAATTTTCTGTTATTTTAAAAATCCTGTTAAAAATTTTTTTTTGTTCAATATGTTCTTATGAACAGTTTATTTTACATTAAAACGGTGTTTAAACGTTACTTGTTGTAATCTTGTTATAGAATGACAATATATTGCAGCGTTCCTTGACACATCTATAATTAGTAGTTAATAACGATATGATGGCAAATGTTTACATGATAAACAAATTAGGGATATATGTCATTTATTTGCTTCATATATTTTTATATCTGAAGTATTGAAATTTTCCTTTAACTTTTAACAATAATATTATATGTGAACACAATTAATTTTTTAAATGAAACTATTTTTGTTTTTCCAAGAAATTGTAATTGGTAAGAAATTGCTGACATATTTGTTACAAGTATAATATCGACGACAAGGCATATTGTTTGAAGAGACAAATATTGGTTTTTAAGAAATTAGATACTGTTTTTTTTGTTGTTGTTGTTGTTGTTTGTTTGTTTTTTTTTTTTTTTTTTAAGAAAAAAAAAGATAAATTGAATGAATAACAAAAATTGTGTATTTTAGCAATTCATGTTTATTAATAACATTAGTTTTTCGTATTAATGTTAAAAATTATAATTTTCAAAAGTAATTAAAAGTCGTTTGAAGAATTTAAAGTTGAATACATTTTAGAAATTCTATTTTACCCCTTTTTCCCCCCATACTTAAATTTACATTTAAAACTTAAATAAAACCTCAAAGGAACAATATTTTTTTTTCAGCAGAAGTTTTAAATTGAAAATGCTTCTTATTGTCTCTGAAATTTTTTTCTTGAGTTTTATATACAGTAGATATACCGCTAATTAGATATTTCATTAAATATTTTTGTTTTAAAATTTTTGGTTCTTTACATTTGTTACAGACTTTCACTTACTTTTAATTTCTTTTTTCGATAAATGTTTTGTCAATAACTTTTTTTGTGATTTATTGAAAATTATTTTTACTTAAAACCTGGAAATCCTCCAAATTTTTTCAAAGGCAGTTTTTTTTTTTTTTTTTTTTTTTTTTTTAAATATTAAATAAAATTTATTGTTTAAATGATATATTATTATACAGAAAAAAATCTATAAATCTGATTGAAAATTTGTTTATTCTACATAAAAATTTTGTAAACAGTAAAAATAATATTTGATTTCTGAAAATTGGAAAATTCATAAAAAGAACAGATTTATTTTGTTTAAAATAAACAGTTTTTCGTGTTCTACAAGATAACAGTTTTTTTCTGTCAAATTTACAGTCAAAATTACTGTGTAAAATTTAAGTTCTATTTTTAATGATTTTCACTCGAATATTCTTGCATGAAGCATCAATTTAATGAACAAAGACTTAGTAACAAAGACTTAGTAAGTATATTTCTTCTTAAAATTGTGGTATTATAAATTTGCCAGATTTTAATTAAATATTTCATTAAAATATCTACTTTTGCCAGTTATTACTATTTAAAGTATATATTTTGTATTAAGTTTGAAAATTCTAATTAATTATTATCGTCGTGGATAATATTACAAAAGGCGATTATATTACAAATGGTGATTATATTACAAATAAAGATTATACTATTACGGAAAAATGTGTTTTTAACAGTCATCTACCGTACATTACTTTACGACAACAGAAAGTTAAAAAACAAATCAGAGTAAAAAATACAGTATGTAAAATCTTTTTTGAACCGTCAAAAACTGTACTTAAAAAAAAATATGTTAAGAGATAGTTCGTAAAAGAAACGGATTATTTCCTGTAAAATAAAAAATAAATTCTATCATCTAGGACGGCAATAATTTTTCTGTAAAATCAAAAGATTATTTTTATACGGTATGAAGTCATAAATATAGTAACATTAAAAGAAAATTAATAGTATTTATATTCTATTAAATTACACAATAAGCACGTAAAAAAAAAAAAAGACTATAGCAGCAGTATTATTTACATTTTGCGAAAAGTGTTCTCACACCACTTATTTGTGAATTGTAATATTTGCCTAATTTAATGATAGAAATTCTTCAATTAAATATAGTGAAAATTTCTTTTTAATATAAGTGGTATCTCTGTTGCCCGTGGGCAGCATAAGTGAGTACCACTGGACTAAGGTGACTCAAATAAAAATACAAAACAACTGAAAAAATAAATACTGTAGCTAAATAAAGATTCATCTTCTTCAAGTATATTTAAGAAAAAAAAAAAAAAAGGACTATGGCAGCAGTATTATTTACATTTTGCGAAAAGTGTTCTCACACCACTTATTTGTGAATTGTGATATTTGCCTAATTTAATGATAGAAATTCTTCAATTAAATATAGTGAAAATTTCTTTTTAATATAAGTGGTATCTCTGTTGCCCGTGGGCAGCATAAGTGAGTACCACTGGACTAAGATGACTCAAATAAAAATACAAAACAACTGAAAAAATAAATACTGTAGCTAAATAAAGATTCATCTTCTTCAAGTATATTTAAGAAAAAAAAAAAAAAAGGACTATGGCAGCAGTATTATTTACATTTTGCGAAAAGTGTTCTCACACCACTTATTTGTGAATTGTGATATTTGCCTAATTTAATGATAGAAATTCTTCAATTAAATATAGTGAAAATTTCTTTTTAATATAAGTGGTATCTCTGTTGCCCGTGGGCAGCATAAGTGAGTACCACTGGACTAAGATGACTCAAATAAAAATACAAAACAACTGAAAAAATAAATACTGTAGCTAAATAAAGATTCATCTTCTTCAAGTATATTTAAGAAAAAAAAAAAAAAAGGACTATGGCAGCAGTATTATTTACATTTTGCGAAAAGTGTTCTCACACCACTTATTTGTGAATTGTGATATTTGCCTAATTTAATGATAGAAATTCTTCAATTAAATATAGTGAAAATTTCTTTTTAATATAAGTGGTATCTCTGTTGCCCGTGGGCAGCATAAGTGAGTACCACTGGACTAAGATGACTCAAATAAAAATACAAAACAACTGAAAAAATAAATACTCTAGCTAAATAAAGATTCATCTTCTTCAAGTATATTTAAGAAAAAAAAAAAAAAAGGACTATGGCAGCAGTATTATTTACATTTTGCGAAAAGTGTTCTCACACCACTTATTTGTGAATTGTGATATTTGCCTAATTTAATGATAGAAATTCTTCAATTAAATATAGTGAAAATTTCTTTTTAATATAAGTGGTATCTCTGTTGCCCGTGGGCAGCATAAGTGAGTACCACTGGACTAAGATGACTCAAATAAAAATACAAAACAACTGAAAAAATAAATACTCTAGCTAAATAAAGATTCATCTTCTTCAAGTATATTTAAGAAAAAAAAAAAAAAAGGACTATGGCAGCAGTATTATTTACATTTTGCGAAAAGTGTTCTCACACCACTTATTTGTGAATTGTGATATTTGCCTAATTTAATGATAGAAATTCTTCAATTAAATATAGTGAAAATTTCTTTTTAATATAAGTGGTATCTCTGTTGCCCGTGGGCAGCATAAGTGAGTACCACTGGACTAAGATGACTCAAATAAAAATACAAAACAACTGAAAAAATAAATACTGTAGCTAAATAAAGATTCATCTTCTTCAAGTATATTTAAGAAAAAAAAAAAAAAAGGACTATGGCAGCAGTATTATTTACATTTTGCGAAAAGTGTTCTCACACCACTTATTTGTGAATTGTGATATTTGCCTAATTTAATGATAGAAATTCTTCAATTAAATATAGTGAAAATTTCTTTTTAATATAAGTGGTATCTCTGTTGCCCGTGGGCAGCATAAGTGAGTACCACTGGACTAAGATGACTCAAATAAAAATACAAAACAACTGAAAAAATAAATACTGTAGCTAAATAAAGATTCATCTTCTTCAAGTATATTTAAGAAAAAAAAAAAAAAAGGACTATGGCAGCAGTATTATTTACATTTTGCGAAAAGTGTTCTCACACCACTTATTTGTGAATTGTGATATTTGCCTAATTTAATGATAGAAATTCTTCAATTAAATATAGTGAAAATTTCTTTTTAATATAAGTGGTATCTCTGTTGCCCGTGGGCAGCATAAGTGAGTACCACTGGACTAAGATGACTCAAATAAAAATACAAAACAACTGAAAAAATAAATACTGTAGCTAAATAAAGATTCATCTTCTTCAAGTATATTTAAGAAAAAAAAAAAAAAAGGACTATGGCAGCAGTATTATTTACATTTTGCGAAAAGTGTTCTCACACCACTTATTTGTGAATTGTGATATTTGCCTAATTTAATGATAGAAATTCTTCAATTAAATATAGTGAAAATTTCTTTTTAATATAAGTGGTATCTCTGTTGCCCGTGGGCAGCATAAGTGAGTACCACTGGACTAAGATGACTCAAATAAAAATACAAAACAACTGAAAAAATAAATACTCTAGCTAAATAAAGATTCATCTTCTTCAAGTATATTTAAGAAAAAAAAAAAAAAAGGACTATGGCAGCAGTATTATTTACATTTTGCGAAAAGTGTTCTCACACCACTTATTTGTGAATTGTGATATTTGCCTAATTTAATGATAGAAATTCTTCAATTAAATATAGTGAAAATTTCTTTTTAATATAAGTGGTATCTCTGTTGCCCGTGGGCAGCATAAGTGAGTACCACTGGACTAAGATGACTCAAATAAAAATACAAAACAACTGAAAAAATAAATACTGTAGCTAAATAAAGATTCATCTTCTTCAAGTATATTTAAGAAAAAAAAAAAAAAAGGACTATGGCAGCAGTATTATTTACATTTTGCGAAAAGTGTTCTCACACCACTTATTTGTGAATTGTGATATTTGCCTAATTTAATGATAGAAATTCTTCAATTAAATATAGTGAAAATTTCTTTTTAATATAAGTGGTATCTCTGTTGCCCGTGGGCAGCATAAGTGAGTACCACTGGACTAAGATGACTCAAATAAAAATACAAAACAACTGAAAAAATAAATACTCTAGCTAAATAAAGATTCATCTTCTTCAAGTATATTTAAGAAAAAAAAAAAAAAAGGACTATGGCAGCAGTATTATTTACATTTTGCGAAAAGTGTTCTCACACCACTTATTTGTGAATTGTGATATTTGCCTAATTTAATGATAGAAATTCTTCAATTAAATATAGTGAAAATTTCTTTTTAATATAAGTGGTATCTCTGTTGCCCGTGGGCAGCATAAGTGAGTACCACTGGACTAAGATGACTCAAATAAAAATACAAAACAACTGAAAAAATAAATACTGTAGCTAAATAAAGATTCATCTTCTTCAAGTATATTTAAGAAAAAAAAAAAAAAAGGACTATGGCAGCAGTATTATTTACATTTTGCGAAAAGTGTTCTCACACCACTTATTTGTGAATTGTGATATTTGCCTAATTTAATGATAGAAATTCTTCAATTAAATATAGTGAAAATTTCTTTTTAATATAAGTGGTATCTCTGTTGCCCGTGGGCAGCATAAGTGAGTACCACTGGACTAAGATGACTCAAATAAAAATACAAAACAACTGAAAAAATAAATACTCTAGCTAAATAAAGATTCATCTTCTTCAAGTATATTTAAGAAAAAAAAAAAAAAAGGACTATGGCAGCAGTATTATTTACATTTTGCGAAAAGTGTTCTCACACCACTTATTTGTGAATTGTGATATTTGCCTAATTTAATGATAGAAATTCTTCAATTAAATATAGTGAAAATTTCTTTTTAATATAAGTGGTATCTCTGTTGCCCGTGGGCAGCATAAGTGAGTACCACTGGACTAAGATGACTCAAATAAAAATACAAAACAACTGAAAAAATAAATACTGTAGCTAAATAAAGATTCATCTTCTTCAAGTATATTTAAGAAAAAAAAAAAAAAAGGACTATGGCAGCAGTATTATTTACATTTTGCGAAAAGTGTTCTCACACCACTTATTTGTGAATTGTGATATTTGCCTAATTTAATGATAGAAATTCTTCAATTAAATATAGTGAAAATTTCTTTTTAATATAAGTGGTATCTCTGTTGCCCGTGGGCAGCATAAGTGAGTACCACTGGACTAAGATGACTCAAATAAAAATACAAAACAACTGAAAAAATAAATACTCTAGCTAAATAAAGATTCATCTTCTTCAAGTATATTTAAGAAAAAAAAAAAAAAAGGACTATGGCAGCAGTATTATTTACATTTTGCGAAAAGTGTTCTCACACCACTTATTTGTGAATTGTGATATTTGCCTAATTTAATGATAGAAATTCTTCAATTAAATATAGTGAAAATTTCTTTTTAATATAAGTGGTATCTCTGTTGCCCGTGGGCAGCATAAGTGAGTACCACTGGACTAAGATGACTCAAATAAAAATACAAAACAACTGAAAAAATAAATACTGTAGCTAAATAAAGATTCATCTTCTTCAAGTATATTTAAGAAAAAAAAAAAAAAAGGACTATGGCAGCAGTATTATTTACATTTTGCGAAAAGTGTTCTCACACCACTTATTTGTGAATTGTGATATTTGCCTAATTTAATGATAGAAATTCTTCAATTAAATATAGTGAAAATTTCTTTTTAATATAAGTGGTATCTCTGTTGCCCGTGGGCAGCATAAGTGAGTACCACTGGACTAAGATGACTCAAATAAAAATACAAAACAACTGAAAAAATAAATACTGTAGCTAAATAAAGATTCATCTTCTTCAAGTATATTTAAGAAAAAAAAAAAAAAAGGACTATGGCAGCAGTATTATTTACATTTTGCGAAAAGTGTTCTCACACCACTTATTTGTGAATTGTGATATTTGCCTAATTTAATGATAGAAATTCTTCAATTAAATATAGTGAAAATTTCTTTTTAATATAAGTGGTATCTCTGTTGCCCGTGGGCAGCATAAGTGAGTACCACTGGACTAAGATGACTCAAATAAAAATACAAAACAACTGAAAAAATAAATACTGTAGCTAAATAAAGATTCATCTTCTTCAAGTATATTTAAGAAAAAAAAAAAAAAAGGACTATGGCAGCAGTATTATTTACATTTTGCGAAAAGTGTTCTCACACCACTTATTTGTGAATTGTGATATTTGCCTAATTTAATGATAGAAATTCTTCAATTAAATATAGTGAAAATTTCTTTTTAATATAAGTGGTATCTCTGTTGCCCGTGGGCAGCATAAGTGAGTACCACTGGACTAAGATGACTCAAATAAAAATACAAAACAACTGAAAAAATAAATACTCTAGCTAAATAAAGATTCATCTTCTTCAAGTATATTTAAGAAAAAAAAAAAAAAAGGACTATGGCAGCAGTATTATTTACATTTTGCGAAAAGTGTTCTCACACCACTTATTTGTGAATTGTGATATTTGCCTAATTTAATGATAGAAATTCTTCAATTAAATATAGTGAAAATTTCTTTTTAATATAAGTGGTATCTCTGTTGCCCGTGGGCAGCATAAGTGAGTACCACTGGACTAAGATGACTCAAATAAAAATACAAAACAACTGAAAAAATAAATACTGTAGCTAAATAAAGATTCATCTTCTTCAAGTATATTTAAGAAAAAAAAAAAAAAAGGACTATGGCAGCAGTATTATTTACATTTTGCGAAAAGTGTTCTCACACCACTTATTTGTGAATTGTGATATTTGCCTAATTTAATGATAGAAATTCTTCAATTAAATATAGTGAAAATTTCTTTTTAATATAAGTGGTATCTCTGTTGCCCGTGGGCAGCATAAGTGAGTACCACTGGACTAAGATGACTCAAATAAAAATACAAAACAACTGAAAAAATAAATACTCTAGCTAAATAAAGATTCATCTTCTTCAAGTATATTTAAGAAAAAAAAAAAAAAAGGACTATGGCAGCAGTATTATTTACATTTTGCGAAAAGTGTTCTCACACCACTTATTTGTGAATTGTGATATTTGCCTAATTTAATGATAGAAATTCTTCAATTAAATATAGTGAAAATTTCTTTTTAATATAAGTGGTATCTCTGTTGCCCGTGGGCAGCATAAGTGAGTACCACTGGACTAAGATGACTCAAATAAAAATACAAAACAACTGAAAAAATAAATACTGTAGCTAAATAAAGATTCATCTTCTTCAAGTATATTTAAGAAAAAAAAAAAAAAAGGACTATGGCAGCAGTATTATTTACATTTTGCGAAAAGTGTTCTCACACCACTTATTTGTGAATTGTGATATTTGCCTAATTTAATGATAGAAATTCTTCAATTAAATATAGTGAAAATTTCTTTTTAATATAAGTGGTATCTCTGTTGCCCGTGGGCAGCATAAGTGAGTACCACTGGACTAAGATGACTCAAATAAAAATACAAAACAACTGAAAAAATAAATACTCTAGCTAAATAAAGATTCATCTTCTTCAAGTATATTTAAGAAAAAAAAAAAAAAAGGACTATGGCAGCAGTATTATTTACATTTTGCGAAAAGTGTTCTCACACCACTTATTTGTGAATTGTGATATTTGCCTAATTTAATGATAGAAATTCTTCAATTAAATATAGTGAAAATTTCTTTTTAATATAAGTGGTATCTCTGTTGCCCGTGGGCAGCATAAGTGAGTACCACTGGACTAAGATGACTCAAATAAAAATACAAAACAACTGAAAAAATAAATACTGTAGCTAAATAAAGATTCATCTTCTTCAAGTATATTTAAGAAAAAAAAAAAAAAAGGACTATGGCAGCAGTATTATTTACATTTTGCGAAAAGTGTTCTCACACCACTTATTTGTGAATTGTGATATTTGCCTAATTTAATGATAGAAATTCTTCAATTAAATATAGTGAAAATTTCTTTTTAATATAAGTGGTATCTCTGTTGCCCGTGGGCAGCATAAGTGAGTACCACTGGACTAAGGTGACTCAAATAAAAATACAAAACAACTGAAAAAATAAATACTGTAGCTAAATAAAGATTCATCTTCTTCAAGTATATTTAAGAAAAAAAAAAACACGAAAAATAGTGCGTCAAGCATAGATTATGAAACACATTCAGAATACTAATAACAAAACTTCACAGTTTAATTAAGGTGAAAGATGATGTCTAAATAAAACAATTTGAAAAACGTATAACACATCTGCAAAGCCAATTACCGGCAATTTCCACAAACTAGTCGGAAAAAAACTGCGAATTATTTTGTGCAACCCTGTATTGTGCTGTCCTCTAAAAGAAATTCACAGTGAAATGTTTCTAAAAAAAAAAAAAAAAAAAAAAAAACACCCTAGTACTAAATCAAATATTTCACTAAAGTCATTTTTTTGTTTTGTTCTTTTTTTATGCACCATTTAGAATAATAAAAATAGTTAAAAATACGTAAGGAGTGCTTATTTAGTTTTAAAATAACTTAAATTAAGAATTGCAGAATTCTGACAAAACACGAGCTTCATTTTTACAGATTTTCTTGTTATAATAGAATTTTAGAATGATCTACATAAAATAATTTTTTATGTTAAACCATTAATATGTAATAAAATGCTTCATTTTCAATTGATTATGTCAGGTGTGAGTTCTTTTCAGATAACATAATTTTTGAAAAGGTGGTTTTTTTTTTTTTTTTTTTTTTTTTTTTTTCAAATTCACGTTTAATTGACTTCTATTTTGTAATATAGTGATAAAATGATAAATGCCCAACATTAAAATCGTAGTCAGAACAAGCTGTAAAAATTTAGCCATGTTTATTTTTTTTTAATTCGTTATTAGACTTTATGGGGAGAAAATCTTAAAAAATGGTTTTTTTGTAGCAGGCAGCACAATATATGATCTATAGGTATATATATACATATAGTTTGCCAAAATTTCGTTCAGTTAGGAAACGCACAGCATAGTTGAAACTTCCGCTTCAACAATTTCCGTCAATAAACGAAAATGTACGTGAGATCTTTTGTTAAGCCCTGTATATCATCTGTAGAATTTATAAAAACCAAGTACTATGATGCAAATTAGTTAAATTCAAAGACGCGTATCACAACTGAAAACACACTTCCAGCACTTTTTGTACATAGACGCAATTCTGCAACCGAATTTTTTTGTGTTTCCCTGTAAATGAACGATGAATGTTATGCATACCATATTGTACAGTGACCATCTTGTAGTGTACCTCAGTGATGTACATTACAAGATGGTCACTGTACCCTTTATTTCAATGTGTATCCCCTGTTATTTCAATATGTTTGAAATAGTATAACATTATTAAAATATACCGCAGTAAATTTCCCTCCATTAAGACCGTAACGTAACGGAATTCTTTTGAGAATCCCTGTATACGAACTATAAATGATACACACTTCATTTTCAATACCGAAGATACCATAGTTAACCTCACTAGCATATATCCATTGCATAACAATCCGAGGACATTTAAGTGAGTTACAGCACGGACAAACGGCAAACAGACAGCAGACAGACAAATCGAACTTATAAACACTTTTCAACTATGTTGGAAAGTGTTAAAAAAAGAAGAAAACTCCTCAGTATGGTAAAAAGTATATTAAAAAAAAATCATAGCCATAGTTACATTTTAAACAGGGCTCTGCTAGATGAATACTAAAATTTTATTTTGAATATCACTATTTTTGTATGGTTATTATTCGAAATTTTTTTTTTTTTTTTAATAAGGCGATTATTTCTCTACAAAAATAGTGGTATTCGAACATAATTTAGTAATTTCCTGGCAACAGTGATTTAAAAAATAAAATGATTATCATAAATACACTTTTTTTTTTCTTTTTAAAAAAAATATCCAATTGAAAAAGAACTATTCTAAAACGAAAAATAATCTCATAGACCCCTTTTCTTTTTGATTTTTTTTTTTGTATACATTTATGTTTTCCATACAATTTTAAACAAATGTTTCATGCGCAATAACTCGCCCGCTCTTCTTCAGGTGGGAACCGGAAAGCTTCTTTATCCGAAGAGCGCTCTGACATTTACGCTGCCGTTGTTGCCTTGCTTATAAGTTGTATAAGTTGAATGTAAGAAGTTGTATATTACTTTATTCATATAATGTTATAGTAAAAAAAAAATATGCTTTTACGTATATATTTATTAATTTGGCAGGTTTTGTATCCGATGTTTCTTTAATGAAGTAATTGTTTTAACCCTATTTCATATTTATCTTATATATATATATATATATATATATATATATATATATATATAATTAAAACGAAATCACATGTATAAAAATCAAAGGTAAAGATAATGCAAAAATTTAAAACAGACAATTGAAAATGCAAATATGAGAAAACATAAATATATTATGGATTCATCAGAGGAACTTCATAAGAATAATTCATAGTAAAGTTATGCTATTTTGTCGAATATTGAAATATTGTCGGCAATAAGTCTTTTCACACATGTATATATATTTTTTATTATATATATATATATAACCATCATCAAAAACTTTGAAATTATGAATAAAATTAAAATAACTAATTGACAACAAAACACGTCCCCCTATAATAAACTGAACATAGATACCAAAAACATAGTATTAAAATATATATATGGAAAAATGTCTTGCTTTGTTTATAGTTATCGGCAATAACTATGAGTAATTCTAGAAAATACCATAAGAAAGATTAATCCTTTTCACACTAATCACCGTACTATAAATCAACGAAAAACCATAAAAAAGTTCTGATTATAAAACAAAATAAGGTTAAATAAATTTATAGTTATGCTATTAGAGCTTTAAAATGTTTGATTGTAAGAATTCATTTGTTAAAATACCCTTTATATATACATATCGAAATAGAAAATTCTGAACACTTTATATATATATATATTTTTTTTTTATAGTTTTCTGTAACATATATTTTAATAAGAAACGGAGCTTAATAGAATGTGTTTAAATAGAATAATTCCATATTGTTAAACTGTAAGAATAATAATAATAAAAAAAACAATAATATTTTACTTTTGAAATAAGAAAAGTATTGCTATATATATATATATATATATATATATATATATATATATATATATATATATATATATATATATATATATATATATATATATATATATATATATTAACGTACAGGATGTATACAGTTTTACCATAATTTTTAATACAATTTTTCGCTCCATTTAATCGCATAAAAATATTACAAATTTAACGATTAAATGTAGTGATTGCTAATTATGCTAATTTATATTATCAAAAGAAATTTTCTAATCTTAAATATTGGTGCCAGACTACTTGGAAATTCCGAGGAGTGTAAACATTTTTAAAATGTCAACAATGTTTCATAAAAACAATGAAAGTTTTACACAATAACAAAATTAAAAGCTCATTGTAAATCTAGAGTTGCGTTATAATAAACTTAATTTAAAAAATATGTTTCAATAACTTCAGTATAACATAGACACTTTTTTTCACAAAATGAGTTTTTGATTATTAATTTAGCATACAAGCATAGAATACTTATATTAATTTTTTCAAAAAAAGGTTCGGGAATTTTTTTTTTTTTTAATAAATGAAAGGTTTTTTTTTTCTTTTAAAAACCACAAAACGTGCGTTTTCTAAAAAAAAAAAAAAAAAAAAAAAACTACTATGGAATACTACTATGGAATATTATTTAAAGAATGATAAAAAGTTTCAGGATTTATATAATTGTTACTAATACCTATTATTATAGTTTTGTTCAAAATGCATGAAATGACATCACATTAAAATGAACGATAACATATTCTAACATCAAATGTATTTATATAAAACAATTAAATATTGCAGACCAACATTAAACCACAACAGAAATAACGAGGTCACTTCTTTAAATAATAATTAAAAAAAAAAAAAAAAAAAAAAAACACTTCAACTTTCTACTCTGCATCACAACTCTAAAGATTTAAAATTTTTAAATCAAACGAAATCGTTTGCAAATAATATCTGTAAAATTTTCATTCAAAATCAGTAGAAAATTCGAATAAAGGTAAATCCTTTTTTTTTAACACAGTGCTAAAAATATTCGTATACAAGACTGTTATTTTATTATTATTGTCACTAATAAAAATTATAATAAACTGAAAAAATATGCAACAAACTGTCCAGTCATTGAACCGTTTTTCTTTTAAATAACGGCTATTTGATCATATTATGAATCGTTCTCATTGGTCAGAATCGATTAAAATTTAGGTTAAGTAACTGTTATCTATATAAAAACGGTCGAATCTGTGGGAACGGTCGAACGGAACTGTTCAATCGAATGGCTGAACAATTTGCTTCAAATTTTTAACGGCTTAATGAATACAACTACTGATTACTGATGGTTGAATCTAATATACGAGGAAACATCACTTCACAACAACAAAATCACAGTCATCTTAAAAATCAATAAACATTCATTTTATTTTTTTGAAAAATAAATTTGAAAATTATCTGAAATGCTTCTTTGAAAATCACATCCAACATGCGATAAAAACTTCGTTAACATTAACAATGGAAAAGAAAAAAATCATTATGTTGAGAATTAATTTTATTTAGAAGAGAAACACACTAAGACATTTATAATCAAAACTCACAATCAAATATTCGTGACAACAAACTTCTAAGGTGAACGCACTAAAGAAAAATAGACTGTTGCTATACTATTATTATCACTAATAATAATTATAATAATAATGTAACTAATACAAATACTGGTGGTTCAATCTATATATGAAGAAACTTCACAAAAGCATCTTCAGAAATCAATTCCTTTGAAAAATAAATTTCAAAATTATCTGAAATGCCTCTTTGAAAATTACATCCAAAAAGCGATAAAATCCTCGTTAAACTTAACGATGGAAAAGAAAAAATTCATTATGTTGAGAATCAATTTTATCTACAAGAAACACACTAAAGAGATCTATAATCAAAACTCACCAGCCAGCTGCTCGGGCGGCCTGGAGATCCGTTGAGGCGGCGGCAAGAACATGGTCGGCCTACGGCGCAGCGGCGAGTGAGGCAAGCCGGTCGGCGTACCGCTTCTCGCATACCCCCTTAAGCCAGCGGGGATTTGGGGCCGGCGCTCCGATTCGCCCCGGCACTAAAGCTAGGGCTTAGCCGGTGGAGGCACCCCCGCATCCATAACTCAGCACAGAGAGAGATACATGTACTGCATTTTTGCGCAAAAGAAATATGTATCGGCTGCAGGTGTGCTAAGATTTCAATTGAAGATGGAGTATTAGGTGTGATTAAAAGTAATATCCCGAGATTATTACGACGAATGAGAAAGTAATCGCATAGTAAATGCAGTCTTTGGTAGTCAAGAGAATTCGGAGGTTTTGACTGTGGGAAAGTTGTAGTGGGGCACATTGGTTGCAAGATAACAGATAATGACATTCTGAGAATGTCTGCTTCATGTTCGAATTACGGTTGGAGAAAACCATCCAGAATTCTAGAAAAACAGAATGTAGCCTTTCATGTCAACGCTCTCAAAGTGCTGTCTCAAACCCTCTGTTTTTCCAACACGTATACTGTATTTTGCGCAAAAGAAATATGTATCAGCTGCAGGTGTGCCAAGATTTCAATTGAAGGTGGAGTATTGTGTTATTAAACGTTAATATCAGGAGATTATTATGACGAATGAGAAAGTAATCGCATAAATGCAATTGTTGGTTAGTCGAGAGAATTCGGAGGTTTTGACTATGCGAAAGTTGCATCAGAGGGGCATATTGGTTGAGGAAAATTCCAATTAATATGTGGAATATGAATGAATGGTAGTCTAAAAAATATACTTCATATTCATATTACGATTGAAGAAAGTCATCCAGAATTTTAGAGATGCGCGGATTGCCAGCTTTCCAAAGCAGCGCCCTCATAGTAATAGTCCAATGAATTCAGAGGTTTTAAATAAGGGGAAAATTGTAATGTTTAATGAAAGGTGGAGTATTAGTTATGATTAAAAGTAATATCCCGCGATTATTCCGCGACGGATGAAAAAGAATCGTATTGTCGTTGTGAGCCAAGATAATTCGGAGGTTCTGACCATGGGAAAGTTGCAGTGAGGCATAGTGCATAAGGATAATCTAATGAAATAAGACAGTTTGAGAAAGTCTGCTTCATATTCAAATTACGATCGAAGAAAATCATCCAAGAATTCGGAAGATTTTGAGGAGGGGATTTTTCTGGAGATTTTCAGGAGACCAGATTGCAGTCTTTTATGACAAAATTACTCAACATGCTGATGAAACAGTCAAATAAATTCAGCGATTTTTTTTATTATTAGAAAGCTGTAGTGGGGCATATTAGTTGAGATAAAATTTACTGAATGAAAGCATTTTTATTTCATATTTATCACGTTAAAGAAATCATCCAAAACTCTATCCATACACATGGCAACCTTTTGTGACATGTTGATAAAATAGTCAAGATAGTTAAAAGATTTTGGACTGTGAAAGGAGCAATTTGTACATATTGGGTGAAAGAGATACATATATTGTATTTTTATGTAAAGAAATGTGTATAGGCTGCAGGAGGTCTAACATTTCAATCGAAGGTGGGGGTATTATGAGCGATTAAAAGTAATATTCCGCGATTACGGATGAGAAAGTAATCATATAAATGCAGCCGTTGATATTCAAGCGAATTCAGAGGTTTTAACTACAGGAAAGCTGCAGTAAGGCATATTGGCTGGGGAAAATTCTAAGGAGTGAATTGCAGTCTAAGAAAGTATATTTCATATTCACACAAAAAAATCCTCCGAAATTTTAGAAATGATTGCATCTTCTATGACAACGCCCTCGACGTGCAAATAAAACAGAAATTGAATTCGTACGTTTTTAAATAATATGGTAAAGTTACATTGAATAATATAGATTGCGAAATAATCTAATGATTAGGTGAATAGATTTCAGAGAACAAAACTGTAAATGTTGACCCTCCTCTTTTCAGCGGCCGCAGATATAAAAATCTTATTATCACCTCCCAACCCCTTTCTCCTCTTCAAGAAAAATGTAGTCTTTTAAACATTTTTAAATATTGAAAAAAATCTGAAATTTCCATTAGTTATTTCCAAAAACTTTCTCTTGGTTACTTATTCTTCTTTAAAATAAATAAAGACAAAGATTAGGTTTATTTTACACTTCATTTATTTGTACTTTTTCACTTTATTTTATCTTTACAAGAGAAAAGTATTGAATTCGTGAAAATTTTCTACTTCCTTTTTTCGACGGATTTATACGTTTTAGAAGATCCTGAACACGATTTGACTGTTTTTAGAAAAAGTCTGTCCTTGAGTCTGTCTGTATATGACACAATTTTTTTGGGCGCTCTATCTCAAGAACTAATGCACGGAATTTAATCAAACTTCAGATTCAGTTAGACCTTGACATAAGTTGGTGTTTGTTAGGTTTTCGGGTAAATCACCCAACAGAAGGCTCTGTTGCATTTTTCACGATTTCCACGATAGCTATATCTCAAGAACGAATGCACGGAATTTCATCAAACTTCATATTCTTTTATATCTTGACGTAAACAGACGCTGATTAGGTTTTGGTATAATTCGCCCATTAGGTGGCGCTGCTTTTCGACATTAATCACGATTTTCGAGATAGCAGTATCTCAAGAACGAATAGATTGTCGTTTAATTTTGGCTGCAACAGACGATTTGATTTACTATATAGAAGAAGAAAATTTTGTGATGGCCATAACACACTAGTTTTAAATCTATTTTGTCCACACAGAAATAAGTTTTTCAACAGTTTGTCAATAGAGAAATTCATAAAGAGGTTCTTCCTACGATTCCTTTTAAAGAATCGTAGCTTGTTCAACTTTTTAAAAAAGTTGAATTTGTGTAAAAATGGGGTGTTTTAGAGGTTTCGTGTTCGCGGGGCATTTAAATAAAATGCTGGGACGCAGAAACGTTAACTTTTTGCATTCCTTTTTCGAGTGTAACTCGACAAAGTGACGACCCATATTAAGAGGCTACTTCACTCACGCGAAAACTGTACGGAAAAACTGTCATTTTTGGCGGCAGTGGAAAATCGTTTAATTTACAGAAAATATCTGTATATTTTCATTAAAACAGTTTTTTTCTGTAAAAATTACAAAATCCACTTTTTTTTTTCAGGAGAAAATTGTTTTTTTTTTAAAACAGTTTTTTCTGTAAAACATACACTATTTTTCTGTCAAAATTACAATTTTTTTTTTTTTTTTTTTTTTTTTTTTTTACAGCCCGGGTTCGATTCCCAGCTAGGACATTTTTCACTCTGTCTGTTTTACGCTCAGTTTAGCAATGTAAAAAAAAAAAAAAAAAAAAAAAAAGAAAAAAATATATCATACGTTTATTATTTATTAGTTTCGGGCGAATTTCACGCCTGAAAATTAATTGAAAAAATAATTGTAATTTACTTATATGCATATAAACGTTTACAAAATATTCTATGTAACTTGGTAGCGTCCAAACGATTTCGTAAAACATTAGGAGAGAAACAAAGCAGAAACCTTAGAAAACCAATAGTTTTCCGAGATTAATAGGAACATATCTATAAAATAAAAAGAATTCCTTTGCTGCCCGTAAATTTTGAATAATTTTAATAATTTTAATAATTTTAATAATTAAAAATAGGAAAATTAGTCTCACGCATCATGTGTACCCCCCCCCCCCCCCACCCCCTGAATGACTAGGCTGGAGGCATCAGAGTCAGTACAATGTAAAAAAAAAAAATCCTGAAAAAAACTGAAATTGTACTGGCAATCGAGACGCCAGTACTATTTCCGTATTTTCACGGGAAAAAAAATCCGTAAATTCCAGGAAATTTTCCGTGAATTTTGAAATATCCGTTTTTAAATTTCCGATTTTTAACAGATATCTTCCGTATTTTTTAGAAATTTTTATGTCGTTAAAATAAAATTTATAGGACCAAAAAAGAAAAAAAAAGTTACTTCGCGAGGAGAACCTTATAAGTGACAGATACATTTCTGCTTCTTTTATTCATTCCTGAGTGAGTTTATAGAAATTAACCAACCCTTGCCATGAGCAGAATCGAACCCGTAATCTCCCGTGTATACTAACCTGATGACCTAACCACTGAGCTACGACCAGTCGCGGTTTTCGTTCAAATGCTGTCACTTATTTGAATCGCTTTTTATGATGCCAAAATTTCAGGTTTCATATGTAGATCGATTTTTCCAATGTTTTTAATATTTTATTTTCATAATTTTCAATAATTTGATGTATTATTTGGTTCCTTATAACAGATAAATTTTAATTTATTATGTATTATATGTATAAAACATTGTATTAAGAGAAATAATTGCTTCTTTTTGCAACAGTACCAACTAGTGTTGAATTCAGACATTTTTCTCCGGGAGGGATTTCTGTAGCTCCGGCGAGGACATTATAGAGTTCCAGGGGGGGGGGGGAATTGTACTTTTTGGCCATTAAAAGTATAAAATCTCAAATCTTCCGGGGGGGGGACATTTCAATGTTCCGGAGGGATAATGCCCCCTCCGGGCCACCCCCTGAATTCAATACTGGTACCAAATTTATTTATTTTTTTCGAACATATACTTTTTTTTAAATTATTTGCCTGATTATCTATTTATCAATTCCAATAAAAACAACAATTATCTTAATCAGCCTTGTTTATTATATGCTATTAAAAAATATTTTTTTTAATCTCTTATTTAAAAAAACTTATGTAAATAAACAATTTTGTAATAAATTAAATTATTATATTTCAGCTATGCTGAGAGCTTTTGCGTGCGTTTCTGTTAAGCTGAATAATTAAAAAAAAAAAAAAAAAAAAAAAAAAAAAGGAGAGAAAATATTATTAATGAATTTGGGATAGGTAAGTTTAAATATGGACTAACTGATTTAATTTAAATTAAATTAGTTTAATTTACAAAAATATGAACTAAGGAAATAAATTAAAAACGTTATAAAATTAAAAACTTGATTTTTATAAAAGTAAAGAAAAAAATATTAACTAATTTTATAAATCTAATGAAAAAATTGTAAACTTTGTAAAATTATAATTTATAAATTAATAAATTTTAGCGTAATTCATAAATTTATAAGCCAAATCAGTTTAGTTTAATACCAATTTGCATAGCTATTATTTGCAGAGATATTATGTTATGAAACCTTTAAATAACACAATATTGCCTCACATTAAAAAAAAATAATAATAATAATAAAAAAAATAGTGAAAAAAAAATCATTTTGAAGTATTATCAAGAAAAAAAAAATAAGTAGATTAAAAAAAAAAAAAAATTCTGTAATTTATAAAAATAAAATAAATTTCTAAATATTTCATTAAAAAATATAAATATTACTATTCTTTTCACAATAAATTGACATGGCCTCGGTTAGAATGGGCCAGCGGGTCCAGCCGGGCCAGGCCTGTATCCTAGAAGAACCTAGTAAATACCACAATCTTAATTCGCATTTCAAAGAAGGCGATTTCTGTACTCAACCTTTAAACGTCATTTACGGAAATAGCACTGTTTTGGAAGAAATACGGACATTGCACTGTTTTGAAAGAAATACGGAGAAAATCCATTAAATTTACGGAAAACTTTCTGCATATTTACGGATTTGAAATCTCTTTAACGGAACTAATGTCATTTACGGAAATTCTACTGAAATTTTGGAAAAATGAAACTTCTCCGTAAAATTTTACGAAAAATCTCGTGTATTTTCACGGATTTTTTTAGAGTGTAGAGAATGGCAGCAAAAATGTGATCTGGCCGGACCTGGTCTGCCTGTACTCCGTTCACTAATCCGTCCCTCAACAGCCACCAGCTTTCGCTAGACAAGCTGCGCCTCACAGTTTCTGCCTCCCGTTGAAGAAAGTAGGGACCGCACGATGCTACCGTGGAAACGGAATCCTCGGGCACACTTGATCTCGGTGACGTAGCCGGAAGATCCATGATCGGAAGTTGAGTTCTGTCGACACTGACCCCGTCTGTGACTCCGCTTAGGCAATCCTCCGAAAATGGTTGATGCCGCTACGGCATCCTCTGCTGAGCTCCCGGGCATCCCCCTGAGCCGAAGCTACGTTTATTCGAGACCTTAAAAGGGGCTTGTGGTCTATAGATAGGTAAGGACTTTCAAACTACCAAACTTTGAAAAAGATTAAACAGTACCACTTTACTAAGTACTTCTTTACTAACTACTTCTTCTACACTTTACTAACTACTAACACGATTCTTTTTCAGTGCGGTAATTTATCTATGACGTATTTTTGAATCGGTGATGATTTTGATGGAGGACTTTCGTGTAAAAATTGGCTCATATCTACATTACATACTCTGCGACATTAATAAATAGCCAAATCAATAAATGTAAAAAATATCAATGTGAAATTCGAAAAAAATTGGCTACAAAAATGCCAAGGAAAACCCGTTATACCCATTGCTCATAAGTTGTCGCAAGCTGTAATAACATAAATGCACTTCTAAAGAAAAATTTATTTAGTTTTTATCTTTAGTACTAGTATATAACCCCGTCAAAAAATAACGGATTGTTGATCTGCGTTTCATTTTCATAAGACTTCATACAAACAAACAGCATGAAGATTTATTATTGAAGGGTTTGTATTGTAGAAAAATACATTTTAAAAAGGACAAATGATTTCTACAAATAAAAATAATGAGGATATATATACATATATATATATATATTGTTTAAGTTGGTGTTATGATAATGTTTCATTTATGGTTTTATCATCATCATCATCATCATCAACCGTTTTCAATCCACTGCTGGATGTAGGTCTCCCCCAGATTTTTCCATTGTTGCCTGTCTAGTGCTTTAGTCATCCAATTAACACCGGCCACTTTTCTGATTTCGTCACTCCATCTTACTTGAGGTCGTCTTCTTGGTCGTTTTACATCTCTGGGATACCACTGTAGGGTGTTTGTGCTCCATCTATTGTCTTGTCTTCTTGCAATGTGCCCAGCCCATTTCCATTTTAGCCGTTTAATTCTCTCGATGATGTCAAAAACTTTCATCTGACTTCTTATCCACGTTATTCTCTTTCGGTCTCTTCTGGTTATGCCTAGCATACATCTTTCCATACTTCGCTGTGTTGTTTGTAATCTTTGTACCATCCGTTTTGTTAGTGTCCAAGTTTCTGCTCCATAAGTTAGTGCAGGCAAAACACATTGGTTAAACACCTTTCTTTTCAAACAAAGAGGCATGTTACTCTTCAGAATAATATTGTTCTTCCCAAAAGCACTCCATCCATTTCTTATTCTTCTATTGATTTCATTCATGATACTGTTGTCTGATGATATTTCTTGTCCAAGGTACACATAACTTTCAACATCTTTAATCTCAGTGTTGTTGTAGACGATTTTCTTTTTTGATGCAAATGAATTGAACATCACCTTAGTCTTTTCCAAATTTATTTTTAATCCCACCTTAATGCTAGCTTCTGCCAAATCTTTTAGCATATTTTGCAATTCTTCAGGGCTATTACTGAAAATTAAAATGTCATCAGCAAACCGGAGATGGCTTAAATATTCCCCATTTATTCTAATCCCTTTGTTTTCCCAATCCAGCTTCTTGAAAATACTTTCTAAGACAGCAGTGAAAAGCTTAGGCGAAATGGTGTCTCCTTGTCTTACTCCTCTTCCAAGCTTGATCTTCGCTTTTCCTTTGTCCAAACGGATGGTGGCTGTTGCTTTCTTGTAGATCTTCTTTATGATATTGATATAAGGTTTGTCTATACCAATGTCCTCCAGAGAAGTAATTACTGCATATATATATATATATATATATATATTTACTCAGTATTAAATATCTGAAATAGTTCAACGATTGGACAAAACATTCAAATTAAATATTAACAAATATTCCATGTGCGAAAGTTTTTGTAAAAAAGTGTTATCAATGAGTTTTAAAACAGCTTGACTCACCATATAACTCATTGTTTGATTACATAAGAAAAATTAAATGGAAATTACGCTGTACTATGCATTTCTTATATTTTAATTACGTTTGATACGAAAGAATCATTTTACAGCATATGACCCATTATCCGGAAATCCAAAATCCGGAAAGATCCGAAGTCCGGAAAGAAAAGTTCGAAAATTTTCTAAATTTGTAAATTTTTACTAAAATTTTAGATTTTCTGAAATTTTTCGAAAATTTTACCGATTCCTAATTTTTTTTTGAGTCCATTGTGTTTCAATGTTTAATCACTAAAATAACTTTACTTCGGTGGCGGGTGAACACGGTACCCTCCCCCCCCCCCCTTCTCTTCCCGAAATTAAAAACAAATCATTTTTCTCTCAAATTTTAGTTTAAAATTAATTTATATTACGATTCGTTAGAAAAAATAGTTATGTATTTATTTCATCAGGGGTGATTCTGTTCAAGTTTTCCTAAAAATTTAAGGCATTCGATTTCGAACATAAATATTTCGAATTTTGAACGATACTCGCCGAAAAAAATCAATTATGTCTATCGTTCGCAGAAAAAATAGACAATTTCTTCAAAGGATTGTGGAAACAACGTGAATTTCGTCAAAGGATCGAAAAAAACGCAAATTTCGTTGCAGGATTGAAAAAAAAAAAAAAAACGCTAATTTTGTTAACAAATTGCAGAAAAACGCGATTTCCGTCAAAGGCTTACGAAGAAGACACAAATTTCTTCCAAGGACTCCGAAAAAAATGTAAAATTTCATCAAGGGATCACAAAAAAAAAAAAAAAAATTGGTTAAAGGATCGGAAAAAAAACTGCGAATTGCGTCAAACATTCGCGGAAAAACATGAATTTCTTCAAAGTCTAGAAAAAAAAATAAAAAATTTCTTCAAAGCACTGCGAAAAAATTTCTAATTTCGTTCAGGGATCGCGAAAAAAGTGAAATTTCGTCAAAGGATCGAAAAAAAAAACCCTGCTAATTTCGTCAATCTCAGAAAAAACTCAAATTTTGTCAAAGGATCGTGAATAAAAGGCAAATTTCGTCAAAGAATAGCAAAAAACGCAAATTTCCTCAAAGAGAACGCAAATTTCTTCAAAGGACTGCGAAAAAATGAAATTTCGTCAAAGGATCGTAGAAGAAAAACGCAAATTTCGTCAAAGAACAGCAGAAAAAAATGCAAATTTTGTCAAAGAATCACGAAAAAAAGCATGAATTTTGTCAAATAATCGTGAACTTCGGAAGGACCCGAAATCCGGAAAATTCCAAAACTCGGAAAGGCTTTGGTCTGGAGGATTCCGGATAATGAGGCTGTATTTACGATGGAAGCCAATTTCAACATCCGCCAGTAGATGACGCCACTATACTGAATCAACCTCAAATTTCTCCCTACGAAATAAATCACCGCTGCTTCTGAAAAAAAAAATGCTTACAGAAAAAGTGTTTACAGAAATGTTAATATACATTTTTTTAAAGGTTTTAAACAAAATTAAAATATTTAAAAGCTTTAATATGCTTTTACAAATATTTAAACAGCAGAATCGGATGTAGCATAATTTTTTCATTAAGCCTAACATAGCGTTTAACCATGGTCGATTCGCAAACCAGAGTGGTCGTGCCCGTGAGAGTTACAGACAGTTTCTTGCCTTCGGATTTTATTATAAGTAAGATAAAAATTTTATTTTACAACAAATTGAAACATTTTCTAATGCTTTAAAGCAAGGTGATGGAGAACTTAAAGAATGAGATCAAAGAATTTCCCTCTGTCGAAAGGCTGTTCCCTTAAAATGACGGTTTTAAGCAACAACTTTAACAAGCTTCGATTAAAAATGTTTTTTTCCCCGTAAATGTGGTATAACCAGGGGTTTACAAATTTGATAAAATCTGGTAGCCAGAAAAAAATTCTAGTAGCCAGTAAAAAATATTTACCACCCCTTCCTTCCTCGTCATTAATTTTCAAAAAGCATAAAAGTTTCTATGAATTAATTGAGGAAAAATAATAACAGGCATTGTTTAGAATTATTAGTTACATAGTTTAGAAAGATAATATAAACTAAGTTTTCTAATTAAACTTATCAAAATCATATATCTTTCAAGAAAATAAATAAATAAATACTGTAAAGAGTGAATTAACCGGCATATTCGGAAAATGCAGATTGCCGAATGCTTCAAATGTCCGGATAGATGAATGCTACAAAATCTATATCTGCCAAGGAGCGCATCGACTAAATAGTGAAGCAGGAAAACAAGTTTTTCGCCTATTTTTCTGTCCAAAAGTCTCAAATAATTCTGATTTGATTATTTTAAAATTTACGTATGATGATCTTATTTTTGCCAAATTAAAAACAAAAGTTTAAAATATTTTTTGTGTGAATATAATTTCAAAGTTTTTTTTTTTTTTTAATATTGTGAAAGTAGCGAGGGGGGGGGGGGTGGCATTTGTGTTTATTTCAAGAAAGCTTAGGTCAATTTTTGCACAAAAAAGAAACAACAAAAATCCCATTAGATTAAATAACTTGGTCTTCAGATAAAAATATTTGGTCGCCAGTGGTGACCTGGCGACGACAATGTTGAAAAAAATAAATCAATGCTTAAATCTACAGGTTTTGCACATTAAAACAAAAAATCCTGTATTCCCATAAAAAGATGGCGGGATTACTATACAACTTTTACAGTTTTGCAACAGTAACCCCAATCGAATACTGGTTGTGTTTCTTCTTATTCAAGCACATTAACTTTAAACCATTGATCGGACTTCCATAATGAAGCAAATTAGGAGATACTACATTCCTTGCCTCTCAATTACCATTAAGCAAAAGAAAAAATCTCTTTCTTTTAATGATGCTTAGTTAAAACACGATGATACTAATATAGTAAAGTCTGTAAAAACGGAATCGCTAGGGACTCAGTGTTGCCAGTTGGGCTACTTTTTTTTATTATTCAAACTGAATAGTATAATTCGCCTTATTTAATCTGTCATTAATTAAGGCGATTATAACTATTTTAAAAAAGTGGTAGTAATCAAGGAATCTGATTTTTTTTTTTTTTTTTTTTTTTTTTTTTTTTTTTTTAAAGTAGTGAACTGGCAATACTTTAAGGCATTGGAGAAAAAACGTAGACATTTTAGACAGATTTCCGTTTTAGCAGGTATATTTGTAGGGTGTTCCTTCCGTCGGGATCATGGAAATTTTCTCTTTAATAGTCATTCCGTTATAGATAGAATCCGTTTTCACAGCATGTTATAAATAATCTGTAAAAACCCATTTTTTGAAGATAAATGGACACAGATATGAATTTGTTGAATAGCATTCTATTTCTTTTAATGATGCTTATTAGTTAAAACACGATGATAATAATATAGTAAAATCTGTGAAAACGGAATCGCTATAGGAACTCCAGTGTTGCCATTTGGGCTAATTTTATTATTATTATTATTATTCACCTTATTTAATCTGTCATTAATTAAAAAAGTGGTAAGAAATCAAGAAACTTGATTTTTTTTTTAAAGTAGCGAACTGATAATACTGTGTGTAAGGCATTGGAGAAAAAATGTATTTTAGACAGGTTTCCGTTTTACCAGGTATATTTGTAGGGTAATTCCTTCCGTCGGGATCATGACAATTTTCTCTTTTATAGTCAGGATTCCGTCATAGACAGAATCCGTTTTCACAGTATGTTATAAATAATCTGTAAAAACCGATTTTTATTTTTTTTTAACATAAAATGATCACAGATATGAATTTGTTGAATAGCATCAAGCCACTCTCTTTAAGGCATACATCTTATAGAAGGAATAACTTAGATACAGACATTAAAAAGAGTCTGGACCGTATTACCATTTCGAGGAAGAAGGAATTATTATTAGAGACAACAAGAAAACGTTTATAAAACAATGCGTTACAACACTGTAAAAAAGAATGTCAGAAAACGGTGAAGTATTGTTACGGCCGATTATCTAAGCGAGGGATATAAGGACGAGGAGGGTTTGCCCTCTGTGGTGGTTATTCTAAGGTATCCTAACCCGTATTTATGACAAGGTTCAAATAAAACCACACAAAAAACTCCGAAATGGTTAGGCCAACAAGCGCGACTCACGGGATCGAACCCAGCATCTTTACCATCTACCAGGTTTGAAAGCATTACCTCTCAGTCTCTGGTGCGACGTCCGAAAACAGAAAAATTCCGGTAGCAGAGTTACTTTAAATCCTGCGTAATTTCACGAAATTCCCGTCATGAGATTGGAGAATTTCTGGTTCATTTCAGCTTAGAATGGATAATTTTTGTTTGTTTTTACATTCGATTGAAGAATGTTCAATAATTAGGAGAGGAAAACGGATATTCCGTCAAGAAACGGAAAGACTGGCAACACCGTTACCGTCAATCCTGCGTAAATATAGGAAATATAGCTTACATTTGGGACTTTCATTTCAATTTTAATTTAGATTTCAGAAATATGAGAATGAACAAATAAAAACGGGAAATGTGCAATCATTATCAACGGAAAAGTAATGTAAATTGACGGATTATTCTTACAGTGATCCGCTTCCAATTATACAACAAGTTGGAAATTGTACGTTAAACGTGACAAATGAGGTGCGTTCGCGCTATAACTAGTTTTACAATGTAAAAAAATCATATTTATTATTTCAGTGAAATGAATTGTATCGTCTGTTATGAACGATATGAGCATGCCTTTCTTTTCTCTTATTACCTATGTCGCATTTACCAGATGCGATTTTTTATTTTTTTCGACACCAGATAGTGCTGCAAAATTTACCATGGATATCTTGCTTTGCGAATGATTATTCATAGATGATTTACTCGAGGTTGCTGCTTAACTTATCCGTTCATTATTAAGTCATGAATACCGAACAATTCCAGATTAGTTACTACTAATGAAATATATAATAAAACTTCTAAACGGATCTGTTTGTAATTTTGGGAAGAATTAACGAAAACATTTCCAATTGAATGGATAGTTTAAAAATGTAAGAAAATTTTGTATACATTTATATCAGCTAAAAGTATCAAAGTTACATACAGAGCCTAATAATCCAAAAGGCATGTAAAGCACATGCTTCCCCTCTAAAATTTAAAAAGGTCCCCAAAATGACTGTGAAGAGAACTCTCTAATTCCCATTTTCCCTTTTTACATTGTATTTAATATTTTGGAAAAGAAAATTTGCTTAATCCAAGAGGAAATCCACGCACTATACTTCAGAAACTTATTTAACAAGGAAATATAAATATAATCAATAGGATGTTAATTAATCATATAGCATCCTGATGTGCCTGTTAAAAACAACCTGGGAAATTGAGCATTACAGCTATATGTGCTAAATATACCTAAGTGGGTAAACTTGTTGTGACGTCACATCAAAAACATTTAAACTATTAGGTAGGCTAGAATTATAGGAGTCTTTTAAGGTAGGCAAATTCCTAAAATAGTATGTTCTTTTACTCAGGAAGTAGAATATTTATTTTTTCGTTGAATTGCAACAGCTTGAATTAAAAGTATTTTGGTGGTTTTATGGTAATTATGGCCCGACCCGAGACTTCTAAAAAAAAATAACACGGGCACGACCCAGGTATAGTGAAGTCTAGGCCTGGCACGCGTCCAGCTCGAGTCTAATGAAATAAATTTGACCCAGTCCCATGCAGATCTCTAAATCCCCCTCCCCCTCCACACACACACACATACATACCAGCAGGCCCATGTTGGGCTGTCATTTTATTTATTTACTTTTGTAAAAAATATATTGATGGTGTAGATTTGTTTAGCGAAATCTTTAGAAATGCAATTTGGTTTAATAAGTTGCACAGATGTATTTTTTTTTCTTATCTTTATTTTCTTTGTAGAGCTTTAAAACTATGATTTTCTTTTTACCATCGTTTTCTTTTATGCTAAAGTACGTTGATTTTCTTACTGAATCTTCATTTGAATGTATTTGTCTTAAGTCATTTCTTTGAATCAGTGTTTATGTACGTAATTGTTCAGGTGGTCATTAATATCCTGTATTCCATGAATTCCGAACAATATACGAAAATAAAATCTATGCATAAGTTAAGTGTACTTTTTGAATAATTTTAATTGTAGGATAATGTTGCTTCAGAAATAAAGGCTCGTTTTGTAAATATTCTGTCGCGCCGGAACGTTTAACTTTTATACCGGCTGGTCGGGCTCCGGCCGGGTCTGGACATTTCGGCCCGTGCAAATCTCTAGGATACCGCTGCCGCATGTTTTAAATCTTCTTTCAGAATCTGAAAGAAGATAGCTGCTGAAGAAGTTGTGCTGCCATCTATTGAATAGTTTCCATACTATCATACTTGACCCATGAATGACTGAGACTGAACAAACTCTAGCCATAAACGAACTTCTTTTTTTTTTCTTTTTGGATAATAATAACTCCGCAAATTTTTTTATTCCATTCATATCATCCGTATTTTTACACATTTGTTTCATATCATAACAAATCGTTTTCAGTCAATAAATTTATTTATTTTTATTCGTGCGTTTTTAATTCGTTTTCTAACTAATCTGCTGATCTGCTCCGTGTTATGTTAGCAGGAACAGAATGAGAATAAGGCATCGGCATGGGCACACGCTCAGGGTCTCCAAAATTAGAGGACACCAAATTAATCTGTAGGTATAGTTGTAAAAACTGCAGTAGCATTTCATTATTTATCTTGGCCTTCTGTTATACTATAGCAAGATCAAGATGTTAATACTATTCGGTTGTTAGGAAAGTTCCTTCCGTTTGGCAAAATTGGTTCGCATCGGAAAATTCTATTATTTAATTATTAGACATTCATTAATTCCGATATCTAATGTCTAATAATTAACAGTCAGAATTTTCCGGTACGAATTGGTTTTCCCAACCAGAAGGAACTTCCCGAACAACTCAATAGATCATGAAAATAATTTTTTAACACTTTTCAACATATTTCAAAAGTATTTATGAATTTGGTTTTTCTGTTTACGGTCTATGGAGAAAAATCGTTTTCTCTGAATTTTAATGACGTTTCACTATTTCAAACAAAATGAAATTGATATGCATCACTGAGGTGGGAGACATCAAGTTTTCTGTAGAGTATAAGTACGAATTATATTTCGTTTACAGGGGCACTCAAAAGTATTCTGTTACATTAGGATCAAAGTGAAAAATCGTTTTCAGTGCATTTTAATAATGTTACACTGTTTCAAACATAATGAAATTTATATGTAATGTAACACTGAGGTGGTTGCCAACATGCTTTTTATAGAGTATGTAGCATATATAGTTCGTTTACAAGGACACACAAAAGAATTTCATTGCATTATGATCTAGGGTGAAAATCGTTTGCAAGGTATTTTAATGATTTTGCACGATTTCAATGAAGTTGATATACGTTACGTGCACTACAGCATTGTTTTCTATAAATTATTGAGTACGTAGAATTTATCGTCTATTTACAGCGATACTCAAAAGAATTCGGTTACAGGACTAGCCGTGAGCCGTAACTATGCTGGATGTGTGTTTTCAACTGTGGTATGCATTTTAAAACTTAATAAGCAGTAATTACGCTACCACGCATGCGCGGCAGTGTATTACTGCTTTTTTTACTGTTTATTACTGTTAAGTTTACGATATAATAGTGGTTGCTAGGGTGCCAGTATTATACCGTAACATCAACAATTTTTCTTTGCAGTGTACTTTTGATTAAATAAGTAGATTGCTACACTTGTTCCCTATACAAATATTGTCCGTCTTGATTGGTACTATAGCTCCTCTTTTCTTGTTAAAAAAGTTTACAAACATTCTTTATTGCTGGTTAATACGCAGTGTAATACGAGAGGAAGGTTATATATACATATATTCACATTCTTAAAGATTATCTTCTTGCTAAATTGCTAAATAAGAGTACGTTTTCAGAAATACAACGAATTTTAAACCTCAGAAGACAAGGATAAAAAGGTGTGTTTTTTTTTAATTTATATATTCGAATATTCACATTCTGAAAGGGCCGTAACGAGGCGAGGGCAGGGTTGGTTGAGCCCCCTCTATACATTATCTTTCAATACTAATATCATATACATTACACTTAAAATTTTAAAAAATTCGTAATCAAAAAGTTTTTCGCAGGGAGAACTTACCCTCTACTTCTGTCTATATATTTGCATAGCATTAAAGTAGAGGGAGAAAGACAAGCTGTGAATTATCCACACCAAAAAATTTAATCCCTATCCCTTTCCTCTGACTTCACCGACTGATTACGGCTCTGTCAGCACGATTACCTTCTTACTAATTTCCTAGATCGGGGTATGTTTTGAGAAGTACAATTCCAATTTTAAACCTAGGAAGAACAGGATAGTTTTTTTTCTTCCTTTATTTCCTTTCTTATTTTTATTATTATTATATCTTAATATTCATATTCTGAAGGATACGGATACCTTTTATTAATAATTTCCTAAACAGAAGTACCTTTTCAGAAGTACAATTCGAATTTTAAATCTCGGAAAACAAGGATAAGAAGTTGTTTTCTTTCACTTGTTTCATTATTATTATTATTATTATTATTATTATTATTATTATATTCGAATATTTACATTCTTAAGGAGCCAAGAGTCTTACCAATTTGCTAAATAAGAGTACATTTTCAAAAATACAATTTCGAATTTTAAACCTTGAAAAACAAGAGTAAAAAGTATTTTTTTTTTCTTGTTTTTAATTATTATATTCGAATATTCACATTCTTAAGGATTATTTTCTTACTAATTTGCTAAATAGAAGTACATTTTTAGAAATACAATTCGAATTTGAAATATCAAAAAACAGTCCTAATATGTGTATACATATTTTCTTGAAAATCGAAATACAAATTTGATACAGAAGGCATCTGTTGATATTATTAGACTCGGTAGACTTTGGATTTTTTTTTTCAGTATTTTATTATACTTTTTTGGAATATTATTAAATGATTTTATGAAAAATATGAGTTAATCACGAAAAATGAAATTTTCTTATAGTAAAATTCATTTCTTTTTTTTAAAGAAAATTTAAAAACTTCACTTTTTAAAAAGTTTAACGACTAGATTTTTTAAAAGTTAAATAATTTAAGAGAAAAAAAAATGCCACATTACACGACACATGTAAAAACAAAGCAAAAAAAGACTATTTTACTTAAATTAAAAAAATAATAATAAACAATTTATAATTGCCAATCCGGTCCTTAATTTTATAAAACAAACCATAGGGAATGTAAATAAATAATATCAAGTAAACTGATAAATTTATTTTGAAATCTTTTCACTTTAAATACACCGATATATTTAAAAAAACACAAAAAAAGGAATTTAAAGATTGCAACACTAAATCAATTAAAGGGAAATGGATGCAGCAAAGACCTTTTTCATAGAATATACTAGGAATATATAAATGCATTTTAAGTAAAAATTTTCAAATTAGAATTTTGCATAATTTTTCCTTAAATGAAGGGCAGAGAGTCCTTTTAAGGCGGTTGGTCAGTCAGGTCTCCGATTTCCCTCACTAATGTTAAACCTATGGACGTAGAATACATTCGTATATTTAAAATATCTCCTCATGAAATTAATATTTTTAACTTCTTTTTTCTGTCTATTTTTCTTAAAAGATGGCTCTTTTTTTCTTAGTTGACAAAATATTTCTAAAATATATACTTAATTTTATTTGACGTGTTAATCTTACAGCCCGTCAAATTTTAACACATATAACATTAAATTAAGCATATATTTTAGAAATATTTTGACAACTAAGAAAAAAATGAGGCATCCTTTAAGAAGAGTACACAAAAAAGAAGTTAAAAATATGAATTCCATGAGGAGATATATTAAACATACGAATGCGTTCCACGTTCATAGGTTTAACATTAGCGATAGGAATTGGGGAATTGGCTGACTCACACCCTTAACCCTACACTGCACGATTTTTTTCTTTTGGGAGTACATTTTTTATACTTATATTTAGGGTTAGATACAACAAACTTTAATTAGTAATTCTTCGCCTGGTTTGATCGCAAAATTTTGTAATTACGTAAGGCGAATATTTCTATTCAAATGTAATGGTAGCCTGAAAACAGAAATAGATTTATTAAACATTAAATTCTAATTGATTCATATGTGCAGTGTAGTGTTAAAGGGGAAACTTTTTATACTGTCTAAATATCTAACACCCTCGAAGCATCACCGCTCCTCAAACAACACATATCGCTGACAAACCACTCCAGAGCCACTCTGAACAAACCTGTATATGTAACATATTTTTGGTTGGTAAAAAATTCTCTCGGAATTGTGTCGTGTGGTGGCACACTTCACTTGTTCCTGTGACGTTTTCCTCCCCATCTTTTGATCGTAATGAGTAATCAATATTTGCCTCTTTTAGATGATCACTTACTTTACACCCTTCGGGAGGCCCTGGATTATTAGCTCCCCATTTCTACCTCCTACACCCCCCCCCCCAAGTCTCTTATTATAGAGAAATATTTCTCACTTCACTAGTGCCCTGTCACCCCACCCTTGTGTAATTTAATGTTTATCAAGCTGTGCTAAATATCCCCGTCCGCCATTTTTGGTCATGAAAACATATTTCACACATTCGTAAAATAACGTAACTCAAAAAATGAAATTACACTCGAGCACGTTCATACCGGTTTTCACTATCAAAATGAAAGTAAATGATTGATATGATATAAAAAATACATGCAGGAAACGTGGCTGTAACGAACAAAAATTTTGTAAGCACATTTAAATAAAAAAGACGACACTCTTAGTTTTTCGAAAAAAAAAAAGTGTTCTAACCACTTTTACCTTGCCACTTTGTTTTACCACTACCCTTGACAGGTAACAATAAGACATACATTTACATTTACTATTGCTTCATATATTAAATTATTTTTATTATTATCTTGTACTATTGATAGTATATGTCTACATTTGCTATTATTATTTCATTTATGTTTCATCATTTATTACTTTTTTCAAAGAAAGGTTCGTTTAAAGTTCCATACACAGTGACCGAACTTATTTCAGACATGTGTTTCATTCTTTATTATTTTACAATTCGGAACCGAACCAATTTTCCAAACCAATAATTTATGATTTAAAAAATATATATACTGAAAAGTTATTATGTCTATTTAAACCTTTTGTATTATTATTTCATTTATGTTTCAGCATTTACTTTTTTTCTTTTTTTTAAAAAAAGGTCCGTTTAAAGTTCCATGCATAGTTGCTGAGACTTTTTTATTTCAAACATGTATTTCATTCTTTAATTTTACAATTAGGACTACTTTTCCGATGTATGAGTTTAAAAAAAATAATTTAAAAAAAAAAGAAAAAAAACTGAAAAGTTGTTATGTCTATTTAATCCTTTTGTATTATTATTTCATTTATGTTTCATCATTTCTTACTTTTTTTTTTAAGACCAGGTTCGTTTAAAGCTCCATAAACAGTTGCCGAAACTTATTTCAGACATGTGTGTTCATTCTTTAATTTTACAATTAGGAACCGAACCAATAATTTATATTAAAAAATACTGAAAAGTTATTATGTCTATTTAATCCTTTTGTATTATTATTTCATTTATGTTTCATCATTTATTACTTTTTTTTAAAAAAAAGGTTCGTTTAAAGCTCCATAAACAGTTGCCGAAACTTATTTCAGACATGTGTGTTCATTCTTTAATTTTACAATTAGGAACCGAACCAATAATTTATATTAAAAAATACTGAAAAGTTATTATGTCTATTTAATCCTTTTGTATTATTATTTCATTTATGTTTCATCATTTATTACTTTTTTTTAAAAAAAAGGTTCGTTTAAAGCTCCATAAACAATTGCCGAAACTTATTTCAGACATGTGTGTTCATTCTTTAATTTTACAATTAGGAACCGAACCAATAATTTATATTAAAAAATACTGAAAAGTTATTATGTCTATTTAATCCTTTTGTATTATTATTTCATTTATGTTTCATCATTTATTACTTTTTTTTAAAAAAAAGGTTCGTTTAAAGCTCCATAAACAGTTGCCGAAACTTATTTCAGACATGTGTTTCATTCTTTAATTTTACAATTAGGACTACTTTTCCGATGTATGAATTAAAAAAAAATAATTAAAAAAAAAAAGAAAAAAAAACTGAAAAGTTGTTATGTCTATTTAATCCTTTTGTATTATTATTTCATTTATGTTTCATCATTTCTTACTTTTTTTTTTAAGACCAGGTTCGTTTAAAGCTCCATAAACAGTTGCCGAAACTTATTTCAGACATGTGTGTTCATTCTTTAATTTTACAATTAGGAACCGAACCAATAATTTATATTAAAAAATACTGAAAAGTTATTATGTCTATTTAATCCTTTTGTATTATTATTTCATTTATGTTTCATCATTTATTACTTTTTTTTAAAAAAAAGGTTCGTTTAAAGCTCCATAAACAGTTGCCGAAACTTATTTCAGACATGTGTGTTCATTCTTTAATTTTACAATTAGGAACCGAACCAATAATTTATATTAAAAAATACTGAAAAGTTATTATGTCTATTTAATCCTTTTGTATTATTATTTCATTTATGTTTCATCATTTATTACTTTTTTTTAAAAAAAAGGTTCGTTTAAAGCTCCATAAACAGTTGCCGAAACTTATTTCAGACATGTGTGTTCATTCTTTAATTTTACAATTAGGAACCGAACCAATAATTTATATTAAAAAATACTGAAAAGTTATTATGTCTATTTAATCCTTTTGTATTATTATTTCATTTATGTTTCATCATTTATTACTTTTTTTTAAAAAAAAGGTTCGTTTAAAGCTCCATAAACAATTGCCGAAACTTATTTCAGACATGTGTGTTCATTCTTTAATTTTACAATTAGGAACCGAACCAATAATTTATATTAAAAAATACTGAAAAGTTATTATGTCTATTTAATCCTTTTGTATTATTATTTCATTTATGTTTCATCATTTATTACTTTTTTTTAAAAAAAAGGTTCGTTTAAAGCTCCATAAACAGTTGCCGAAACTTATTTCAGACATGTGTTTCATTCTTTAATTTTACAATTAGGACTACTTTTCCGATGTATGAATTTAAAAAAAATAATTAAAAAAAAAAAGAAAAAAAAACTGAAAAGTTGTTATGTCTATTTAATCCTTTTGTATTATTATTTCATTTATGTTTCATCATTTCTTACTTTTTTTTTTAAGACCAGGTTCGTTTAAAGCTCCATAAACAGTTGCCGAAACTTATTTCAGACATGTGTGTTCATTCTTTAATTTTACAATTAGGAACCGAACCAATAATTTATATTAAAAAATACTGAAAAGTTATTATGTCTATTTAATCCTTTTGTATTATTATTTCATTTATGTTTCATCATTTATTACTTTTTTAAAAAAAAAAGGTTCGTTTAAAGCTCCATAAACAGTTGCCGAAACTTATTTCAGACATGTGTGTTCATTCTTTAATTTTACAATTAGGAACCAAACCAATAATTTATATAAAAAAAATACTGAAAAGTTATTATGTCTATTTAATCCTTTTGTTTTATTATTTCATTCATGTTTTCACTATTTCCCTTTTTTTTTTTTTTTTTTTTTTTTTAAGAAAAAAAAAAAAAAGGTTTGTTTAATGTTCCATACACAGTTGCTGATACTTTTATTTCAAACATGTGTTTCATTCTTTAATTTTACAAATAGGGGCTAGTTTCCCAAATCAATAATTTATGATTGAAAAAAAAAAAAACTGAAACGTTTGTTTTGTCTATTTAATTATTTTGTAATATGAGTTTTTCAAATGTCTTCGAAAAATCTTCCCTAGTCTATTGTCATATTAACCAATAAGTTGCGTTGTCAATTTTTAGTCCAATATGAAGATTCAAAACGGGGTTTATGAGTTAATAATACCCGAAATATTTATATATTTTTTTAGATTTCACTAATTGCTATATTCATTAAATTTCAGAAGAAAACTTTTGTTATAGCTACTTTTAATTTTTGAAATCTAAAAATTACTTTTCTCGAAATATTAAAAAAAAAAAAAAAAAAAGAAAAAAAAAGAAAGAAAGAAAAGAAAAGAAAAGAAAAGAAAAGAAAAGAAAAGAAAAGAAAAGAAAAGAAAAGAAAATCGGACCAGAAAAAGTTAATGAAATAGTGTCGGCAAGTTTGATTGCACATCATATCAGATTTTTAAAGCCAATATGCAGTTGCTAAGCGATCAGCTATCTTTAAATCGCCTGATAAACACCTTGTCCTTTAGCGATAAAGACACCATGGAAAGACACAATAATTGTAACGATCTGACACATTCTTGAATTTATTTTTGTTCGTAAGTGCATGCAGTGTTGAATTCAAACACTTTTCTCCGGGAGGGATTTCTCCGGGATTACACTTTTTGACCATTAAAAGCATGCAATCTCAAATCTTCCGGGGGGGGGGGGATCTCAATGCTCCAGGCGGAATGTCACCTCAGGGCCACCCCCTGAATTCAACACTGAGTGCATGAGATTGACAAGTGTTCTTACCCAGAAACTAATCGAATAGTTTTTCTGTCATTTTTTAATTTTTCAGAAAATGCTGTCACAGTTGACATTTTAAACCAAATTTTCGGACTCGGTAGTCCAATAAAGGTCATTATGAGACAACAACCGTTTATAATTCAAGTTGTATTTAATTTATTGAAAAAATTAAAAACATTCGATTCTAAATCACTTCAATAGTCATGCCTGAAAGTGTCATGCTTTTATTTTTAAAAATAAGTCCGTAAATGTGTCAGAAAGTTTCGCGTATAAACCCCTCCCCCCCCTTTTTTTTATAAAAAAAAAAAATCCTTAAATTCGAGTTAAATCAGAATTATAGAAGATTCTTCTTTAGTAAGGTAATCAAGCGTCCCTGAATTTCGCCAAAATTTATTTCCTTTTTTTTTTCCAAAATGAAGAATTGAAACGCTTTATCATATTTTTAGTCAGAAGATTTTGAACCCATGATCGTAAAATGAAAAACAAATACCAATACGATGCATCCATTAAGTATGTGTGTGGGAGGGGGGCGAAGGGGGTGGCACAGAAAAAACTTTACTAGAAAATAATAAATAGAATTTTTTTTTTCAAAATCATCAAAATAAAAGAGAATTTGCTAAATTAAATTTTAAAATCCAGGGAGGGGCAATACCCCTTACCTATAAAAGCATTCCGCGCTCCCTGATTTCAGAAACTAAATTAATATTCGAAATCTTCCTACTATTGATTTTAAGAAAAACTAAATAAAGTTCTCCCCGGTGTCCATTAATGGAGCCTCTTTATTTTGCTATTTATCATCACGTGTGAACGAAAAGCCTGTGTGTGACATTTTCAAACTATTTTGTGTTCACCCTCCTCTTCCCTTTTTTATGGTTTCATTGCTTCCTGGTCGCTGATCTTTGGACGATGTCCACTTGGCCATAAACATATAATGAAGAATGTAACAGCAGCAGATGGGACAACTTGTCCCTCTACCGCCCCTCCTCCTCCACACACCGTCTTTTACCGAGATACAGTTTTGAATGCTGTTTAAATTAGTGTGACGAAATTATTTTTTTTATAATATTTTCCCCATATGTAGTATATGTTTTTTGTGTGAATATATAAGGTGTATCTGAACTCAGAACTTTCGGAGGTGCTTTCACGTATAACACACACCTTAACAATGGATGCTTTATACATGAATTTTAATACTGATATAAAACTTCTAACAACAGTAATAAAGTAACAGACCCAAATTTATATAGACGATCTTTGTTCATAAATTAAAAACACATGAGGTAATTAGTCCACTGTTTATTTAATTAATTTTAAAAACAAAGAATAGAAAGAAGAACCTAAGCAGATGACGATCGTCTGCAAAACCACAAATCGCCAATAAAGAAAAATATTCCGATATCAGTATTTTGATATTATTTTTATCAAGCAAAAGTATATTTTAATAATTATATAGTAAATAAGTCCTGATTTTATTTAAATTTTTTTATTAAGTGGAGATTACTGCTCATCCGCCCAAAAAAGTAATTCAACTTCGGCATTTTTTTTTTTTTCATAGAAAGAATAAAGTAAACACAAAAACTGAATTTAACCACTTATTATTCACAGATTTTACTATAAAAAATATTTTTATTATGCTACAATAATTATTAAAATTGATGGAGATATTGTCAGTTGCATTTGGGTATCCTGTTATTACGCGCCTCGCGCTGTGTAATGCACAATTTGTCAAAGTAATCTAAATTTAAAAAAAAAAAAAAAATCAGAAAACATATTGAAGAATGTGGAATTGGAAGTGCATAAACTTATTTTTGATGAAATGGAATGAAATTTGGTAAAATAATAGTTGTTTGAAGAAAGTGTCATTTTTTTCTCTAACTTCAACGTAGCTTTAAAAAAATATTATCATTATTTTTTTTACAAATTAAATAGTTTTTAATTCCCAAAACATAAAGAGTTAATTGGTTGATCCATTTAAAACGCTCAAAAATATCGTTTCCAGAAAAACCGCGTTTAAGATTTTACTAAAGAAAAAGAGTATGCAATTTTTTTTTAGTTAATCGTAATATTTTGAAACTCACAGTTAGTCTGTGATTGCTGGATTTATACCTACGAAGCTAAGAATTCAGCACGCGTGCAGCAGTGTCCCATCGAATCCTGTTACACCTGTTTTTCACCTGGTCCGCTCTCGCTTTCAATTAACTGTAACTTTTTAAATGTTTCGAATTTTACATAACCGTTCTAAGAACTTATTCTACACACTACAAAAATTCGAAAAATGTATTACTTTATTATTTTATTATTTATTTTTTTTAATGAACGGTAACCATTTTGTAAGCAAAGATATAGTATATTATTATATACAGTGTCTCACATAAGTGATGGGACACTTGTGCTTTACAAAAGGAAACTAATCAAATAAATTAAAAAAACATGTACACATTTTTTTGTGGGTGTGTTTCATACTTAAATTTAGTAAAGATTATTACATAATATACATTTTGTCAAAATATTAAAATATTAATTTAATAAAAATACAAATGTTTAGAACGGAGCAAAAAATAGCTCACATAAGTGATGGGACACCATTATATATGCAACAAAAATCGTCTGAAATAAGCAATAAAAATATTTTTGGGGGTTTTATTTTTACTTAAAAGCAATTGGCAATAATTTATAAAATAGTCTGCAGTATTTCTCTCCAGTTTGTTTTGGAATTTTTGTGTTTTTTAGCTCTGTGTAGCCATGAATGCTAAACGAAAAGAAACTTCGCCTGAAATTCGAAAATTAGTTATTAATTTGCATATTGAACGTGGAAAATCTATTAGAAAAACTGCTGAAACAGTTAACTTGAGTCGTTCAACAGTTTTCAATATCATTAAACGATATAAAAAGAATCATATGATTCAGGATAAAAGAAGACCTGGCCGACCATCAAAACTATCCAATGGAATAAAGCGAATTATCGTTCGAAATATTAAAAAAAATCCAAGAATTAGTGCTTCAAAAGTTGCTGCTGATTTACAAGCATTATATGGAATAATTGTTAATCCTGAGACTATTAGAAGGGTAATTCGATCTGCTGGATATCACGGTAGAGTAGCCAGGAAATAATTCTTCGTAAGTGAAAAGAATAGAAAACTCAGACTAGCTTTCGCAAAATCCAACATAAATAAGAATTCTGATTACTGGAATAAAGTTATATTTGCTGATGAGAGTAAATTTAATATATTTGGTTCTGACGGTAGAATCTTGGTGTGGAGAACACCCAGGGAAGAATTTCGCAAACAGAACTTGGTACCAACAGTAAAACATGGTGGAGGAAGAGTTATGGTATGGGGGTGTATGTCGTCCGCTGGAGTTGGTAATCTTGTTTTTATTGACAGTATAATGGATCAGTACAAGTATATTGATATTTTAAAGCAAAATTTGAAATCTTCAGCACGAAAATTGAACCTTCATAACGATTTTAAATTCTACCAGGACAATGACCCCAAGCACACTGCTCTGAACGTTAGACTCTGGCTGCTATATAACTGTCCTGAAATAATAAAAACACCACCACAATCTCCAGACTTAAATCCCATAGAGAATATTTGGCAAGAATTGGAATCAAGAATTCGCAAACACACCATTTCTTCAAAACAACAACTAAAATCGGTGCTTGAAGAAGAATGGGGTAAAATCACTCCAGAAATCACAAAAAAATTAGTCGAATCCATCCCAAAAAGACTAAATCATGTTTTAAAAGAAAAAGGAAATCCAACAAAATATTAAAACCTTTTAAAAAGTAAAATTTTTGGATAAATATTTGATGGAAAAGTAAGTGTCCCATCACTTATGTGAGCCATTTTTTGCTCCGTTCTGAACAATTGTATTTTTACTAAATTAATATTTTAATATTTTGACAAAATGTATGTTATGTAATAATTGTTACTAACTTTAAATATGAAACACACCCAAAAAATTTTTGCACATGTTTGTTTATTTATTTTATTGCAGTTTCTTTTTATAAAGCACAAGTGTCCCATCACTTTTGTGAGACACTGTATATATATATATATATAACCTCTTCTGCAATAAACATTAAATTAACAGCCAGAGCCACACACTTACTCAATCTCTGTTTTTTATAGATTTAAAAAAACGCATAAGGTAATTAGTCGTTTGTTTATCAATTAACTTCAAAAACAAAGAACAGAAAAAAAAATTATGCAGACGATAACCGTCTGCAAAATTCCAAACCATGGGAAAAAAAGTGTTTTCCGATATCAGTCATGATTTATTTGGACTTTTTTCTTTTTGAAGCAAAAGTGCAGAAAGTCAGAAAACTTATAGTGATTTTGTCTACAGTAAATTAATCAAGTGCGGCCATATGCAAAAATCTTTTATTTATTTTTTTAAACTAAATCCTTCTTCGACCACTAATTAAAGGCAACGGCAGAAATTACGTTGATGTCAACTGAAGAAGATTAAATATTTGAATCACAAATCCTACTTTAATTGCTGTTCTAAATTAAAGAATTTCTTTCTTTACCAGAAATTTGCATAGAAGATAACAAATGAAAACTCTCAAAAAAGAAAAAAAAACATCTAGACCAGTTGACATGTTTTAATGGGAATTTCGGGTAACCAGGCAATTAAACGTTTGCAAACTTAGACACGTTTTTTTATTTTTTTCCCATACAATTTTCGTTAATAATAAAATTAACTTGAAGAAAAGAATGTGTTTAAAATAAGCTGTGAATGTTGAACACTAAAGTAATGTTTACATACTTTGGCTTCATACCCTAAATTGCTACCCAGCAATTATCGAAGGCTTAGCCAAATTCTATGAGAAAATGAATAATTTTTACAAAGAAATATGGATAAAAATATGTGGGATTATTTTTTCCCCGTGTAAGTAAGTGATCCCTAGTTGCTTAGACTTAACTCGTTAAAAATGCTCGAAAAACTGTAACCACGAATCTTGCAATTACAAAAGATTAACAAGGTTTTAAATTTTTGAATGCACAAAATTTTAAACGCTAGGAGAATTAAAACTCATAATTGGCACGCGATTTAAAAAACATAATTTCATAGAAAATTAATTAAAATGTATGAAAAGAAAAGAACAATTTTGTTACTAGAATTCTAAAAGAAATAAAATCAGTTTTTCATCACGCTTACATAAATATGTTTAACGATTTTGATTTATAAGGGATGTAAATAAAAATCAGGCTAAATTTAGTACCATTGAATCTGTGATCATTCTGAATCAATGAACCAAGTCTCGCCAATTAAAGATCCTATACTTAGGATCTATTACTTATGTACATATATAAAGAATGGTTAATTTATTATTATTATTATTTTATATAAATCTGGGACATACTTTTATTATTTGTTTGCGACAGTCGTTTAATACTTTCAATAGAAACAAGTTGGAAATTGTACGTCAAACGTGACAAATGAGGTGCGTTCGTGCTATAGCTAGTTATATAAATATTCAGATCTTCTTGATTTTTAATTCTGTGAAATGAATTATATCGTCTGCAGATTAATTTCTGTCATAAAATAAGTATCTCGGTCGCTTGACGATTCAACTTCGGAAGCTCCTATAACAGAAAAGCACCGATTTAAAAAAAAAAAAAAATTCAAATTTCTTAATAAATATTTTTATTAATATTTCCTAAAGTTTTGATTCGATTTTCATAAAATTTGAAATGTCTCGACAAATTTCTGCAAAGATAATATATCTAAAATTTCAAACCATTCGGTTGGGTAGTTTTTGCGTTGTTATATGCGGACGGACGGACAGGCGGACGGACGGACAGACGGACGGACAGACAGACGGACGGACGGACGGACCAAGCGACGACAATAGGTGCTACGTATTTATATAATTACGAACGCACCTAAAAAGACGCGTCATAAAAGAAAAAAAAAAAACGCTGATCGTGGGGAAAATAAACAAAATCATTGTCGTGTGCATGTGATTTGATTTAGAAAATTTAGAATTAATCACAGTAAGATATTCCAAGCAGCTGTGTATATGTGAAGGAGAAGGGGATTCCAAAAAAATTCTATATCATAAAGCAAAAACAATATCGGTGAGTGATGTTGACGTCATATTGATAGTGGCAACGGCCTCGCCAATAAATTTCGCTATTATTGCAATTTTTTTTTACTTCTAGAAAACGTACAATTTCACGCCGTTGAATAGAACAAAAATATTTTTTCAAATACAGTTTGTTTGAAAATTGTATCTAAATTTAGTGATTTTTTTTTTTTTATGGATTGCAAATTAATTTTCAAGCATGAATAATTTTAAATCTGCGAGCAACACTCAATTACGGACGATTAACCCGTTTGCACCTAACGATTTGTTTGTTTCCGTGTAATATTCTATAACTAAATTTTCAAACGGAATTACAACTTATTATTACGTATTATTACTTATTTTACTGTTTATTACTGTTGATTTTACGGTATAATACTAGCAGCTGGGATACCAGTTTTATATCGTAAAATCAACAATTTTTTTTTTTTTTTTTTTTTTTTTTTTTGCAGTGTAGATAATAAACAAAAATGCAATAGAACTATAGAGCTACGCGCTTAAACACTGAAATAATCATAATCACAAAGGTTGCTAGTAGTAACAAATAGTGAACTGCTTCGCGACTGACCGCTGACACGCGGCTAATGCGAAAGTACCAAAAATGTTTTATGGTGTAATTGTTGGGCAGTCCAAGAAAATATACTAAATGCAAAAAATCTATTAGAGTTTTAAAATTAAAACTATTTTCACCCACGTTTCTGTATACCAGGCATACATTAGACATCTTTAAGCCATGTAAAAGGCAGGATTGCCTGGTATTTTTAAATCGATATGGAATTTAATAATAAATTATATATCATTTAATAATATAAATTTATAAATTATTATTAAATATATATGAATTATTATAAATTTAATAATAATAAAAATACAATATGTAACGATGCAGCATCTTTTAACTTACCGAAATTGTGGCTCGAGTGACTCCATGGTTACAAATATGAAAATAAACAACCCAGTAAAAATAAAAGATAATGTGCGTAATTTTTAAAAAGTACATGGAAATTAAATGATAGTATTTCAAATAATATCTTCAAAGACCGTGCAATTATAGAATATTCTCATTTGTTTTTGAAAATGGCTCGGAGTGAACATGTCAACAACCTAATAAAAGTTACTTTTTTGCATATTATGTTGTTAATTTACATCTTTCAGCATTTAAAAAATATATAGTGATATGGAATTTTTAACGAAGTTTTGTGTGTGTCCCTGTAAATTAATGATAAATACAATGCACGTTACAATCTATATAAAACACTATAAACGAAAATAAAAATTGAAAAAAAGTACCCCATCCTTTCCGAGTTAAGTAACTATTTTGGTCCTGCCGTTGTATTCCTTCGGGTTTCACTGCCTACGTACTCATCAAAGGGAAAAACAACTTTTACAGGCATAAGATAAGCTTCAGCTGTGCCACCGGAATACACGGACGGAAGAGCATTCCGCGGTGTCGCTCAGTGATATGATGGACTAAGTTCGTAGCCAGTAAAAAGGTGCCGGAAGTTGCAGTCTACCTCAGTGATACAAATCAATTGTATTATGTTTGAAGTATCATGACATAATTGAAATGCACCACAAACGGTTTTCCCATATAGATCATATTGTAACGGAATTCTTTTGTGCATCCCTGTGAATGAAATATAAATTCTATTTCCTCAATACTTTATTGAAAGTATGTTACTGTCCACCTCAATGATGCATATCAATTTCATTGTGTTTGAAAAAGTGTAACATCAATAAAATACACCAAAAACGAATTTTCCCTATAGACCGTAATGTAACAGAATTCTTTTGAGAGTCCCTGTAGACGAACTGTAAATGCTAAACATTTAATTTTCAAAAGAGAATATACTATAGTAAAATATCAATTACATGGCAATACGAGTATATTTATGAAAGTTAGAACGTCGACAGACAGACGGCCAGACACTGTTAAGTTATGTTTAAAATTAAAAAAAAAAAAAGGTTTTTTTTTTTTTTTTTTTTTTTTTTTTTTTTTACTATTGTACTTATTGAAAGTTGTGTTGAAGGAAACAAGAAACTTTCATTAAATTAATTTTCTGGTTCGACGAATCTATGTTAGTCTGGAGGTAATGTATTACGTATCAAATATTCAGAACAAAGACAATTTTTTAATTAAAATGCATTTATTTATCTTAACTACTCTGGGCTTTTAAATAAAATCTGCCAATAAGGCGATTTTTTTTCCTTCTGTGAAAAAAAAGGCTCTGTAGACAAATATTAATCTGGCTAATTACAATTAATCTGATACAGACAAACATACGTCTAAAATCAGTGAAATCGTATTTAAGCTATCCCAAAACATGTAGATCCACCAAAAACCAGAAGTCGAAAATTTTCTCGAATCTAATTCTATTGTACTCACAATTTTTCACCTTAGAGAGATTAGCAATACACCATAGAGTACCATTCATTTTTGGCAATATCATTTAAAATGCATTACAAAAAAAAAAAAAAAAAAAAAAAAAAAAAAAAAAAAATCTAATTTAACAAATTACAACGACCATTGGGAAAATGCAGAGGGATAGCGGGGCAGTTTTCAGACTCTACCATAACCGTTACCTCGTACTATAAGACATGAAAAAAATTTATTAATTTAGCCCCCCTAAAATACCCCCCTCTTACAGCAGACCTATTCGCCAGACCCTACTATAACATAGCTTCTCCACGCTAGCTATTCCAGCCACCTACTATAGTATGATCTCGGCAGCAGGCGGAGTTACCCCCGCACCACCGCCACCGCCTGTTGCTGACGCAGAAGTCCTATTCCCTATCTACTGACTTCCCGTTTTGTATCCGAAGGTAGAATAAACCGAAATATCTAAATATGAGGCCAACTTTAGGTGTTAGCATTGAAATTTTTAAAGTTTGGTACAATTTCTATTTGTAGACCATCCTCTAAGCAAAATTTAAGTATTGCTTTAACTCTTGTTTATATTGATGTCTGAGCTAAAGGTATTTTGAGGAAATTAAAGTTGAAGACCACGTTTTTTGCTTTATAAGACGATTTCTCATACGACGTTAATTTTTGAATTTTGCTTTTTTCCCTATCTGATAGTTTGCATCTATCCTTTTTGTAACTTTAACATTTTTGTAACGATTTTATGCATTTCTATTGCCTATTCAAAGAAACAGTCTTCTAAAGTTGCAGAATTTCGTTAAAAACGCTTAGAAAAATTCTTCTAAAGTTACAGATTTTCATTAAAAACGGTTAAAAGAGTAAAGTACGCACATCATTTGGTCCATTCTCGACCGAAAGCAACAACCATTTTTCCAATGGTTAAAAAAAAAATTTTTTTTTTTTTAATTTTGAATTAGAAACATAAAACAATATAAAAGAAAATGAAAATTGGAAAAAAAAAATCCCATTTTTTCCCGGGTTATGTAAATATTTTGGTCGTTGTATTCCTTCGGATTTCACTGCCTACGTGCTCATCGAAGGGAAAAACAACTTTTACAGGCATAAGATACTTAAGCTTCAGCTGTGCTACCGGAATACACGGACGGAAAAGCATTCCGCGACGTCGCTCAGTAATATGATAGATTAAGTTCGTAGCCAGTAAAAAGTTGCTGAAAGTGCTTTGTAAATCATCCTTTCGATAATTTTGCTTTATGATTGGATCTGGTGTCAATATAAGGCAATGCAAAAGTTATTCGTTATTCTAAATAATCAAGTAATATCTAGTTACCTAATTTTGATTCATTGATGTTTGAAAAAAGAAAAAAAATGGACAAAGTTATAAAGTTACTTTTTGTGTGTTTCAAACTAATTCATTTATTCTTAAAGTTGGAATGCAACGCACTTCAAAACTTAAAATTGAGCTCTTTATACTCTTCTAAAGCTCTTCTAAGCTAAGTTTTCCTTTCTGGTAAACTTTTGTTGTTTGCAAATCACACATTTTTAAACCTGACAAAATAAAAATAATGAATGAACAGTATGTTTTTATGAAATGGAATTCTGTGAAGATACCTTTTTTTATTAAGAGGAATTTTGTGAAGGAACTGTTTTATTATACAGATTTTTTGGGGGAAAGGCGCTAAATAGGCCCCAGACATTGCCTGGATCGATCCCTACATAGCAAAGCTATAAAGGCAATGTAAAATATGGTGGTATTTCACATTTAATTGAGAAGAACAGCATACTGAATCAAACCGGTAATGAATTATTGAATTATCGATTAATACATGTGCACATCAATATGTGCAAATGCGTTCACTTTTTCGTACGTCTATATAAACATACAAATGTACAATTCCAAAGATAGTCAACCAAAAGACACTCTAAAGAACTTACTCAGCAATTTAATAAGTTTTTCCTTATTTATTTATTTATTTATTTTATTTTATTCATTATTTTTGTTGTTGTTGTTTTGGAGCCTATTTTAATAAAAAAAATTCACCATAACCAAATATTTTATTTTTTAATATTCATTGCGGAAAAAGCAACACGATGAACAGAAGTAAATTACTTCTGGTGCATGTGTGTGTGGTGCACTCACTGGTGCATGCTTACTCACTGGTGCATGTGATACTAATAGGGAAAGTTTGATTCAATGCCTTATCATTTTGGGAAAAAGTGTATATTTTATGATTCTTTGATGCTCATGAAAAAACTCAAATACTAAGAGAAGAAAAAATGTAATTTGAAAAAAAATTTTTTTTTTTCACTCTAAATGTTCAAATTGAACCACTATGCGTTGGTCTGAATAAAAAAGTAAAATGTTATTCAGCAGTGTTATTTGACATCTTTCTTTTTTTCTTTACTTTTCTTCCTTTTTAACACTTTCCAACATGTTGAAAAGTGTTTGTGACTTTGGCTTGTCTGGGCATGTCTCTCGCAAATATATTCGGATTACCATATATTGTAATTTCTTGCTATTGATGATCACTATAGGATGTTTGCTATTTAAAACGAAGTGTATAGGATATATAGTTTGTTTATAGGATATATAGGGACACACACAAGAGAAAAAAAAATCCGTTACATTATGGTCTATGGCGAAAATCATTTGCGATGCATTTTAATGTTGTTAGGACAGTGACATTGATATGCATCACTGAAATGGACTACAAAATGTTTTCTGTGGGGTAGAGAATAAGTAGTGTTTATAGTTCGTTGGCAGGGACGCACAAGGAAATTCCTTTACATTATGATCTAGCAGAAAAATGCGTTTGTGGTGCATTTTAACGATGTTATAGTACACCAAACATAATGAAATCGATATGGATGAGGTAGATCCACGACAAATTTTATATAGATTATAGAGTATATAGCATTTATCGTTCATTTACCAAGATACTCAAAATAATTCGGTTACATGACGGATTATGATCGATAAATTGCTGGAAGTGCGTTTTCAGCTGTTTGATTATAAATATTTATTGTGTGAAAATTATTACAATTAGACATGTGGTTGTTTGGATACATTGTAAGTACTAGTATAAAGTTTTCAATAAGATCCCGTACTGCATGAAACTTCAATGTGTGTTCTCCTGGTAACTCGGAGAATGTCAACGTGGTATTTTAATTCTCGCCAAATGTTCACTAATATGTCTTCTGTAACAGTACGCACACCATATTTTATCCTAGCCTTCAGTTCTTCAACGTCAGCAACTGGTGTGACAAAGACTCTGTCTTTGATATACCCCCCAAAATAAAAAATCAAGAGGAGTAATTCCAGGAGAGCGTGGAGGCCATGTTGCTACGAAGGAGGCACATATTGAAATTTCATGAAGTATGTGGTCTTATTAAAAACTTCATAACAGTACTTACAATGCATCCAAACAAACATCTGTCTAATCATAATAGTTTTCAAACAATAAATATTTATAATTAGGGCAAGACTTCGTGCTCACCCTGTATTTTTAAAACTTAACTAATTTTTAGTATATTACGTAGTGTGTATAAATTCTATAGATCACATACAGAGCTGCACGAAAGAATTCTCACACATTACTGGATATGGACAGCAATTGCAGAAAATGAATTTTTACTGTGTTATGTGTTTTTTGAATGTAATTGAAGTTTATTTAGATGTATCATCTCATTGTATGAAAAAATGAAATTTCTTAACACTATATTCTGTTAGTGTTGGAAAGAGTTTCATAATCTATGTCAGAAGCACGATTTTTAGTTCTTTTTTTCCCCATGAAAAAGATAAATTATGTGTGATTAATTTAAAGCAAACCTACCAGAGGTTATCGTTATGGGCTTCTGTTTCAACATTTCCATTTACTATTTCGCCGGGGTGACCAACCATACTTTTATTTCTAATAAAGTTATTTTTCAAATCAATCGAAAAGCCAGCATTCAACACTGGTGAAAGCTTTGTCATCGCTGTTGAACCAGGAGGCGCGCCCAACAGCACCTGCCCCGTTACGTCAGAAATACCTTTAATCCTGACGAATCCCAGTTAATGAGAAGCCGATGGCAGCATAATGGAAAGGATTCACTGAGGAACACAGTGCTTACTAAGTCCGCTAGGTCGAGGAGCATAGCGTGTCAACCCCTTTTGAATGCTGGGTATGTGCCAGTGTATTTGTTTTATTCAAAACTACGCAAATGTAAGCAAATGTGATTTAATTTTGGAAATTATTCTGTAAGAATATAATGTCTGATGCTTTGTGAGTTAAAGTAACATGACAATAAGAGAAGGCTCATAGAGATAGATGTCTTTGAGGTTTTATGTTGAAGCTGAACATGCTGATGATATTAGCTTTTTTTAATATTAGTGATTTTCTGAAAGACCCGATGCATTTTCAGGAAAATTAGGAAACGCTGTTCGATTAGTATCGGATAAGAATACATGTAAATGTTGTGCACGCAGAAGTAAAAAGAAAAATAATCGTGAATATGTCAGAAAAAAATCACTTTAGATTTGAGATCAGTTTTAAAATTTCGGAAAAAGACAATCGGTACGTTTATGTTAGACGAACGCAAATCTTGCCTATAATATCTTTTCTCACCAGTTACAGCTTTTTTTTTTTTTTACGCGTGTGCGAATTTGAAAAAAAATGTTTTGTTTTATAGTATTGTTTCTTTTTTATTCTATTATATTTTAAATAAAATGGTGAAAGGCATGCATTTTAAATATATATATATAATTATGTATTTTAAATGTATGTTATTATTATTATTATTGTTATTAAATGAGTGAAAGGTTTATAAATATATAACAAGGCATATGTTTTAAATGGAATGAAGATAGCAATGGGAAGAATATTTGTGATTTATCACCTGCATCCGGCTAACATAAAAGCACCAGACAATCTTATGAGAATATTTAAACAAAAACTACTGATATATAAACGCATATTACAATCATCCTGACGCATAAGACTCATATATCTTTTAAGTGATTCATTTTGTGCCATCAACAATTTAAATTGAACTTTCAACAGTAAACGCTCGAAAAGTTTACAAATATGGCAAAGTATATATCGTGATCAGATGTCAACTTATAAAACTATAATCACACCTCTCTCGCTTCTAACACTTTTGCGCCTGATCCTATTTCATTAGAGACAAGACGAAATATGAATTATTACCAGGAACAAAATTAGCACACAAAATGAAGGATTTGCCAAATGTGTTAAACGAATATCTTCCTAATGCCTTGAATTTCAAATAAAAATTAAACGTCTGGCAGCGTTTATTCCTTATTTTAAATTAAAAGGAACATAGAAATGAAGCACTAATAGATTTCCCTCCACTTTCCACGATCGAGATGTTTTCATCATAAATGATACGACTTTTTTCTAGCAGAAGTGAGCAACTTTGTCACGTAATAATAGCAATTTCCAATATATATACAGTGTGATTCATAAATATCGAAACAATAGGCTATCTCTTTAAATATTTCTCCTAGACACATACTTCCAATTGCAAAGTTTCGTAAAAAAAGGTGCAAAATTTGATGAGATAAATTGCATCTCCATGGGGGGTCTATTTGAGAAAATACAAAAATTAAATTTTTATACGGCCCCCGTAGGATAAAATTTCCAATTAGGAATTTTTTCCTTATCCATTCCTGAATTAAACAAAAAAAAAATCCATCTTGATATCTGCAAAACTCAGGGAGATATGTCCGTTTTAATAATTCGTGAGGTTTCAAGGGATCAGACACAAATTGAAATGCGTGTAATTCAAGAAACAATGTTACCGTAAGGTGTCCGGGAAACATTTTATTTATTTATTTATAGAGTTAGAATTTTGAATTTATTGTGATGATTAGCCATATAATTTGTAAACAGAATCTAATCATAAGAATTGTTACAAAAAAAAATAAATAAATAAATAAAAAAAAAAATTGCAGAGTAATTTAAAATTGTTATAACTCGAAATATTATTTGTCGAATTGAATTATTTTCCTTTAGTTAAACAGAAATATATAAGTTTTAATTTTCATTCAGCATTTTGAAAAATATTAATTTAAAAAAAAAAATATTTAAAATAGCAAAAAAAAAAAAAAAAAAAAAAAAAAAAAAATGCAACTTATTTTAAACAAATGATATTTTCAAAAGAGAATAACTTTTTTTCAAATTTGCCGAATTAAACTTTAAGTAAAATATTTGAAAAAGATATATTACAAGTTTGAACCATTTATAGCGGTTATTGACTTATATAAATTTAAAGATGAAAAATGCTGAAAAAAACTTATGATGCCGAAAAATGCATTTAAAGTTTTAAATAAAGATTGGGTCCGAATAGAACGTTTAAATGCTTTTTAAAAGCTTCCAGGTGAATAAGTAACTCCTTCCTGTAGCTTCAATTTCTGATTACGATAGTTTGGCTCTCGGTTACAGATATTAAATTTGTTTAACGCATACCCGAGTCTCTCATACAAATCTGGTATACAGCGAAATTCACAACAATTTAAGTTTATTAGAGATATAAATTTCTTTTATGCCTTTATGTTTCAGATATTTTTGATATGATGCGATGGGTTTATTGATATGATGCGAAAGAAAACCATTTTCATGGGCGTTGCACTTAATTTTATTTAATTCATTATCTAGACAGGTGTCTGTGCATATTTTAGATTTCTGCACAAGCCGAAATTTGTACAAAAAATTCCCATTTATCTTAAGATACAATTAAGATTATTTTAAAGAATACTACATACATATTTATAAGAAAATTTTACAGTATAATTTAGATTACTATGTTTTCGCATGACAAAAACATAGCTGCCAAACTTCCCACTAATCGTCCGTAATATGTAGATCAATTTGAACCAGTTAACCCCTTTAAAACTAGAAATTGTTTAATAAATCTTTGACTTATTTAATTTAAATGTTTTAAGTCGAATCATTACTACATTTAATTCAATTTCTTAAAAGAGTTTCTGGTTCGAACGTATTGAACCTGGGTCAAATAAACACACTTATAACGGAAGATTAGTGAGAGCTTGGCATCTATTAAAAAAATACGCAATAGCAACGTTAAAGATTATTTATAACTATTAGACTGTTATATTCAAATAAAGATTTATTTTAAAAAACACTGTCGTTTGGAATAAATGAAAAATAGGTTTAAAAACATCATAACTTTTGAAACTGTATAACAAAAAAAAAAAGATTTTTGAAAAGATTTCTGTGTAATTTATAAAATATTATTTCCAATGATTCCGTTAACAGAAGTTTCATTATCGCTATTACTATTTTTTAAAACTTATTGCCTTCCCGACACGTCCTAAGAACAATAAAGACACGGTCCGGCCAGCGGGCCGTGCCGATTACGACCCTGGGACCAATCTCAGCCTCATGCAGAGCTCTAGCATACTTCTCAAGCAAGTTTGACGTAAAAATCTATACGCTAATATTTTATATCTAAAAGTTAAGGCATTGTCTTGGATCGACTTTTAATAATGTGTAAATGTATGGTTGATCCCTAACTTACATTGCAAATGAACTGATATCGCGTCTCTCAGAGGTATGCTTAAGTGGTGTAAGTCACGAATTTTGGATTTTAATATCTCTGTGAATTTTGCAGATATAAAGATGGCATTTTTTTTGTTTAATTCAGGACTGGATAAGGAATAATTTCCTAATTGGAAATTTTATCCTATGGGGGCCGTATAAAAATTTAATTTTTGTATTTTCTCAAATAGACCCCCCATAGAGTTACAACTTATCTCATCAAATTTTGCACCTTTTTTATGAAAATTTGCAATTGGAAGTATGTGCCTAGGAGCAATATTTAAGGAGACAGCCTATTGTTTCGATATTTATGAATCACACTGTACATACACAATAACGCTATAATATACGAGATAGTTTAAGCAAGAACTCCTGATATATAAATTCTATTTTCACCATCATAAACTCACGCTCATCCTTACATGTTGTCTTTTGAGCGATTCCCCTATGGCTATACAAACAATTTAAAATCACAGTAATACTTCGACATTTCACAGAAAGTCCCACAAATAGGGCAAAGTACACACCTGATCTGATTTCAATTTTTAAAACTATAATCACGCACATCCCGTTTCTAACCCTTTTGCCTGATTCTACTTTATAGAGAAAAGGCGAAATATAAATTATTACCGGGAACAAAATTTGCATGCGAAATGAAGGATTCGCTAAATTTGCTAGACGAATATCTTCCTAATGCATTAAATTTCAAATAAAAATTAAAAGTTGGCAGCGTTTATTCTTTATTTGAAATGTATTCTTTATTTGAAATGAAAGGAGCATAGAAATGAATAACTAATACATTTTCCTCCACAGTAAAATGATTTATTTCCACGATCGAGGTGCTTTTATGATAAATAATGATACGACTTTTTTCTAGCAGGAGTGAGCAACTCTGTCGCGTAATAATAGCTATTTCCAAAAAAGAAACTATTCACAATAATGCTCTTAAAAATGTTTCAGAAAATAAAAGTAATACGCGAAAGTTTAAGCAAGAACTCCTGATATATAAATCCTAATTTCACCATCATACTTTACGAGCAGCCTCGCGTTGTCTTTAACCCCTTTGCGACGAGCGTCTTTTACAGAATTTTTAATCTGTTACCACCGGTTTTTCAAATGAGAAATTTTCACCTAATTGAATCGCAAAAGTGCTATGATTAGATAAGGAAAACTTTACAAAAAAAAATAACTGGTGGGAATAATCGAGGATTCTGAGCATCTTATGCGTCACGTATTCGTGTCGTTCGTCCCCAAGGGGTTAATAGTGATTCTCTATGACTACAAGCAATTTAAAATTACAGTAACACTTCCACATTTCTCAGAAGGTCCCATAAAAATGGGTAAAGTACACACTTTTGATCTGATTTCATCTTTTAAAACAATAACCACACGCCTCTCTCGTTTCTATAACCCTTTTGCCAGATCCTACTTCATAGAGACAAGACGAAGTATGAATTATTACCAGGAACAAAATTTGCACACAAAATGAAGGATTCACCAAATTTGTTAGATGAATATCTTCCTAATGCCTTTAATTTCAAATAAAAAATTTAAAGTTGGCAGCTTTTATTCTTTGTTTGAAATTAAAGGAACATGGAAATGAATGAAGTGAAATCACTGCGGGTGCTTAAGGAGTACTTACAGTGTTAAATTTCCATCGAAAATGAAAATAACATAACTTTAAATTTAAATAACGGTCCGAAAAAAATATAAGAATTTGGAGACTCTGGTGGAGCACAAGGCCTTCCCGAGTTTGGGAAGCACCAGGGTTAAATATAACCCGAGTGACGCAATGGTTATCTAATCGTAATTAGTTAATCATCACTTCGTTGACAGAGATTTTCCTCCACAATACAAAGGTTTCTTTCCATGATCGAGGTGCTTTTATCATAAATGATACAACTTTTTTTTCCAGCAGAAGTGGGCAATAACTCTGTCGCGTAATAATAGCCATTTCCAAAAAAGAAAGTTTAAACAAAAACACTCTTATTTATTTTTATTTACTTCTCTAAAAATAAAAGTAATGCGTGAAAGTTTAACCAAGAACACCTGATAATATAAATCCTATTTTTACCACCATAATTTACGCTCATCCTCACACGTTGTCTTCCAAGTGATTCCTCTTATGACTATACAAACAATTTAAAATCACAGTAATACTTCGACATTTCTCAGAAAGTCCCACAAATATGGCAAAGTACACACTTTTGATCTGATTTCAACTTTTAAAACTATAATCACGCACCACTCGCTTCTAACCCTTTTGCCTGATCCCACTTCATAGAGAAAAGGCGAAATATGAATTATTACCGGGAACAAAATTTGCATGCCAAATGAAGGATTCGTCAAATTTCCATAAAAGAGTTTCCTGTTTTCCGATTTTCTCGGATTTTCATTTTGGAGGAAAAGACATAATGCATTCATAAGAGGATGGCTGGAAGAATTCCTGATGCCACTTCCCTTTACAACCCTTTAAGGCTCAAAGGAGGGTTTTAGGGTGCCGAAGAAGCAAAGCCCTCTGCTTCATTTTGAAATTCAAACCAATAGAATTCTACCTCCATTTACTGGTAATGAATGCAATGGAATAAAAAAAGAAAACGAAAGGTTGCGCGCCTGTACGCACAGATGGGGATGCTTTCGAACGAATTTGCCGTCGAAATGTTCGATTAGGATGCATTTAAATGAGTGAATTAGTCCATTTTTACAAGTTTTTGAATAATGAGATAAGTTTTCATACACCAGTAGCCGATAAGATGTGGTCAGAAAACGGCGGGCTTTAAAGAATTTTAAAAGTTTATTTATATTTCAATCAGGAGTGAGCAAAATAGATTTTTGCATATATATGTTTACAATTAGTTCAGTGATGTTTTTTTTAAATAAACAAAATCTGATTAATGGTACACTGCTAAAAAATAAATAAACCAAAAATATAATAAGAATAAGAATAAGAAAAATAAAAAAAACCCTATAATTAAAAGAATTTCATTGTAAAAATAAAAGTAACAAGTAATATTAAAAAAAATAATAAGTCAATTCCAACTTTTTAATCATAAATATATAAAATAAACCCGTGCAGCATTAATGTCCCACGTTATCTTTATTGAACATTATTTTATAATCATTGTTGCGGTATTTTATTTCTGTGGCATCACTCATTTGAGATAAATCTTTCATTTCATTTATGAAAACAATGGGAGGAATTTTTTTTCTCCCATTTAAAACTAAAATTAATTAATTAAATTTAATTAATGAATTAATATTTGAAAAAACTGTATTAACATAAAGTGTCATCCACTACAAGTTTAAAAAAAATTATTTGAACTTGAGTGGATGAATAGAAAATATTTTATTAACTATTGAAAATTTGAACAAGATATATATAGAGAGAGTGTGAGCTAATAGTAGGAATTTAATAATAAAAAAATAAAAATAAAAACTTAAATATGGCGTCAAAAGTGGGTGTTGCTTATTTTAACAAGTTGGAGATTGTACGTCAAACGTGACAAATGAGGTGCGTTCGTACTATAGCTAGTTACATAAATATTCAGATCTTGATGATTTTTAATTCTGTGAAATGAATGATATCGTCTGCAGATTAATTTCTGTCATAAAATAAGTATCTCGGTCGCTTGACGATTAAACCTCGGAAGCTCCTCTAACAAGAAAGCACCAATTTAAAAAAAAAAAAAATTCTTAATAAATATTTTTATTAATATTTTCTAAAGTATTGATTCGATTTTCATAAAATTTGAAATGTCTCGACAAAATTTTGCAAAGATAATATATCTTAGATTTCAAACCATTCGGTTGGGTAGTTTTTGTGTTGCTATATGCGGACAGACGGACGGACCAAACGACGACAATAGGCACTACATATTTATATAATTACGAACACACCTAAAAAGCAAAGTGATGCAATTTTTAACATGTGCAGACGATCTCTATTTCAAAAACTGCATTTATATTCGAAAAAAAGACACAATTTCCAGTTGATTGTTTTATTATTATTATTATTATTATTATTTATTGTACATTTTTTATGACTTTAAAAATCTACAACGAATTTACCATTAGCACTATAGTACTTAAATTTTACAGAAATTTGCCTATGTACTGCTTTAAAATATTAATTGTTTATACTACTTTCTGTCACGATTTTTATTTATTAAAAAAACTAGATTTTTTTTTACATTTAATATGCCGGGTGATTATAATTAAATTCCCACTTTAAAAATGCTGTAAAAAAAGGAACCACTGGTCAGAATGACTTCAAATTTGAACTGAATATACTGGAAGAAGAGGGAAACGGTATGGCATAAGAAAGAAAAGTTCCAAAGTGTATCAATAGATGGCGCTGTAAGCAGCATAACGAAAGTGAATTCGGCTGCAAGTGACATTTTTAATCGAAATACGTCCAGTCATTTTAGGAAAAATAGAGGAAAAATTTAGAACAAAGCTGAATTTTTGCACAGGTGCTAGTTAGGGTATGTAGTTTAACATACTAAAAGTCCTCATCGATCCGGTGTGAGCTTTTGCCGCCAGGGGGCGCGAATCATCTCGAAAATTGTTTTTTTTTTAGAATATCTCATTAATGATGACATCTAGAAAAAAAAGTTCAATGAAAAAGATGTAGAAAATTTAATTTCCTACAAAAAGTCTGCATAACATTTTTTTTTGTCACACCAACGCTTCTCTGTCAAAAATCAAGAACAATGAACTTGTGTGAACAATGTACTTGGAAGAAAAACGATAAGAAAAATAATTTTTTATTAAATTTGAAAAAATAATTTTTAAAACAATACAAAATCAGTAAATTGAGATACCGTTTTCAAACAAATTACATTTTTCCCCTGTCGATGATGTTTAAAATTTAAATTATGCGATGTTTAAAAGTAATTAAATTTGAGAAATAGATTATTCGGGTCCTTGCCACCGTCAATATGACGTCAGCGTTACTCTCGGACACGTGTTTACTTTATAGTATAGATAAGTAAAATAATTGTAACACGTGCACATGTCGTTAGCAGTGTTGCCAATTTTGGGCGTTTTTTTTTTAATTTAAAAAAATCTATCAGATTTCTCAATAGTAATTTTAGCTTTATTTTAGCGACAGGGGAAAAATGTAATTTGTTTGAAAACGGTATCTTAATTTACTGATTTTGTATCGTTTTAAATGATGTGATAAATGTTTGATCGTCAAGCATTCCGTGATCAAGAAAAGCAAAGATAACTACTGGAAAATTCTGGTAGATATTTTTAATTTAAAAAAAAAAAAGTAAAAAAAAAAAATTACCGTACTTTTGTGTTATAGCGGCCCCCACAATCATGATTATGCCAAGGTTACAGTTATGATTTCGCCAAGATCAACGCAAAGCTTATATATGCATCCTATACACGCATATATGTATTCCAAATACTCCTATATGTGCCATATACGTCATTATACACATATTATTTACGTCTTATATGTCGTATATACATCATATACACATGTCATATACATACATCATATATGTATCATATATGCATCATATATGACTATAACTTGGCCACATACGTCAAGAAATGTTATATATATATATATCATATATTATTATAATCTTTATACCGTAATTTCCGGCGTATAATCCGCAGCTCAAAGAGTCGTTTTTCGACCCAGAAATATTATTTTATAAAATGTAACTTAAAAGATCGCTGTAAATATTTAACTACAATTATTGAATAAAATTTCTGGGTCGGAAAACGACTCTTTGAGCTGCGGATTATACGCCGGAAATTACGGTAATTTGGCGATAAATCTTGGTCGCTTGACATTCATCCTTGGGGGCCGCTATAACACGAAAGTACCAAATTTATAATATATTAATGAAAACAGAAACAAAAAAAATTCATCCTTGGGGGCTGCTATAACATGAAAGTACCAAATTTCTACTTTATTTTTCATATCTGATAATTTACATCTAATCCTTTTACTTTATTTTTCATATCTTATAATTTGCATCTATTTTATTTGTAACTTTAACATTTTTGTAACGATTTTATGCATTTCTATTGCATATTCAAAGATAAATTCTTCTAAAGTTACAGAATTTCGTTAAGAATGCTTAAAAAATCCTTCTAAGGTTACAAAATTTCGTTAAAAACGGTTAAAATAGTAAAATGCGACCATCATTTGGTCCATTCTCGACCGAAGGCAACAACCATTTTCCAAATGTTTATTAATTAAATGTAATAATAAAAAAAACATATCATTAAAATTCACAAAAAAAAAAATCAACTTATATTATAAAGCACGAATGTATGCGTCACCGCAATGCTGACGTCAGAATGATGCGGGCAACAATGTGGTGAAAATGGATGAATGTTGCAACAATGAAGCTATTTTTTCAATTAAACAATCATAACGTTATTTCTATGGGGAAAATGCAAGTTTTGGGCCGACGTTGACCCCCCCCCCCCCCCCCTTCCTCCTTAGGGATCGATTTTTTAAAAAATAGTGTCCAATTCCTGTATTGCCCTCAGGAATACATATATATTCCAAATTTCAAAGCTCTATACGTCAACAGAAGTGGGTGAAAAAGGAGTCACAAGATTTGACCGCCACATACATACAGAAATGTAAGTTAAAATAAAATATGTAAAAATACTTGTTTACTTTCATTAGATTTTATTTAGACTGCTCCCAAACTCCAGAGTACATTTCATTTTAAATTCAAAATCGTGTTTGGCACAGAAAAAAAATGCATTAAAGGCTGTTCTTAAATCCAAGACATCTACTTTATGACACATTTCTAAATTCACAATTGTTCGGAAAAGCATGAAATTGGCAAGTGTTCTTATTCAGAAACTATGTAATCGAAGGGCGTTTTCCCTTTTTTGGTAAAGGCAGAAGATCTTTGAGTAAATGTCGATCAAAGTCGGCGTTTTGAACCGAATTCCCGACGCGACAACACGAGAAAAGGGAAAAACATGATGTCGCGTGACAAGAACCGCTTACAACTCGATAAGTAAATTTACTTATGAAAAAATGGAAAACTTATTTCGATTCCAAATCTCTTCAATAGTCAAGTCTTCCTTTGCGTATAAAAATGAGTCAGAAAGTTTCGCGTTGTTGAGCAGGAGAGATCATTTGAGAACCATCTTGTAACTGAATAAAGGAAATAACAAAAACTTTTAAACATACATATTTCAAGATATACTAATACTTTTTTCTGATGATAATACCCCCAAAATTTTAAATTCCATGTAAATCCAAACCATGAACAACTTCAGGCCAAAAAGAGTACGAGTATGTGTTTTTTTTTACATAAGTATATAAAACAATGAATTAATAATATGGTAGCATATCTTTATGCTTTGATATCTGCTTCCAGCCGCTGGGATATTGAATCCACAAGATTTTTAATCCTTTTGGTAAGATTTTTTTTTCTATTTTCCTTTCAATACAAATTTGAAATCGTCATATACAGGGTGTTTCAGTTAAACGTTTCAGAACTTCTAAGAGGGGTAGGGTAACATCCTGACGAACCAAAATCATATACCAATGGGCAGTCAGAAATGCTTTCCTGACGCGGTAGATGGCGTTGTGCGAAAGTTCAGAGCTTTCGTGCAGGGAATCTTCATTTCGCACAAGAACGCCAAGTTAGTAGGATGGATGATTACACGAACGCAGAATTAGCCGATATGCATTTGATGTACGGGGCTGCAAATTGTAGTGGGCCAGCCGCACAGCGTTTGTACGCGGAACGATATCCGACGAGCCGTCGAACAGAATGTGCTGCAGCATGTACAGAGTAATCCAAGAACGAGTACACGAAGTCTATAGCAAACGTAGTCGGGGTTTCCCCTTGCAGCGTCTGGAGGATTCTCCGAGAACAAGACATGCATCCGTTTCACGTGCAGCGTGTCCAGGCACAGCAACCGGAGGAGTATGCATCTCGTATTGCTTTCGCACAGTGGTACCTTGGAAAATGTGCTACAAATCCCACTTTTCCTGCTGAAGTGTTGTTTTCCGATGAGGCATCCTTCACAAGGGAAGGAATTTTCAACTCGCATAACGACCATATCTGGGCGGTCGAGAACCCACATGCAATACGACGTCGTGCAGCACAGATTCGATTTTCGGTCAATGTATATGGGCCGGTATTATGGGCGATCACCTCATCGGACCTTACCTGTTACCGTGTCGTCTAACCGGAGATAACTACTTGCTCTTTCTGCAGCAAGTATTGCCACAACTTTTGAGAGATGAACAGATTTCTGCATCGACGCAACAGACAATGTGGTTCCAACACGATGGAGCCCCTGCCCATTATAGCGGAGCTGTTCGTAACTACCTGGATGTCCCATTTGGTCAACAGTGGATCGGACGTGGTGGTCCCGTGCATTGACTTGCTCGGTCACCCGACCTATCATGTCTTGATTTTTATTTCTGGGGTCATATGAAATCGCTAGTTTATGACACCCCTGTTGACAATGCGGATTAGCTGGTTGCAAGAATCGCAGTAGCTGCCGGAGAAATTCGAAATTCGTCTGGAGTATTCCAGAATGTTCGGATGTCCATGCGTCGGAGATGTGAGGCGTGCATTGTAGCCCGTGGAAGCAACTTCGAACACTTACTTTAATCCATGTACCTTTTGCTTCTTTTCATGTATTATTAAAACGATTTCTCACTTACGGTCTATCTTTTCTTTATGGTGCTTCTGTGTACAACACCGCTTCAGGAAAGCATTTCCGACCCCACATTGCTATATGATTTCGAGTTGTCAGGATATACCTTACCCCTCTTAGAAGTTCTGAAACGTTTAACTGAAACACCCTGTATATATTACTTCTGTTGTCAACATCCCTTTTTTCTATGCGTTTGCAAAACGCACAACAATGAATGAGGTATCATTCGAAAGATTTTTGAAACGGCTTCTGCCATACTAGTACACTCACATTTCGTTAAAACATGTTTTTTGATTAAAAATTGCATTTTATTAAAAATTAAATCGTCATGGTTTTCATAAATAAAATGAAAGGTTTTTCTCTAATCAATGTAGCCACAAAAATAAAACATCGTATTATATTATGCTCAGCTTTTATTATTAAAAAAAAATAAATACTACAAAAAAGATAAAGTGTGTTGTATCCAACGGGTTTATTTTACATTTGTGATTAAAAATTGAAATTGAAATTTTTAGAAGAAAAAGACACTATCGATCGATTGAAGTAGTATTTCACGTATAGCTTAAAAAGTTTGCTTTTTTATATTATATTAAATTGTATTTTATATGCATTCAATTTATTTTTCTTCGTCCCACGTTTTTCCCGAAGCGGATGACGTCATCCTCTAATGCAGTTAAAATACGACTGTTAATTTGTTTCTCGCGCGTGCCTTTTGCTATCTTCGATCCGTTTTTACTGTAACTTTGATGGAATAAATGAGATGGTATTCAGGTTTGATTAATATTGTTTACAGATATTTATATCCTTATTTATTTTCTTTAGAAGTTAAACATGCATCTAAAAAACATTAAATATTGCTAAAAAATCTTAGACTGCAGTGTGAAATTCTCACATGAGTCCACTGGTATTCTTTATTTATTGTATAATATTTTTGGTCAGCTTTTTAAATATGAAACAACAAATTCTCAATAACGCTAAGGGCAGGAGATTGTGGAGATGTTTGCAACTGGTTTAGGCAACAATACAGTTACCATTCTTTGACTACACTGCAAAAGCAAAAATTGTTGCGCGGTAGCGTATTATTGCTTATTTTACTGTTTATTACTGTTAATTTTACAGTATAATACTGGCAGCTGGGATGCCAGTATTATACTGTAAAATTGATACTGTCCCAGCTTCAAATTATCCTATTGTGTACACAGATGGTTCAAAGATAGAGGAAGGTACTGCGGCGGCTTTCACGGTATTTTATAATAATCGGTTTATTTATGATTACAGGATTTTGTTGCATAAATTCAATACAATTTATCAGGCTGAATTAAGTGCTATCTTGATGGCAGTAAAGTGGTTTTTATCATCGAGTTTTAATATAGTAATTTTATATACTGATAGCTTTTCTTCAGTCAAGGCTATACAGAATGCATTTCCGACAAATGAAATAATACATCAGATTTTTCTGAGCATGGATTCACATAAGGAGAAAGAGATAAGAATTGGATGGATAAAGGCACATGTTGGTCTGGAAGGAAATGAAAGAGCTGACGGTTTGGCAAAGAGTGTTATAGAAAATAATATTTTTGATGAAGAAATAATTTTGTCATTCCCTGTGTCATTGTTGAAGCGAGTCTGTTTAAGTAATATCTTGGAAATATGGCAAAATCAATGGAGGAATTCTACATTGGGTAGAGATACATATACAATTTTTAATAAAGTCAGTGTGGAGTTTGTTTGTCACAGTCAGGTCGTTCAATATTTGTGTACTGGCCATGGGAGTTTCCCATCTCACTTATTTAAGATTGGTAAAAGGGCTAATGATTTGTGTGACTGTGGGGAGAGAGGGAATGTTATACACTACTTATTTGGTAGATGCCCACTCATGCCAAAATCATTTAGATTTGATTCCAACAGTACATTAAGAAAGAATATGAAAAATGTTCTGTTTTCAACCAGTAATTACAGAGACTTATGTGATATCTACAATGCATTAAATGAAAGGTTTTCGTTCATAAGATATAAGTTTTAGAACATAACTTAACAGTGCTATGTTTCCTTGCGGATTCTTTCTTGGTGGATGTAGAAGAACTTTATGTCTACAGTTGTGTTGAATCTGTTTGTAATAACATAGGCCAGCGGTTTTGCAATGGCTTTTATGGAGGTGCATCTGAACAGTTTCCTTATATGTTGCAGCTTGGAACTTTGAAACAGTGACTTTCATGTTATGATTTGGAGATTTCGGAAGAACTTTCGAAATACAGTAATTTGGGTGGCTGGACTTTTTCTGGCAGCACTTCAGTTATGTGTATTATACATTTTAGTCTATGTTTAGTTGAATAAATAAAAATAATTAATAATGATAATAATAATGTGGGTTATATAGGTTATTACGTAGGTTTTATGGTAGGTTAAACAGTCATTTGTAACCAGTATTGACTATAAAGTTGTTCACTTTTTTGAATTTTTAATGATATTCTTTAGTTAAGGTAATTTTTTTTTTCTTTGGCTATTGTTTAACCAATTTTTATTTATTGTAGTCGTAATTTTTATTGACATGTGCCAGTAACATTCTGTAATATGTTGAAGATGTGCACTATGTTTAAATTATTGTCCGTATTTTCTGGGCTTGTCCTTGCGGCGGTGTTTTCTCTGGGTGCTAGTGGGGTTTTTTTCCCCGGGACATTATCTCCTTATACTTTACGGTGGGAGTCCCGGGTGTGTGTCTTCCAGTATTATACTGTAAAATCAACATTTTATTTATTAATTTATTTATTTATTTTTTGCAGCGTATGAATGTATCTTCATGATCATATCCCACTAAATGGGCGCCGGCAAGGAAGGGTCAATGTCTCTTACTTGGATTTTTAAATTTAACAGCTAAATTTTCCTTTTCTTCTATCTCGAAAAAAATTATAAGCTTTATTCTTCCCAGGTGACTTAAAAAAAAAAAAAAAAAAAAAAAAAAAAAAAAAAAAAGAACTAAACATTTTTTGTTAGTGGGATCTGCTCATAGACCTTCTAATAATAGTAGACTCAGAGATGGTAACCTTTTCTGGAAGCTAATATCACCCGTCCTCCATCACGTGACGACCACCACAACTACAACACCACCAAGCCAAACCGGTTTTTCCCGCCAAAATCTGCTTGCTTGCAATGACACCTTCCAACTTCCATCACTTGAATATTATTTATTTATTTTAAAATTGCGACTGTTCTATCAGTGGTTGTGTTGCAAGCTATAAGAGAACAGAATAAGGATAATAAAGGTTCAGAATCTACAACTGTGTTTTATAGTTGATTAATTTTCGAAATAATTTGGAATGTTTCTCTTAGAACTGGAGAGGAAGGATAGTTTTTTTTTTTTTTTTTTTTTTCTTTTTATTTATTTTTTTTTTTTTTTGGTAAGATTTCTCATGTGAAATTTATTAATTTATTTTATTACATACATATTGATTATAATTTTTTTTTTAAATCCGATTGACATTTTACCTGGCAAAACCATGATCAGATCACTATAACTTTGTACAAAGATATGCACTGTAAAAAATAAAAATAAGTAAAGTACTAAACAATTATACTAACGATAACTTGTGAATAAATGTCACTAAGACTTTAGAATTCAGGGTAAACATAAAATACTATCTTTGCTCTCAGGTTCTGCCCTCCTTCCCTTCTCTGAATATCCGTGGAAGAGAATTTTTAATTCTGTTTTGGTTTTTACATTCACGTGTTTAAAATTGATCTTAAACGGGGAATTCAGGGTGGGGCACTCCCCCCCCCCCTCTTTCCCGATGAAAACAAAAAGAAAATAAAAGTAGTTTCAGTTCTTGATTTTGAAAAAAATTCCGGTAGAAACACATTTTGGGATTTTTAATATATTTTATTTATTTCATATATGTATTATTTTGTATAAAAATTGTCTTGCACGGTGGGTTCTGACAAATACGTTCTTAGTTTAGCTTATTTCATGTTTATATTCTCGATTTAAAAAACACACGACCACCTGTGTACGACAGCTATATTTGTTCCAAAATCTTGCCTTTCCTTTGATTTCGTTTTGTCTTCGACCATATACCAGTCCCAATTTGGGTAATACTATCCTTCAAATTGTATTTCAATGCATTAAGACAGAGGTTCCCAAAGTGTGCTCCGCGGAGCCCTTGGGGCTCCGCCTATAGTTTTCAGGGGCTCCGCGGCGTTCCAGGCAAATAAATAAAACATAAAATAAATTAAGCATATTGCAAGGGAAAATGTTTCGAAAATATGTAGGAATTTTTGTGTGTGTGTTTGTCAAAAATAAATACATCTATAAAAATTTGCATTATAGATGTATCCATTTTCGATATAATATTTTTGGTTTGAACTACTTTATTTCATGTTTCTGCATTTAATGTGTTTCAAAAATTCTGTTTAAAATAAGCTACAAGAAATAGTATTCTGAATAAAATGCACAACTTGAAACGAAAGAGCAAAGGCGCTGTGTAGGTTATTTGTATTATTTTTTAGTTATTTAAATTTTCTATACTGTTTTGCATAGTAAAACAATGTTTGTCGCTTAAAACATCTTTTTTATAACATCTTATATCATTTAAAGCCCCTCATTAGATTCATTTTACTTTTGTGGACATTGTGTGTATATATATTTTGTTAATATAACTTTAATTTCTTTAATCTCTTTATGTTATTTGTAGATTTAAATTTTCTATACTGTTTTTCATAGTAAAACAATGTTTGTCGATTAAAACGCCTTTTTTTTGTAACATCTTGTATCATTTAACCCTTTATATCCTGAATTAATTTTCCAGCTACTTTTTAGATGCTTAGATTCCTCGATTATTCCCACCTGTTACTTTTTTTTGTAAAGTTTTCCTTATCTAATCATAGCATTTTTGCGATTCAATTAGGTGAAAATTTCTCATTTGAAAAACCGGTGGTAACAGATTAAAAATTCTGTAAAAGACGCTCGTCGCGAAGGGGTTAAAGTGGTACTTATAAGACTTTAGAGACTTATATAAGACTTATATAAGACTTATAAGACTTTAGAATTCAGGGTAAACATAAAATACTATCTTTGCTCTGAGGTTCTGCCCCTCCTTCCCTTCTCTGAATATCCGTGGAAGAGAATTTTTAATTCTGTTTTGGTTTTTACATTCACGTGTTTAAAATTGATCTTAAACGGGGAATTCAGGGGGGTACTTAGTAAACGGGGAATTCAGGTACTTATAAGTACCGTCAGGATAAAAAGGGTTAATAAACACCTCATTAAATTCATTTATTATATATTTGTATACGTTGTTTATATAGTTTTTTTTTTTCTTTTTGTAACTTTAATGCCTTTAATCTGCTTATTTTATTTTTATTAATTTTTAGTTATTTAAATTTTCTATGCTGTTTTACATAATTGTACTTAATTTTTAAAGCACTGTATGTTGCTAAAAACGCATTTTTTTAACATCTTGTATCACTTAACAACCCCTCTTTAAAATTTTGTTTTAATTGGTCTCGGCATTGGCTAAGATTCTTATGTTATGATGCTCCACCCCTTGCTTAGACTGTTCGTCAATGAGTACCCGCCCTGATATAAATTTAACCCCACCATATATTCCGTTTTGTTAGTAAAGTTTTTCTACTAGTTGCAGTTCTTTTAACATGTGTAGTTTTAACCGTATATCGATTCTGAGGCATAAATAATGGTGAAAGAAAGTTTCTTTCAAAACTATAATCAATACCTAAATACTTCAAATAATACATCCAAAAATTTAATAATGCTGTACCTAAAAATACAGCTTATTGATTTTGCCCCCACCCACTCAAATATTAAAACGATGATCTGCTTCTAAATGTATTTTTAAAAAATGGTTCAAAAGAAGAATCTGAGAGGCGATTCGTTTTCATTACATGTTTAGAAGTACTAGAAACGTAAAGAAGAATGAAAAAAAATCGTAATCACATGATTCTATTACGGGTGGGCGGTACTAGCGAAAACGTGTTACATAGTTACTCATGGGTGACTGGGCCTACGCATTTTCTTTCTTTTTGAGAGTAGCCTATTGGGATTATACAGAAGTCTCTCTTTGTAAACGGAAACTGTACAACTTACATTTTTTCTGTGTGTGTGTGTGTGTGATTTTCGCCATAAATAATAATAGTTTCACGTAACCCCGAATGCAATGCATAACCTAGACAGGGTTACCATTTTAATTTTTAATTCCGAGTTCATACCGAAAATCCCGAAAGAATATTTTTAATTTAAAAAAATGGATGTTAATAACCCGTTAACAGAATTTTTTCGAAGTTTACAGATGTTTACATTTAACAGAATTTTTCGAGTTTGTTTTTTTCGTTAGTAAAAGCTTTCAGAAACCACACATTTTTAACTATAATTTTTGCTATACTTGGCGGACATATCTCGATTATACAAGGCATATATTTTAATACACTGGCGAGAAAAATTGAAAGAACAACCATACAAAGGCACTTTTTGTTAATTCTATTGCGAGAACTCCGATGAAATGCAATTGGTTGGTAACTCAATGTTAACGTTATCACTTAGTCCAATGGAATTAACCTTTGCTACATAAAAATATGGAAATTTTTGAGCCCGTTCTTTCGGCACGTTAAAAAAGGAGTGCAAGTGGGTGATTTGAAATCTAATTTCAAGGATTTTACTATCAGGTAGTTGCATCAGAATCTCGTTTGTAGTAGGTGGAATATGTCGTCCAGAAGACATTTGACCGATTGTGAGACATGTTGTATGATAGAGAAAATGGAAGCAGGATAAACACTGACAGGGGTCTGCAAAAGTTTTAAAAATAGCCAAAAGCGCCATGTCAAGAATCTGGAAATGGTTTAAAAGCACTGGTCATGTGCAAAGACTACCAGGTCAAGGTCGATAACGTGACACAACAGACTGTCAGGAGCGTTATTAGGCAACGATTGCTAAAAGAGACGGGCAATGGACGTTAGTTCAGATTTCAAGGGAGTTCGCCGTAGCAACAGGAACTGGACTATCCAGATTTACCGGGAGTGACACAGGGATGTAGCTAGAAGTAAACAACAGTGGGTGCTCAAGAAAATGTAGGGGGGGGGGGGGGTCATACTATTTCTCTCTCTCTGACACATGCACGCACAAACACAGATATATATGATCAAAGTACTATATAGAAAGGTAAATTATTGCATATTCATATTGTAGGCACTACGTTTCTTATTAAACTGTTTATAATAACTTTATAAGTAAAGTAAAAGCTGCAGACGGGAATGTAATGGAGGATATACGGTGGATACGACTTATACGGTATACCTTCTGGATTATTTTAAGGAATACCGGATACCCTCTACTCAAAAACACTCTAGCATATACTCTTTAGGGTATACCCTGAGTCTACAGCGTATGCACACTGGATTTTTAATGACTACTTCTCTGGCTGTAAAATGAAAATTTTCAGTGTATAATTATACTAGTGAAATAATAAGTGATGATGTCAATAAGTAAATAAAAAGCTGACAGTTCACCTGTTTCAAAAGAGTTGCAATCCTTAATTTTTTTTCTGAATATTCCCTGCCCTTAAGAATTCTAAAGTTATGTTTTTATAGGATAACAAACATTAGAAAAACCAAGGATGTATTTTGCATTTTAAAATTATTTTTGTGTTTAGTCAAATGCTTGTATTTAAATTGGCTATTAGCTTTTCTTCATTAGTATGATTTATAAATCAAGGATCTTATATATATATATATATATATATATATATATATATATATATATATATATATATATATATATATATATATATATATTTAACTAGGATGACTCAAATACGAAACATAATGTTTATCATAAGCATTATATTTACTATCAAACTCATTAGAATAACTTTGTTTAATGTTAATAATGGAAAACGCTGCAAAATAAAAAATTTCAGTACATAACTTATGTAAAAGTCAATGTTTGCATCAGCAAAAGGTTGCTAATTTTCAGTATGTGCAAATAGGATGTGCGCATATTGAAGCACTTATTTGCAGTTTTTAAACAAATACTATAATTTAGTATTTATGCAAAACTGTAAAAAGCCTCCAAAACTAAGTTCAATTTTTGAACAGAGTTTATTTGGATTTTTGAAACAGAATTTCATTTGGTGACCTTGGCAACTTTCCCAGGGGCGGCTCAAAAATTTTCAGGGGGTGCTGAGCCCCCCTGGCTACGGCCCTGGGTGACAGGCTGCATAAAAGAGGGCTGTATGCAAGGAAACCCACGATTTGTATGCCACTAACTCCGGCAGCGAAATGCACCCGGTTAAAGTGGTGCAGAGATCATCGTCATTGGAGTACCACGGACTGGAGCCAAGTTCTCTGTACCGATGAATCCTGATTTTGTTTGGAGAGTTATTTCAGACATGTTACCATATGGAGGGAGAAAAACACACGCAATAAGGCTGCAAACATCCGTGAAAGGCATCGATATAAATGTCCTGGTATGGGCAGGCATCATTTTGAATGGCCGCACTGACCTGAACCTTTTTACCAGTGTAACTGTGAATGCTGAAATATACAGAAATGAGGTTCTTTATCCTCATGCCAAGTTGTTTAACCCTTTGAGGCACAGTGGTCCCGCTCCAGGCACACCTAATTTTAATTCCAAACTTGTATTTGACTCCAAGAATATTTAATAAAATTTTGTTTCTACAATGACAGCTTAAAATAAGGACTAAAATAACTTCTTAAAACACCATCAAAACTTTAAAATGCACTAAGCCTTTCGAAAGATCTGAGTCTTTCTTCGTCAGGTGCAAAAAGACGTCTTTTTGCGCCTGACGAAGAAAGACTCAGATCTTTCGAAAGGCCTAGCGCATTTTAAAGTTTTGATGGTGTTTTAAGAAGTTATTTTACTTCTTATTGTTTCACACCAGTTTCAACTTATTTTATTTAAAATAAGGAGTTCTTATTTTCTAAAATAGTCGTTTGTAAATTCCGGTGTCAGTCAGTAATTTCTCATTTTACGAACAGACTTTGTCTGTGCCGGAAAGTGTTAAAGGTGCAATCGGTAATAATTTCCACCTAATGGATGATAATACGTGACTTCATCGTGATGCACTAGTCACTGGTTATCTTGAGGGCGAAGGAATCCAGCGAATGGAGTGGCCTGCATATTCTCCGGATTTAAATCCAATAGAAGATGTATGGTACGCAACAGTACGCTGACTTGCATCTCAGCAACCCCCAACTAGTACTGTCCAGGAGCTTCGGAGCACTGTTCCTTTTGAATACGCTTTGTTACCGAAAGCACTTCTGGTTAATCTAATCCACAGTATAGAAATTGGCTGTAAAACTAGCATTTCGGTCATTAGTGACTACATACCTTATTGATTTTTTTCTATGTGTCTCTAAAATACTGTAACAGTACAAGTTTCTTATTCTCTCTTATATCACACATTCCTATGTTTTTATGTAAATTTATGCCGAAATAAACAGTTCTGCATTGTGAATATGTGTCAGGCATGACAAAATAAAGATCTTGTGCAAATTTCATGTTCTTATTATCAAAATTATTCAAGTTTTATGAGTTTTTATAGTTGTTCCTTTAATTTTTCTCGCCAGTGTACAAAAAAGTGGTTTTTAGTCCATATTTTTAATTTATTGTGTCCAATAATAGTAATATTAAATAAAACTGTTAAGGGGTTAAATAATGCAAAATTTGATTTTCAAAATTTCTAGTATGAATTCAGAATTTCTGAATCAAGAAAAGGGCCAAACTGGGAAGCTTGGCCTTATGTTGGAAACTACTGGTTCGGACTCTTATCCAGCAGATCTTTCTTTGCTCCATAGTAATAAAAAAACATTAATTTGTAAACCATAGAGTACCATGAGGTTAAGGGGCTCCGCCTTAGAAATTCTTCCCAAACAGGGCTCCGAGAGCCCAAAAGTTTGGGAACCACTGCATTAAGATATACCATCTTATCATGATTCCACCAGTAAATACTAGATTTCCAACATCTGATGCTACCAATACACCCTCAAATCATTACTGACCCAAGCTCTTCAAGGTTGGAATTGTGTATCTTGAATCTTCTATACTAAATTTTGCTTGCGCTACAACGCATTTACCAAAAACATTTAATTTGGTTTCCTTGTTGAAAAGAGATTCATTCCAGACCTCCTCAGGCTCCAAATTGTGCTCTTTTGCAAATTTCAGGCCCTTAACTATTTACTTTTACTAACTGATATCTTTTAAACTTTCTAACATAATTGAAAAGTGTTTATGAATTTTGTTTGTCTGTCTGAACGTGCTCTAACTCGAGTAAATATTCTCAGATTACCATGCAATTGATATATGCTATTGAGGTTTACTATGGCATATTCAGTATTGGAAATGAAGTGTACAACAATTACAGTTCGTTTACAGGAACACTCAAAACAATTCCGTTACATTACGGTCTATGGGGAAAAATCGCTTGCAGTGTATTTTAATGATGCTACACTATTTCAAACATATTGAAATGGATATATATCACTGAGGTGCACTGCAAGAGGCTTATCATAAAATAGGGTGTGCATAGCATTCATCGTTCATTTACACAAAAGAATTCTGCTACAGTACTTTCTATATGAACAATAATTGCTGGAAGTATATTTCCAGTTGTGGAACGCGTTTTTAAATTTAACTAATTTTTTTTGCATATTATTCGGTGTGTAGATCGTATACAGAGCTGCACATAAGATCTCGAGTCATTACCGTTTATTGGCGGAAATTGCTACAGGCGAATTTTCATCTGTGCTATGCATTTCTTAATTGAACTAAGTTTTAGCATACTATGTAGTATACAGAAATCTATAGATCAAATAATGGGCTGCGCAAAGTAATCTGGATATTTTTTCGACTATTGCTTGTAATTTCTGAAATTAGGTTTTCAAATGTGTTATGCGTTCTCCAAATTGTTTACTTAGAGAGGACTAGTTGAGCTTAAGCCGAAAGGTAGGTCTCCCCGCCCAGTTTGACGTTGTTTACTTAATAATAATCATTCACCTCATTAAACAGAGTAATTTTGTAAAGTATTCTGGAAGTGTTAGAAAGTGTTTCATAATCTATGCTTGACGTATGATTTTTCTTCTTGTTTGTTTTAGCTTTTCTACCATTATATTAGATGACAATAATGATTTTTGTAGCATCGACAGAGTATTTTGTTCTGTTCGGCAATTTCCCCAAATTTCATTTGTAAAATGGGAAGGAGGTTAAAGTTTGAGAAAACATGTCAGCTATGAAGTTAAAGGCGTAGTCGTAAAAATAATTTTGTCTGATATAAAATCTTGGAAGAAACAGTACTATAAAGCATTCCTCTCAATATTAGGCTATTATTTTTATATGTAATGCAGATTCGATCATTTGGACTTGCACATTGTCTTAATTATATATTTTTACATTAACACATTAAAATGCAAATTATTTTTTTAATATGTGATTCTGTTTAATTTCAGTAACAGTCGATTCAGAAAGAAATATTAAATGAATCATAGATCTCCAATTATATTTTACATACACATACGTATTGTGTTTATGTACAAAAAAAGAGCAATATTCGAGCTGAGCCGTCCCAACAATTTTGAAAACTCTGTGCCTTATAATCTGATAAAGGTAATATAAACACATACATCCATACAGATATTAATATGTTACTATCTTAAAATATTACATGAGGTTTTGCAACTAGCTAGTTTGTTATGCTGATGAATAGCGTAACGATAATAACGTAAACGCAAAAATGACCATAAAACGTGCATATCAGTAGCAATAAAAAAAAAAAATCCGAAAAACGAAACCAGCACGCCTTCTATTGTATTCTCGATAACAGGTACACACGCTATCAGTATTTCAAGGCAACATGAAAGGTAATCTTTTTTTGTTATTATCATTTTTTTTTTCAGAATTTAAAAAGATGTGCTAAAACAAAACTAACAACAATCAGATAATACAAAATTTTCTCTTTAAAACTCGCAGATGATTTCAAATCATAAGGTTTAAAAAGATAATTACCTATTATCAGTTTCATAAGTTATCTTAAATCTTCGCATCAGGATTTTTATAACTGTGTGTGCTTTACCGATATAGAGTAGTTTTTCTATAATTTCTATATTTAAAAAAATGCCAAGAAAGAGCGATGCACGAGTACGGAAAAAACAAGGCAGTTTTCATAAACTGGAGTTTAAATTGAGAGAGGACTTTGTGAAAGAGTACGAGAAACATGATGAATCAAGTGCGAGAAATTTTTATCTGCAAGTTCACTTTGAGCTTGAAAGGTCAGTAACAACAGGTAATATAAGTAATTTGAAATATTTAAGCAATACTGTTGATTACTTCATTAGTGTCGAATGTCAAACAGGACTAAAAAAATTTCAAGAAGATGTAAGCAATTCTTTAAAAAATACTAATTTGATCATCTTAGCCTGCGAACATAATCAACCAGGAACCCTAAAGTATTTACTCAGCAACGATAAGATATTGAGTAACTTATCCATTCTTAAGGGAAGCGATATCTTGCCCGATGATGAAGATGAAACAAGCCATAATGCATTTTATTATGCTATACGTTCGAGTAATTTTGAGCTTCTTGAAACACTCATAAGTTGGGGAGAAAAGTTTTTCGATCCTCATTTGGATAAACTTGACGAAATCCTTTCTACAGCTTACGAAGAGCTAAAGTTAAAGAATGTGCCCCTGACAGAGAAAATGGAATTTTCAGTCGAAAATAAACTGTTAAATCTGCGTTTTTTCTCGGACAATAACACGCAAAACCAAACTATTATGAGCAACCATGATAGTATTAAAAAACGAATGGAGTTGGTACTTGAAAATATTAACTTGCTAGCGACACATTCAGATTCAGATGTGGACGAAATATTTTTGTTTATAGTTAAGTTTATTGCCCAAAACATCCATGTATTAAAGCGGCAATTGAAATTCACCTATGACAGACTGCCCTGGGAAGAAATAGAGTTTTGTCTGATATGTTTTGCTTCCTTGCACACAAAACAGCAGGAAATAAACCTTTTTTATCATGCTACATTAGATAAAAGAAAATTGCTGCAGTATTTAGAAGAGTTTGCAAAAAAACTTGAAGAAATAAAAGAAACCATTGAAGGAATGAGTACAGATAAACTGACTAGTATGCCAAATTTAATTCGGGAGGCAATTGTTGCAGAAATCATAAGAAGTAATCCTCAATTTGATGAATTGTATGAAAATTATCACCAAATTAGAGACATTTATTCTTTAGAAAAAATTGGCAGTTACATAAATTTAGCATCATCAGTGGATCCCAACGACAGAGAAGGACAATTAGTCATTACAAGAGTTTTACAAATTGTCGGTGAATATTTAAAAAATACTCTGGAATCACCCAATCTATCTAGGTTAACAGGTGATCTTCTTTGTTTTACACTTTCAAAGAATACAAGAAAAGTTATTACAGGATTACGTAATTCACTGTCACATGCTTACTCTCTCTTTAAAAGAACAGAGATTGAAGAGAACTCAGATATTAAATTTTTTATTGGCGTTCAAAGTGACTTAAAAAAAGTTGGTGATAGAATTATTGACATACTGTATGACACCAAAATTAAAATGATCAAAATAATTCTCAATAAAATTATTAATAGCGAAAATGTTGAAGAAATAACAGAAGCTGTCAAAGCCCTCAAAAAGGCCGAATCATATATGGTTTCAATCGACTATAGAATGCTGAAAAATTCTGAAAACTTTGAAACGGCTAGGAGAATCGTCAGAAATACTAGAACAAATGAAATGTTTTCGGCCGATTTTAAAACGACGGAACACGAGAAACTTAAAAAACTCGTCAATGAATTAAGAAGTCATATAACAGACATGACAGATCTTGAAGAAGCTCTGTTTTCTAAAATTGCTTATATAATTGATTTTGCAAATACTAAATTTGAAAACATCACTGATGACTACCTTAAGAAATTTGATTTCTTAAAGTACTTTCAAAATTATCTGAATGGTATAAATAAGGTTGATGATAATATAATAAAGAAAATAAAATCTTTAGCCGAAAAAACATTAAAAAAAATGTCTTATCAGGCACACCCGCAAAACCTGAAAGAAATTTCCGAATTGTCAATGGACATTTTTGACAGTGTTAGTTCAAGAAAGGTAATAAGTAAAAACTTTGATAATGAAGTACATATCTTATTTTTAGAAATATTTCATATTACCAAGTATCAAACAGGTAATATCAAATGGATTGAAAATTTCAGAGGTAAGTTAAATGAAAAGAGTTCTTCTGCTTCTATCCAAAACCAAAGCAAGACTTATCCCACAAAAGAGCAAAATAGTAAACAATTAGCATTAAAGTTATCCGAACTAAAAAACTTTCTTAGAAATAATAACTTATTAAGTGCGGAAAAAAATTGTTTCTACAAGGACGATAAAAAATTACAAGTTGTTATAGAAATGCTTCTTCTAGACATAATGTCAATTTTAAGTGTCTCAAATTATCTCGAAAACAATCTGTTTTCTTTTGATGATAATTATTCTTTACTAATTGGCAAATGCTTGCGCAATTATTTAGCACACAACAACGCTCTATTTGATATATTATTATCGAATCCTTCCATAGCAATTATTTTGAATGCTAAAAAATTTACTGAAGAGGATGTAATAACAGTGAAGAAAAAAATTGGAAAAATATTAAGCGATAATCCTCTTAAACTGAAAGAAAAACATAATCAAGGCTTAAAGATCATCACTTATCAAAGAAATATGTATGCTGCTTTGGAAGAAGGAAATCTTGAATTTTTGCAGGAATGTCTCAAAAAAGGAGCAGATATTAGTGCAAGAAGTATTAATTCATGGACTGCATTGCATTATGCTGCTAAAGGACGGAGTTTGAAAGTGATTAAATTTATTCTTGAGTCAAATGTTCAAGTAGATGTTGAAGATCAAAATGGTCAGAACCCACTGCATATTGCAGCGGCATATGGAAATGCAAATATCGTAGAGTATTTAGTTTCTAAAGCAGGTTTATCTGTAAATAAAGAAGACAATAATCTCGAAACTCCCCTGCACATCGCAGCACAAAAAGGTCACAAAAGTACTGTTGAGGTTTTGTTAAAATTTAATGCTAATAGTGCAGCAAAAGATATAACAGGTGCTCCCATTTTATATCATGCAGTAAGAAATAATCATTTTCATATTGTTGAGATTTTGCTAAAAACTACTGTCAATGTTGATAATGAAATCGTGGGTGGTCTTACACCATTACACGAAGCTGCAAAATATGGTTACTTGGAGATAGTAACTTTCTTACTTCAGAATCAAGCTGATGTTAATGCTAAAAATGACAGAAACAAGACGCCACTACATGCATCTGCATTTTATGGTCATTTAAATGTAACAAAAGTTCTACTTTCAGAAGGTGCAGATGTTAATGCAAGAGTTATAGATGGTTGTACACCATTACATTATGCATTAAAAAATGGTCATGAAGAGATAGCAAGTGTTTTGTTGAGTTATGGAGCTAAAGTGAATATTGGTGATAAAATTAAAAAATATACGCCTTTACACTATGCTGTAATGTTTGAATGTGAAAACACTGGTAAGACTCTATTGAAACATGGAGCAGATGCAACTGCAACAGCTATTGACTCTTTAACTCCGCTACATTTTGCAGCATACTATGGACATTTGGAAATAATTACTGCTATCCTCAAACAAGACATTGACATACATTCCAGAGACATCTATAATAGAACACCATTACATTATGCAGCAGAAAGTGGTCAGAAAGAAGCTGCTGCACTTTTAATAAAAAATGGGGCAACAGTTGATGCCAAAGGTAATACATATTTTACGCCGTTGCATTTAGCAGTTCTAAAAGGTCATAAAGATATTGTTAATTTGCTGATACAAAATAAAGCTAATGTTAATGAAAAAGATAAAAACGGAAACACAATATTACATGCAGCATCTGTAAATGGTTGCAAGGATATAATTGAAATCTTGATCAAACATAAAGCTGAAGTAAATGCTAGGAGCAATGGTGGTTTTGTTCCATTGCATGCAGCTTCAGGACAGGGCTTTGAAGATGTTGTTACTTTACTAATACAATACAAAGCTGAAGTCAATGCAAGAACTGTTGGTGGTGTTACACCATTACTTGCTGCTATTATTGGAGGTCACAAATCTATTGTCAAACTGTTAATTAAAAATAAATCTAATATATGCACAAGATCTTTAACTTTAGCAATAACAGCTGGTCACAAAGAAATAACTCAGCTTTTAATAACAAATGGAGCTGATGTAAATGAAAAGACTGACTATTATGATACACCTTTGCTTACTGCCGTTGAATATAATCGCGAAGAAATAGTAAAAATTTTATTAGACAATGGAGCTACTGCTGATGATAAGAAACATTGTCCTCTACGTTTAGCAGTAATAGCTGGTTATAGAAATATTGTAGAAATTTTAATTAAAAATAAACATCGAATTGGTATTGTTGATGTTGATAGTGGTTCACTACTTTATTCAACTTCAATAAGGGGTCATATAGACATTGTAAAAATACTGATGAAAACGGGAGCTAATGTGAATTACATGGAAATTACTAGTAAAAATATGACGCCATTGCATGCTGCAGCAAGCAATGATCATGAAGATGTTGCTGAATTTTTAATAACGAATGGAGCTAATGTAAATGCAAAATCATGTGACGGAATTACACCATTACACATTGCAGCAAATCATGGTCATAGTAGTGTAATGAAAGTTTTATTAGACAACCAAGCAAGTATCCTTGTTAAAGATAATAATAATGAAACACCTTTAGAATTTGCCGTTGAAAATGGCCATTTGCAAGCAACAAAAATGTTACTACAGTATAAGACAGTAAGCATAAATGCTAAATATACTGATGGCTGGACTCTACTGCACATAGCTGCTCAAGGAAATAGTTTAAAAGTAATAAAGTATTTAATAAATGAAGGTGCAGATATTAATTCTAGAAATGCCTCTGGATCGAAACCAATACATATTGCAGCCAGAAAAGGCTTCAAAGATGCTGTGGATTATTTCTTGAGTAAAGGATGCAGTATTAATGATCGTACTGCAGCTGGTCAAACATTACTTCACCATGCAGTGAGTGGAAATAATCTAGACATGGTGACCTATTTGATAGATAAAGATGCTGACGTAAATGCTAAAGATACGATTGGTTCAACCCCTATTCATACAGCAGTTATTCTTGGTTATAAAAATGCCATAGAAATTTTATTAAAAAATGGCGCAGTTTACAATATTGCTGATAATTTTGGTACAAAACCATGGCAACTGAAATATACGGACATTGCAAAAGATGCTATTGATTACCTGACATTAACTAATATATTTTTTAAGGCTGTGAAACGTAATAACCTTTCAGATGTAAAACACTATATTGAAGCAGGCGTGTTTGTAGATGTAAAAAATACTTATGGTGTAACACCTTTGTATTTTGCTTCATGGAAAGGCCATGAAGAAGTGCTCAATGTTTTGTTGCAAAATAATGCTAATCCTAACACAGTTAACAACAAGGGAATTACTCCCCTGCATTATGGTTCCAAATTTTCTCACTTAAAAGTCGTAAAAGCTTTGTTATCTTATGGTGCTATTTTTAATGCTGTCTCAAATAAAGGTAACACACCATTAGACTTCAGTATGGATAGAAACATTATTAGTTTATTGAAGTTAATAAGTGATTCTTTTGAAAATGTTAGAAACGACAGTTCACGTATTATTTATGATCTCGATGAAATAAAAGACGTGGATAAAATAAAAGCAATAATGAATGCGTGTAACAGAGAAGGTGAAACATTGATTGTAGCTGCAATGCGATGTAACTTCTCAAAAGTCGAACAGTTGAAAAACATTTTACAAGATGATGCTCCAGATACTGTGAACAAGGCATTAATGCTTTCAGAGTGTGGCCATTACCAAAATGCTATATGCATTTTGAACCAGGTTTATGAAAAAAGAAAATATATTTTGGGAGCAAATAATCCAGGTACATTAGAAATCGAGCGACATATTGCTGTCATTTTGAGGGAACAAGGTGACTACAAAGAAGCTTTAGATAAGCTTGAAACGATTTACCAGAAGCAGAAGAAATCAATGGGATTAAGCGACAAAGAGACTTTAAAAACAAGAAGTGCACTTGCTTTAGTTTTGCACAGGCAAAAAAGAAATGAAGAAGCGTTTGAGATTTTCCAAGAGATTTATCAGATGCAAAAGGAGATAATAGGACCAAAACACCCGGATACTTTAGAAACCCAGTTTCATATAACAGTGTTATTAACAGCATTAGGAAAGCATGAAGAAGAACTAAATATCAATAGAAGGATTTATGAAAAGAGAAAACTGGGTGCAAACAATTATGAACAATCTCTGAACATTCTCAGAGATGTTTTAGAGAAACAAAAATTACTTTTAGGTCTTTACCATACTGATACTTTAAAAACATTAAAAGTTATTGCTTCAATACTTTCAGCCCAAGAGAAATATCGTGAAGCTTTAGAAACTCATCGAGAAATTTTAAGGATCCAAAAAATTACTTTAGGACCAAACAAACCTGAAACTTTAATAACTCAGTATAATATAGGAACTGTGTTGGCTGCACAAGGTAAATTTGCAAATGCATTGAAAGTCTACACAGAATACTTTGAAAAAATTAAGGCTGTTTTGGGGCCAACTAGTGAAATTGTGTTAGATATTTCACTAAAACTGAAACAAATTACATCAATACTTCACAATCAAGGTAGTGAAGCATCCGAAATTCTCTCACATATGGAAGATGATATAAAAATTGCTATTATGGATGGTGATATACAAAGTGTGCTTACTCTTTTAAAAGAAGGGACGGACGTTAATAAAAAAGACAGTGATGGAATGACACTTCTTCATTATGCAGTGAGCTATGAACATAAGGATATTGTCAGCATATTATTAGAAAATGGAGCCGATGTTTTTCAAGTAACTAATGAGGGTAAGACACCACTACATATAGCTGTTTCAAAAAATAATAGCAGTACTGTCAAAATTTTGTTGCAGCATGTGCAACGTGATAAATTAAGTGGCATTATCAATGCTAAGACAACTTTTGGTAACACTACAGCTCTCCACACAGCAACTGAAAATGGTTCTTTGAATATTATTAAAATTTTACTAAAACATGGTGCTATGTATGATATTGAGAACGGTGAAGGAAATCTACCCCAGAACATTTCAGCGGACCAATGTGTTACAAATTTGATGAAATTAATAAAAGAACTCTTCAGTGATGCAGAAAGTGGTAATGACGAGCTTATTAAAAAGTTGAACTGAGATGAGTTTTTAGCAGTGACAAATGCCCGTAATAGTCAAGGAAATACGTTGCTCCAAGTACTAATAACAAAAAAACATACTAAAATTGCATATAAATTATAAGAGATGCTTAAAAAATATAGCTGTGATTAAAAGATGTGAACATAGAAAGACAAAAATTATAAATGCCTAATGATAAGAAAAAAAAAGTTTATATATTCCAGTAATATTTTTTTGAGTTCAAGATTAAGTATTAATTTTTTATTATTATAAATCATGGTGTTTTTTAAGATAATTGTTTTAAATCTTTAAATTTTAATTAATTTCTCTAAATGGTTTTTCCTAATGAAAACATAAGTTCAACAATATAAACATCGAATAAAATGTAATTGATATTAATTGGATCACTTTTTTGTTAAAAGAGAATTTTTGACAGGTGTCTGATTTTCCAGAAGAAGAATATACTTTCTACCGTGTAATATTAACCCTTTATCTCCGAGCCGTGCTTTAAAATATCACTAAAGAAAACATTTTAAAAATTCATTTAAGACATCGATTGAAATACAATTTAGAATGAGTTATAGGTACTTTATTTTATTACGATCTAAAAAAAATTATCTGTTGTATCAAGCAAAAAATATTTTTAAATGGATAATTTATTTTCAAGTTGTAACTATTCAGCTTTCTTGATGTTGAAAAACACAGAGTGGTCAGTTTACAGTTCTGAAAAAATTCTCTATTTATGTTATCAGGCCACTGTATTTACTCAAACCCGAACTTCCCGTGTTACAGAATATAGGTGAAAACCATTTTTTTTAAATTGAAAACTCTAATACAGGCCTGTCCAACTTTTCAGTAAGCAGTATCACACCTCAGATGTTCACAAACAATGAAGGGAACCATTATTCACGTGACTGGAAATATCCAATTATTATTTCACTTTGGTTGTGTTAGCGACACACACTTTTATGATGCACATACATCTCACAGTAATAGCGATGCCCATGTAAAAATAAACTTCAGAGAAAATATAAATAGTAAATTCAGAATTATATTTCCCTGAGACGGGCTTATCTCAAAAACTTTTTTAGGATTAGGAGCCAAAAACATTGATGGTACCTACAATAGAAAATCATTTAATGTCAAGGATTTAAAAATAAAACTTTTTTTTAAACGGATTTTTATATTTAAAATAAACCTAGTAACAGGAAACATTCAAAAGGCACACATACATCTCATACTTATGGCCCTGCCCATGCAAAAATAAACTACAAAATATAGTATATAATTGTAAATTTTGAATTACTTTTCTCTAAAAGGAGCTATCTCAAAAAATATTGTAGGGAAAGAAGCCAAAAACATTGATGCCTACAATAAAGAAAAAAAGCATGCAAATATTAATGATTTAAAATTTTTAAGCATTTTTTAATTGATTTTATATTAAAAAAAAAAAAAAGAACTAGTAACAGGAAACATTCCACAGAGCATCAGGAAATCCTACAAAGGGTGCATTCGCGGGATCCGGATTGAACAGACCTGCTTTAATATATTTGTTACATTTAATAAATTCATTTAGAATGCGCACTAACAACACCAAAAAACATTTTTATACGAAAAATATCAATTATGTATTCAAATAAAATTTTGAAATTTATTAAAAATGATACTTTTGTATTAGCCGCATGCCAGGAATTAATAGCTGAAAAAATCACCAAAGATTTAGCTTATTTAAGGCATTTGATGCTGAAAATTCCAATGGTTTAAGCGCTTGATTCGATTACATGTCTGTTAAGTTCGTGTTTTGCTTATATTATTTTATTTATTTATTTAATGATGAAGTTTTAATTTCGTTATAGAATATTACATGGAAACAAATGCTGAATTATTTATTTTGTTTTAAATGCAAACGAGTTAATCTTTCATAGTCGGACTGCACGCAACAGAGATATTTTTAAAACAAAAATTTATGCTTTAAAATTATTTTAAAACTCTTAAAAAAAATAAGTAAATTGAGATACTGTTTTCAAAGAAACTGCATTTGAAAGAACATGTTTTTCCCTATTCAATAGTGTAAAAATTAAAAGTGTGCTATATTTAGAAGTAAAAAATATTGCAGTAAAAGCGAAATTTATTGATTGATTCGTTGTCACAGTCAATATGACGTCAGCAGTGCCCTTGCGCATATTTTTGCTTTATAGTATAGATACTAGGAATGCAAATGCAACAAATATTCAGTATCTATTCGGCATTCGGCCATATTACTGAATATTCGGTTAGGCCGAACATCAAACTATTCGGTCTGCCAAATATCGAAATATTCGGCCAAACCAAATACTTAAAAAAACTTCTTTTTAAAATATTTTTTAAAACCCACAATTTCTACTTTTAACTGTCAATTAATAAAGATATTCAAAATAATTAGAAATAAAATCATATTTCAATGAAAGAGAATGCTTTTACATTATTTATTCGCTGTTTGAAAAGTGTCACTTAAGAAAATTAACCATTAATTAAGACCTTTATAGGAATTAATGATGTACAAATAAATGCAAGTTCCTGAATATTGTCTAGTAAATAATCTGTTTCTTGCTTTTTTGCAAACATCATGTTTCTAAACAAAATGGGAAAAAACTTTAACATGTGGTAATAGACAACAAGACAGACAATTTTTGTCCAGGAAACCAGGTTCGCAATACACTTACTTATTCAATCAAAAATAAAGCGCATCTCACTCCAGGTCAAATTTGAATTTTTGTTTCTTACCTTAATAATATTGAAGATATTGTAACTATATTTTCAACATAGTTACTTTGATTTCTGTGAATCAGGATAAGTACTGAAAATTTTCACCATTCATATCTAAACAATACTGAGCTAGATATTCCTTTATTCAGAGTACAGATGACAGTACAGATTACTTATACTGTGTCACTGGCCAAAATTCAGCTACTTGAAATAGTATCATTTTCTACAATAAAAATTAATACGATGCAAATATCACTAAAATATCTTCATTGTTGTTAAAGTTTTAAACAAAAATTCAGTTTCAGCGCCACACTCTATGTTTTTGATTGAATGTATAATACTTTTGATGGAATAAGTGGATTGAGATAATGTTTCTTGCTCAAAAAATGTTTGCCTTGACTACATTATCTACATAGAAAGTTTGTTCCAAGATGTATGAACACCCTGTATGTTTACAACCTCTGAATATGATCGGCCATTCCAGACACCTGGTTCATTTAAAAACTTCCTTTCCAAATCAAAAAGAGCAGGAAAGTTATTCTTGCTGATTTGCCAGCATTTTAATATATTGTATTGTTTTACTTTAGTGCCTTCCTGACAAATAAACACTGTGAAATGTTTCTTCTAATTCATTCAAAAAATTTCTTTGTTTTTAAACTATTTTTTATAGAATATAAGAACATTTTATAAATTTATCTTAATTCACAGAAGAAGCTAGGAAGTTTAAAGCTTTATTAATTAAAAAAGTTTTAAGATTATCCTCTTTTTAAGTTATAACTCAAAGCACATTTTTTTTTTTTTTTTTTTTTTATTTATGCAAAAGGTTTCTTGTAAAAAGGTCTAGTTCATAAAATGATAGTATCTGTGTTAAATATTATGTAAAATTGTTTTATAATTTAACTTAACTTTTAAACTCTGAAATATAAAAATATTCGGCCGAATATTCGGTCAAAATCACTATTCAGTGCATCCGTAATAGATACATTTTCTAATTCTATAAAATAATAAAAACATTATATGAAAGAAATTGAGTGGAGTTGTAAGCATTCCACAAAACCCCTACAAATACAGATTTAGTTTATTAATTTTAATAGAGGGAATATTTGAATGTTTCTTGAATGACTGCAACACAATTTGGTTCAGGTAAATTACATTGGAAGGTAAAATTTTTATTAATTCATAATTGTGGACATACGGTGTAAAGCAAGCCATTGATATAGTCAAATTTCAAGATTATTTTCATTGTCAAATAAAAAACTGCCAAACTTATTTTTTTAACATCAAACAATGGCTGAAATAAGTCTTTCAAAAATGATAAAAATTGCAAGACACTCTTTTCAACATAAGTGATTCAATTAATTGATACAATCAATAATTTATATTTTATTTACAAAGTTATTGTAATTTAATCTTTTAAATGAATTTTATTTTAGGTATTTTATTAAAATTTAACGTTTAAATCGAATTTAAGAATTATTCAATTTTTTTCTAAAATATGTACTAATGTTGTTGTTTTTAATGTTATGAATTTAAGAAAATGTAAAGAATGTGTTAAAGTAAATAAATATTAAATGTACAAAGAGGTTGCCTACTGTCATAATATTGTTTATTAAGAAAAAATTAATTATTAATAAAATTTTATAACTACTGTAGACTAAGTTTTTTTCTCCCTTATAGTTTAGGCGAATTGCTATTGTATAAAGATGCCCCAATAAGACTGAAACACACTTTAATTTTATAGCTGTTGGAGATAAGTAGACAGTGTAAACTGAAAAAGTATATATATATATATATATTTAAGTAGGAAGTAAGATTATATAGTCCTTCTATTATTTTTCAAAAATTTACTTTGTAAATTTTTATACAACCCCTCTAGACGAAATTGGCCAGTTCTTCCTTATGCTACAACATGATCATTACAAAAGCAGCAGAGAAAGAGCAGTAGAAACAGTATACTGAAATTAAAAAATTAATATATTGAATATTTGATGAAATATGAGCATTTGTATGAAATAATTTTTAACTGTACATGCACAAACTATGCCAAAGAATTTTTTTTCATGATTTGTTAGTCAATTCTATAGAGCAACTTATAAAAAGGCCAGTCAAATATCCTGAAACAAATATCTCAGAAAGATGTCGGCAATAAAGTGAGCTAATTGACAAATTAGGGGAAAAATCCAATTGGATTATAAGGGATTTCTCCCCCAATTTGTCAATTAGCTCACTGTATTGCTGACATCTTTCTGAGTTTTCACGATATTTGACTGGTCTTTTTATGAGTTGCTCTATAGAACTGGGTACCAAATCATGAAAAAAAACCTTTCGTATAGTTTTTGCATGCACAGTTAAAAACTATTTCCCACAAATGCTCATATCTCATCAAATATTCAATATTTAATTTTTTAATTGAAGTGTAATGTTTCTACTGTTCTTGAAGTCAAACATGTGATTTACATCCTCAAAGTTCAAGAACAATTTGTCTAGAATTTCAGTAGCTATTTGACAAACCGTACAAACCAGTCACTGCCCCTTAATTTTTGGACAGCAGTGTATGAGATGCTTTCAGTGCGATGTCACACTGTCTCTAAACAAATTGTTGCTACGTTTTATTTCCTATTTCACTTGTATACTACAGTTGTATCTTATAGCTGTACCTTACAGATAAATGTACATTAGATGATTTTAGTTCTTCATGACTGACAGTTGAAAGTGTCTAGAAAATGACATTTTCATTAATTGTAGATTTAATTTTTATGAATGAAATTGTAAGTAATACATGATGCTAAATTGGTTAATGTAGTACAGAAAATAATTGATCCTATTGGTATGCAGAATAAATCAGGGGTTTATGTGATCTCCTATGGAGATAAAGTAGCAAATAAAATATTAAATTAGGTTGTTATGACTACTAGAAGATTCCAGATGAGAATCAATGAGCATATACAGGATGTTAGTAAAAATAGACCTACTACTGCCCTATCCAGACTGTTCCAAATCTGTGACATTTAAATACTTTTTAATAGAGCTAAAATCATTGTGTGGGCTTCTGATTCTAATAGTTGTACAATTCTGGAATCTTTAGAAATATTAGTACAAGCAAACAACTGTTGTAATGATGTTTTGTCATACCAAATACCACGTATTTGGTTTGAACTACTTCCGGTTACAGGAAAGTTTGGTCTCCCAAAGGAATCATAGGGTTGAGTTTTCTTCATGTCTCTCCCTCACTAATAGTGATTTCATCCATCTGCAAAAGTTTGTAAAGAGTTTCCTGTCATCTAGCATCTAGTCTTGGTCAACATCAAACTATATTTTCCTCTGATTTTTTTCTTTTTTTATATAATGGCTTGGATTTTAGCAGAAAGCACTCAGAGAGAGTTTTTGTACTGTTAACATCTAGGGGTTTAAAGTTTTTTAAAACCTTTTTGTATATATTTTCATCAAACACCTATTTTAGTAAATTTTAATGAATCTTTTCATATTTTATGGAAAATGTAAGTTACCATAACAATGGCTTGTGAAACAGAATCTTACTAAATGCTACACCATTTGATTTAATTTTTTCCTGTATTGTCAGGGAAATCATATATTTTTCTGTTACATTGTAAGTTTATAATATTAGGAGGATTTTACAACTTACTGATGCTAAAAAGCTGTAAAGATAACAAGAAAAAAACAGAATAAAATCACCTTTTTTTTAAAATTCCTTTTTTAAAAGTTGGTAAAAGAAACATTCTTGTACATGATGCAAATTTTTAATCTGGATGAAATTAAGTTGTAAATTGAAGCTACTTAATATAACTGAACATTATTACTTTTGCACAGCAAAATTATTAGAAATGATATTTAAAAAAAAAAAGTTCAAAATTCGACCTTATGATTACCAAATACAGGACAAAAGGAAGAAAATGTACTACACTGGGTATAAAAATAGAAATCAAATCGCTTCATCATCAGTAGAAAAAAAAAAGTACAAACCATAAAATCTAATAAAAAATTCGAAAATCCGACTTTGAAGTTCGTACAGACCTATCTGTGTTCTAAGAAAAAAAAAAATTCAGACCCCCTATGTGTGATAGATTCCCCTGGAAATTGCATATACACGTTTTCTATTAAAGTTGAAAAATGGCTATCTATCATAAAATTCAAACAAATAAACATTTCAATGAGAAAGATAATTATTTCAACAAAGTATATTTATTTTTCAACACTAAAAAGAAAGTGTGCACATCATTTAAAAAAATTGTCTTAGAGTAGAGAACCATCAAATTGTTAGTCTTTTATAATCACATAATATTTTTAAAATAAAAGACAAAAATACAGAAAGATATTTTCATAAAGGCAATATGTTTACATAAGGCAGTTTTATATAACTACAGGAATTATTTTTTTAATTATTTCATTAATTTAATACTGATGATTACTATATGATTCTTACACTTACAAATTTTTTACACATTAAAAAAAGGAAAAAAAAAGGTTTGTATGATACACAATAAAGTTGTTAGATTCTTTGATTTCATAATCATGAGGAATCATTTTCTAACAGTTCAAAAATGTTTCTAAACACAATAGGACATCTAAAAGTTAAATATGCATAACCACAAATGTGAATATTAAGCAAATTTACAGCCAGTTGGAATAAAAGTGGATGCAAATTTAAGAAACGTCACTATTTATTCAGATTATAATTAAGAATTAAAGTAATCACTTCCAATTTCATATTTCGGAAACTAAGATTGAGCTGGTGTAAATTCAGATTTTTGAGTGACAATATCTGAAACAATATTAAAACAAATAAATGATAAAAACAAAAAATTAGAATTTCGTCCCAACCTTCTTAAACAATACATACAATCTCAAGTTATGCTCACTAAAGTGCTTTCCACATTATAAACCATTAAGAATCATACAGTAAAACGGAAATTATTCTAATTGTATTTAAGAAGTAAGAAAAAAATAATACTAAAAGAAAAGAAAAGAAAAATTAAGAAAATAATATAATTTTCTTGAAAATCTTTTTAAAACCAATATTTAAGTGAAATTTGTCAAGTTTATACTTGGATAATTTAATGTTGGTATTTATGGCTTACAGCAAAACAATGTTCGACTAACACATCCAAATATATTACCAGACAATCAAGTATTCATAACTTAAGTGCAGCAGGTTAATTTGTGTCTATGAAATTCAGAAAATTTATTGTACAATAGATGAAAGTAGCTTTTAAGAAGAGTATACCAAATTCAAAAGAAAATACAGAAAAATAAATGCTACAATTAAATTTCATTGTTAAACTATATATCTCATACAGAATCATGACTGACACCTATATATACTATAACAATGCATATCGCAACTACAGAACAGCCCACTGGAAAAATTTTAATGCAATTTTCCTAAAGTAAAACACATCAAAGAATGGGTATTTAATACATCAATGAACGAGATGGCTAAAACTTATTCATTTCTTTTGGTGGTTCAGACCAACAGATGCCTATAAACACAAATTTCTCAGGCCACAGATTGAATTTCAAAAATCGAATCATGGTATTACCCCTGCTTTACTATGTTTGAGGTAAGTTACATTGTTATTAATCAAGCCACTGCCAACAAATTGTCTTCATTTCATTACCAGATTGGAGTGGGTACATAAAAGGCTTTGCTAACCTTCAGCTCAACACGCTTCAATAAATATTTTTTTTTTCAATAAAAGTGATCTTACTAAAAGATTGGTCTAATGTCAGTTGAATAAATTGGGCCTGCATCTTTATTAAACAAAAGTGATTTTAGAAATTTTGTTATTGTACAACATAACTATTTACATGCCTTGTTTAACTTCATTTATTGTCGCTGTCTGTCTGGATTAAATATTGGTATTAATTTTTGACCCACTTCTGTCGAACTGATTATTCTCAGATATCGCAGGAAAAAAAATATGAAAATTTACCCTGCATTTCCAGTTATCAATGTAACTTTTTTTATGGGTGGTTAGTAGGTAGAGTGTTTTGGCACAAACTCCAGAGATGAATATGCCAACTAGAAGTTTTAAAATAAATCATATATAGGGAATAAAATAATCATACATAGAGAAATAAAGATTATTTAAAACAAATCATCTGGAAGGCAAACCATCCAGAAATAGTTGTTGCATTAAATGCAAAGGATAAAGTAAACGTTAAGAAAAAATAGGCTAGTCAAACTTAAAAGCCCAAAATGGTCATACATGAACGTGATTAAAAGCTAAATATCATGGAAAAATCAATAATGCCATAGAAAAATGTCTCATTAGTAGTCTTACCCAAACTTTTTTTTAAATTGCTTTAATTATTGGATTTCTGCATATCTGAATTACATCCAGAATCTAGTAACCCGGGTAATTGGAGTTTCATAGTACCATGTAGCAGAATCATAAAAGTGCTATTAAACAAAGCGCCAAAGTTGCTGCTACTTTTGGGAGCTACCATGTTAAACATATGATTTAAAAAGAATTGGTTGAAAACCAAGCAACTTTTTATTGTCGAAGCAATTTTATCATTTGTGGTGCTTCCACCTTTTACGTCCTACCAATATCGCCTGGAACAGCCAATGAAATGCTTGGAAAGCTGACAAGTTGGTTCAATTTTTGTTGCTTCAAATTATCACATGTAATAACACTTTTAAATATGTAAATAAGGTCTTAGAAGCATGACCAAACAAGTTTACCTTTATTCATAGTGTTGCATCGCTAGTGATGATGGCATTCTAAATGACAAAAAAATCATTCACTCGTAATATTCCCCAAATATTCTTGAATAACTCTCGCTAGGATGAAGCAATATGAACCAAAAAAATATACTACATACATGGGAGTATGTGTAATCAAAGACATACCTATGAAATCTTTAAAATACATTGCACAGGAGACTGAGAAGTCTTATGCAACATGTCAGTAGGCTGCAAAAAGGATAAACTTGCATGTGTATTGTGTCACTGCCATTCAGGAGCTCAAACCAAGTGTTTTGGAGAACATGGAGTGCCACATCAAAACGTGTCTAGCAGAATGGAGATCACTTCCAGTATCGCATCTAATGCCCTTGATTACACATTCTTCCAGGTATGTAGTGCATTTCTTTGGTTCATACTGCTTCATCCTAGCGAGAGTTATTCAAGAATATTTGGGTCTTATTATGAGTGAATCTATGGGCAATGTGGGAGGGGCGATGAGTGCATGACTCATCTCTCCTTTCTTTCAGTATTTCCATTTTATTTACAATTTAGAAAAATAATTAAATTAAAATTTTTCTATGTAACTTAAATAAACATGAAGAAAAACAATTATGACTGAAAATAAAAATAATTTATCATCATTTATTTGTAAGGCATAAACTCATCATAAAACCTCCCCCCCCCCCCCACAAAAAAATAAAACTTTCCTAATTAACCCTGCAATGTAAGATTAAAGTTGTAGGGTGTTTAAAACTACTTCTGCCCAGAGGCACATGAAACTTGTCTCCCAGTTCAAATATAATTAAAAGCATACTGTATCAAAATAAAGATATTAATGATTATAATATACTTTTTAAAAACAAAATAGTTTCATTTAATGGATTCTTCAATGATTATTTATGATCACCCCCCCCCCCCCCATGCCATTCACAGGTATAATGAATGCACAAATGAAGCTACAACAAAGTATGAACAGATATTGTTGCTCTTTGTTGAAACATATTTCTGCAAATCATTCAATCATCTCACAAATTGAGAAATAAAGCAGTAATTTTTATTTTATTTTGTTTTCAAAAAAATCAATATTCTCATTCTTCCACATTCAAGAAATTTTTATCAATTTAAATGCTCAGATGCTTAGAGGAATAAAATTGACATTGTAAATGAGTGTATAATTAGAATTTGATTTTCAAAGCATCCAACATAAATATGTAAGGTATTATTATTGTATCTTTAAATAGAGATTTTTGAATTATTAATATTCTAAGTAATGTTTAATGATAAAGGTAAGATTTTTCTCAGTAATCAAAAGAGTTTAAAAAATAGCTGAAAATATTTAATCCACTTTATATTTCATTTATATTACTGTACTTAAGTAGAAAAAAAGTTAAACAACAAAAGTTTTAACAAGAAACTTATACAAAGACATTATCTGAGTATTTGAAAATACATTATACAAAATTTAATGTAAAAGCTTTTAAACAGCTTTCTATATAAATAGAATGCAAATACATTTTAAATACACTCATAAACCTTGTTACAAACAATGTAAACACAAATGAGAGTAGACAAACACTAACAACAGAAATTTATTTACACATATAAAAATTAATAATAAAGTATGCACATTTTTTATAGAAGAGAAAAAAAAGTTCAATAAGAACTATTCTGGACTAGAGCACAATTATTGATATTTAAATTTTTAGCAACAACTATAGATTATATAAAACATTATAAACATCTTATAAACTTTTATCTCATAAAATTACATTATGTACAAAAATAAGTGTCACAACATGCATGCTTATTCAATCATATGGTGGATTGAACCTCTGATGTGCATTAAATTTAAATTAATTATTAGATGTATTTATTTCTTCACTTTTGCAAAAAAGCAAGATAATTCAATTAAATACATTTAAATGCACATATACTACTAAGCATCATAAAATTAATGTCAATGAATATGGCTGAATTATTCAATAATTTACATAAAATATTTCTATTTTGATTGATTCAAAATATAAAAGCAGATTCAGAAACTTCTAAGTGGTATGGAATGTGCTCAATGAAGATTTCTTTTCTGACATAAATTCCAGTGCCCAGTGGCAATTTCTTAGGAAAATTCAAACTTCAAAATCTCCATTTCATCAATATGGAGTTCTTTGAGAAATATTTACCAAATCATGAGTACTGAAAAAAAAAAAAAAAAAAAAATATATATATAAATATATACATAATATACATAGTAAGAAGATCATTTTAAAATGTTAGAATGCCTTTAAACATGCCAAAAGTTGTTTTTCTAATTTTAATAATAGATACTTTACTGTTATACAAACACCATGCCAAAAATGTATGCTAATTGCACTAATTATTTCAATCCGACCATGAAAAGGATGTTTATTGTAAACCATGCCAAACATTGCGATTTGCTATTTTTGAAATGTGAATCACTTTTTTGTTGTTGTTATTTAATCATAACCTCGCAAAACATTTCAATTTGCTATTTTTTGAATCAAAAATATTTTCTTATAAGTTATAACTTACTTTTACTATTGACGCTGAGATGGATTTTACCATTTGGCAGTTACAGATAGTGAGAAAGCTGTGATAAAATTGTTTCAGAAATTTGGAATTCTGTATAAAAAAAGGTTTTGTTAAAAACATGAAATGAAATTATGGATGAGTTCTGGATTTCATCCGCAATGGAGATGTAGACTACGATCATGCTGAGAAAGCATAGGAATACGAAAAAAAAACATGGTTTGAAGCATCGTGGTTGTCTCATCTTAATACTACTTTGAGATTTATATATTTTTATGGCACCAAGAGTTGATATAGATTGAGTTTTGTGAGCTACAACTCGAAATGAATCACAACACTACAGTGGACTGGAATAGCTATTTGAGAGAAGTTTGTGTAAATGCTTTGAGTTCACGACCAAATGGAAAAATCGGTGGACCTAATGAAATTATAGAAGTAGATGAAAGTCTATTTACCAGAAGAAAATACAATGTAGGACGTGTTCTTCCTTCGCAATGGGTATTAGGTGATTTATGCCATGAAACACAGGGATGTTACCTTACTCTTATTACCGATCATACAGCAAAAACTTTAATGGCGGCAATAGAAAACAGTGTAGCTGATGGATTATCTACACAGATTGCTGGAGAGGATATAAAACAGATGAACTGTAAGATGCTGGATATGATCATTTCACAGTAAATCGCAAACATAATTTCGTTGACCAAAACACTGGATGTCATATCCAAAATGTTGAGAGATTATAGGGCATCGCAAAATGGCGCAATAAAAGACATCGGGGGACTTTTCGTTATCATTTAGAGTTGTATCTCATAGAGCTCATGTGGCGATGTCTTCATTCAAAAATAAAATGTTTATGAAAAAAAAACACATTTGTAATTTCATTCCAGCAGTTTAATATGAGTTTTATTTTATTGCTTTATTGTATAACAAGCATTTGTTTTCTTATTTTAAGTATATATCTGTGTTGATGTAATAAAATAGTACGTAAAAGTCTAATTTTCAAACGTTATATTTTTTTAAATGCTCACTTTCATATCAACATTTCTTTCTTTTTTCTTTTTTTTTTAATGTTTAGATTCATATGAATTTCATTTTGCACCAACTATTACACTTGGTGACAATGGTGTTTGTATAATGGAAAAGTACCCTATAATATGTAAACAACAAAAAACTATATATAATTTTTTTAAATGCTAATTTTTAATGTCAATTTTTGTAAATATTTTAATTAAGATTAAAGTTTAAAATGTTACAAATTTATTTTGACCTCCTCCTTTTTATGTGCAATTATAATTTTTTTGTGATGCATACTTTTTTTTTTCTTTCATGTATTAACCAGATAAATTTTAAATTTTAAACTTTATTATTACTAGATTTACAATTACAACTTTAGTTACTACTATATCATCAAATAGAATATGTACTTCATTCACAAACACAATTTTTCTTTTTTTTTTTTTCCTTTTATTATATTGTTTAAGTTTTAAGAGTTACAATAGGGTCAAGTTTGTAATAACTTCGGCAGACACAAAGATACTGTAGCCCTTAACACAAAATATTTATATAAACATATATTACATATCACATTAAAACAATCTTAAGTTAAATTGACTAGCTATTACAAATCAAGAGTTGAATTTAAAAAAATGCAAATCAATTTTGAAAATAAATTGTTTAACCTTAAGTCACAAATGACTTCAAACAATAGTTAATCAAAAACAGTAATGTATTTGAAAGTTGTGCCTCAGCAACCCCTCCCTCCTACCCCCAACCCAAAAAAAGGTGACCTTTTAAACATATAATCAGTTCAAGTGATAAGAAGCCTAGTTAAGTTTTATATAAAAAAAGAGCAAATTCTGATCAATCAAGAGACAGGAAGCTAACCAATAGAAAACCTGTGAAATGAAAGAGATTGAAGAAAAAGAATGAAACAAGAATTACATAGAGCAGTTAGAGAAGGGGGGGGGGAACAAAATTATTGTTAACTGCATTACTATATTTTTTATAGAAATGATATTCTAAGTTTTGAGAGAAGGCAATTTGCAACTATTTTCGCAGGATTGAAATCAAATTTGTGATTGATGTCCCAGCGATGTTAAGCAATAGCTGATTTGCTTTTACCCTCCATACATATAATAACCAAAATGTTTTTGAATTAATTCTACATTTTAAGGCATGTTTAATTTGGACTGTACAGGAAAGGATATAATGGCAATTAATGTCTTAAATACCCAATGAATCAATGGTATCTTTAAGCTTACTGAAGCTGATTTTATTAATTGGTGCAAAAATTATTTTGAAGTCAAAATGTTTAAGAATTTTAGCAATATGAATATTGGATTTAGAGAGAAAATGAAGTGGTGATAGAATAACTTGGGTAGAAGTTGAAGTCTACTACATGTAACAATTCTTAGTGGTATAAAAGACTATCACCAGGTATCATTTTATACTTAATATTATGAAGAAATATTCATTCACTTTTTTCTTCTCACACATTTCAATTCAAAATGGTTCTAAACGCCAATACTAAGCATTCTGATGATGCTTTTTTAACCATAACAGTATTATGACCATATATATAACATAATACAGTAAAATAACTTTTATTAGATTGTTGACTTGTTTCAGCTCACTCTGAACCATTATAAAAAACAATTGAAAATATTCAATAATTGTACGGTCTTTGAGGTTAATATTTGAAATGCTATCATTTAATTTTCATGTACTGTTTCAAAGTATGTGAAAATTAAATGATAGCATTTCAAATAATAACTTCAAAGTCCGTGCAATTATAGAATATTCTCATTTGTTTTTTATAATGGTTCAGAGTGAGCCGAAATATGTCAACAATCTAATAAAAGTTATTTTACTGTATATTATGTTTTTAGTTTAATTTTTTTAAATTAAACAACCTTTTAGCATTTAAAAGAAATATATTAAATAATTCATATTTTAGAAGAAAGAAAAAATGAGCACTACTTGATATACTATAACCTTATGACCAGGGTCCGACAAATCCCGGGCGCCAGGTCGCCTAAAAAATTCCTCTTGGCGACTAACTTTTTTACCTACTGTTAGAATATTTTAAGTTTAGTTTTCCCCCTTTAAAAACTTATTATTTTGTCCACTCTGCCAGCAAACGCACGTACGTTTATCAGTGCCATTGCTGTTTGTTTACATTTTCTCCGACACCTTTTCTCTAAGTTGAGTTGTCTCGCAGCTGCTTCAACGTTAGGCAAGTCATTTTTGCAAGGTCTATAGGCGCTGGCTGTTTGCGCGTGTCTTACTGCTTTGTGACGTATACTGCACCGTGATTCGTCCAGGCAAGTAACTGTTCGTTTTAGCTCTCTGGTTTTCGGCCTTTCCCGCTCATTGTACTCTTACATGTTCTTGCTTCGTGATTCATTCATTCCCGAGACGACAAGACTGGTTTGTTTTTCGAGGTGGCGCCCGCGTATTTTGTTCTTTTAAATGTGATCTACTTTTTTTTGGCCCAATATTTATTTTTCTTTTAAGAAGATACGATAAAAAAATGAAGAGAAGTGTGAAAGAAGAACCGGTTTCGAAAGTGAAACTATCTTCGTAAAAAAAATACGCAAAGAAAATCGTAAAAGTAATCAACGGCGGAAATAGAGATTGATCTCTGCTATCCAGTGCAAAAAAAATCGTTTAAAAATATTCAAATGCAAGCGAGATATTAGCACATTAATGCCCCATTGGATTAACATTAGCACCGTATTCCCGAATGCTTGCTCAACGGGAGCCTTAACGTCAGAGAAATGATTCTTCAATCTGGCTCCTGAGAATTTTTTCTGGCGCCTAAGATTTTTCAACTTTTGTCAGTCCCTGCTTATGACTAAGTGTTGAGCAATGCAACTTATGATTCATCTCATAGATCCATCCCAAACTATCAACTGTTGCCTTTTTTTAAAATTTATTGTTTTGTTGTTTGCTTATTTTCAATTATCTTTCAAATTATAGATTTTAATTGATAAAATGAGAATAGTATAAAACAATATAATTACAATTCATTAGTAAACATGTCTTGTTTAAACAAATCTTTAATAAACTTTGTTCAAAACAGTTGAAACATGAGTTTGTTATTGAGAGTAAATTTTGAGTATTTATAATGAAACCCTTTTATATTCCACATGGCTTTGCACAATTCCCAGTTATACATACATAAATTTTGATAGCATATTTTACTTAAAATTACACCAGAAATTTTCTGTCCAATAATTCCATTCAGTTAGAGTTTCCCCATAATGGAAGATAACAAATATGGCAGATGCAATGCACTCAAGCCATAAGTGCAATACACACATAGATACCTTCAAAGGACTAAAAGAAAATATCTATTTTTTTAGCCTTTGAAAAGAAGAATTAAGGCAGCAAAACATTTTGCACTCTCCATCACTAAAGCATTATAAAATAAAATTGCCACATTTAAACCACTTTTATGTTTATATTAAAAAATGTGGCAAAGCCTAGATACTCTCTTATGAGGGCAGTCTAGTTACTTACCCATCATACGTAGTATAGGGTAAGTCTTGTAATCGTTTTGAAAATCGAAAAAAATTTTTTGACGGATTTACACGTTTCAGACACTGGAGATTCCGAAAAACATATTTTTAGAAAAAAAATTTTGCCGTCCGTCTGTGTGTCTGTAAACGCTCTATCTCCCGAAAAAATTGAGATAGAGACTTGCAATTTGGTATGTACTTAGCATGTAATAATGGGAAGAAGCCTATTTCATTTCAATAACCTCGATTAACCGGAACTATTTTTTTCGGACTCTCGAAATATTCGTTCTGATAAAAGGTATATAAAAATTTTCGAAATTGTTTATTTTAAGAAATGAATATAAAAGAAAATAAAAAAACATAAATTTTACATAAAGCATGAAGTCGATCGGATAATTAGTTGCCGAGATATTTGGAATCCTATTTTCTACACTCTTCGATTTTTCATGACCCTGTATTTCATCCAAATTTCACTTTAAAGATATATTTTAATTGTAAATTTGACGCTTAATCAGATGCAATAAACCGCTAGTTAATAGGATTATTATTTTTGGAGTTATGAGGAAAAACCTCTTTCAAGCAATTCAATAATCGAGCCTTTAAAGTTTATGACGTCATCAAGCCACGATTTTATTTGAATTGCAATGCATTTTATAAGTAGTTTACACATTTTTATTTTAATATTTTACATTATACATATCCATGATGGGTAAGTATTACGGTGGCCCCCAACGACTAGTTTTTTGTTGTAAACATGTTGTCCAACTTCTAACACTAGTGTATAAAAGTGCCACCCATTTTGTTTCTCTTACTTTCACAAGTATGATTGGAAATTCTTGAAACTGATCACCACAGTTACTTTGTGCAGTAATATTAGTTGTCCTGGCATTATACAAGTAAAAGCCGAGTCATAAAAGTTAGCAAAGTTTTCAGATATGCAACATGAAAACATTATTGCTGATGAATATTAACATCTTAAAAAGATCAATAAATGGCAGAGCAGCTTAAAAAAGAGGGTGAGTAAAACCAAAGTTAAGATCATGATGAATTTATGTGCTAAAGTGTGATATGAATAATGACAAAGGTAAAGATAAAACTAGTCGTTCGGGGCCACCGTAATACTTACCCATCATGGATATGCATAATATAAAATATGAAAATAAAACATGTGTAAACTATTTATAAAAGGCAATGCAGTTCGAATAAAATTATGGCTTGATGACGTCATAAACTTAAAATGCTCTATTACTGAATTGCGTAAAAGAAACACCCTTACAACTCCAAAAATGATAATCCTATTAACTAACGGTTTACTGCGCCAAATTAAGCGTCTCATTTCTAATTATAATATATCTTTGAATTGAAATTTGAATGAAATACGGGGTCATGAAAAATCGAAGAGTGTGGAAAATATAATTACAAATATCTCGGTAACTCATTATCCGATAGACTTCATTATTTATGCAAAATTTATGTTTTTTTCATTGTCTTTTATATTATCTCCTTAAAACAAACAATTTTGAAAATTTTGATATACCTTTTATCAGAACGAATATTTCGAGAGTCCAAAAAAAATAGTTCCAAATAATCGAGGTTACTGAAATTCAACAAGCTTCTTCCCATTATTACACACTAAGTACATACCAAATTTCAAATCTCTATCTTAATTTGTTCGAGAGGCAGAGCGTTTACAGACATACAGACAGAAGGACGGTAAACATTTTTTTCTAAAAATATGTTTTTCGGAATCTGCAGTGTCTGAAATGTGTAAATCCATCAAAAAAAGATTTCCAATTTTCAAAACGATTACAAGACTTACCCTATACTACGTATGATGGGTAAGTAATAACAGTTTTATTTTAACCAAAAATAAAAGGACTAGATAACAAATTCAGTTATATAACAACAGCAAACATGCGGCAAAAATGTAACCGGGTGATAAAGATTCATTAATCTGATACATATATCCATCACCGAAATATTTCTAAACATTGAACAGCTGCTAAAACTCTTAACTCTGTAGCTGAAACATTCAGATTCGCCCTTTAACTAAGTTTGGAAGAATATTTAAACTTTTACCTTTAATAAACAAAATTAGCTTTTAAACTGTAATATGATATAATAAACTTTTTAATAATTGCTTTAATATTTATCAGCTTTAGTTAATTAACAAAACTTTGTTATAGAATTAACTTTAACAAAAATATATAGTATTGGCTTTTAATCTAAAGTTAACTTTATATCATCAATATATTATTTTAAATAAACATTATATTAAAGACCAATTTAAAACAATTAACATTATAGCTTAACAGAACCATTCCAGCACAATGTCCAATAAAACTTAAAACATTTAAAAACTTACATGTTGTTCAAAACTAGACCAAGTAAGAAAACATCTTAAAACATTTCTATTTATGACCATCAAACAACTTTCAGTTGTTACAACACTTCGTTCCTCTTTCAAGCACTTTATTTTTCATCTTATATTTCTGCTTCATTTAATTAATCTGAGTAAATGACAGTTGATATTGATTACATACCTTTCAATAAAATCAATATTTTTTGTCATTTTGTTGTAGATCAGCTGCTAGTGAATCGCCGGGTTAACTGGATGCGAAGCAGCATGAGCAGCTGATATAAAACATAACTACGAAAAAAATGAGAAGATTTTCACAAAAATCTTTATTACAATACCCCCTTCTGAGAGTTCATTCCCATTTTCAACTGAGACCTGAAGTCCACAGTCAAAAACATATATATGAAGTTTGGTTCAATTCTATCCATAACTTCATAAACCTCCTGATGATACAATAAGGAAAATGGCACAATAATCGGTATCACAATGCCCGCTTCCAGGCGAATGTCCCCATTTCCAACTGGGGCCTGCTGGCCATCGCAAAATACATATATATAAGTTTGGATCAATTCTATGCATAACTTCATACACTTTTTGATGACACAAAGAAGGCACACACACAGACAGACAAACATTTTGTATAAACATGTTTTTTGGTATATCTGACCCCTAAAACGTGTAAATCCGTCGATAAGTGGAAGTAAAAAAAAAATTAGATTACAATACTTTCTTCTATTACAGATAGAAGAATATACATACATAACATACGAGTTTAGCTATGACTACTTATGACAAATACATATAAAGAAAAAGATAAGAGCAAAAATATTCAGAAATGTAATTAAATATTTAAAATTATAATGCATTAACATGTCTTATGTTAATTATGGGACAATTATGTTACTAAAACATTTCACTAAGCAGCAGTAACAAAGAATATGTTAAAACTCAAAGATCTTACTTAAATGAGATTGAGCAGAAATAAACCTTACCTTTTTCCATACTTAAAATGTATAATCAAGAACACAACAGCAAGCAGTAAGCATATACTTCCAACAACAATGTAGGCAATTCCAAGGAAGGGGTTCTTGCCTCCAAGCCATGAGGTATTGGATATGATGACACGTTTGGTCCCTTTAAAAGGAGTTACACGATAGCCTAACAGTCAGTTAAGAATTTATATTATGTATGCTTTGCTTATTTGAAACATATATTAAAAAAAACTTGAGTGAACATTTGGCATGATTTGCAATTTATTCATGACTTTTGGTCAGGTATCATAAGTATTCATACTTAATCTGAAAATAATTTAAATTATATAATTACAGTCAGTTAGTAGAAAATTCATATCATTTACAATTTAAACTTTATTAGTAACAGCTGTGTCTTATGTTCAAGGAATAAACAGCTGTAGTCATAACCCTTGATATTTTGAATATCTTAATCAAAAATCCTTTGTTAACTAAAAAAATAAAATAAACAAGCGGGAAAAATTCTACCTTACGGCAGAATATAGATTGGCAACCCACGGCTTTTATCGTTGAAATTTTTTCAGCCAAGTCTAACTCGTCATAAAAAAAAAGTGTTTGTTAGCATAATCCAGCTTCTCCACTTTAGAATTTAGTGAGCACTCTAAGATTTTTTGTGAGGCTGGCGGAATATATTAGGCACGGGCACACCAAGTTTAAAAAAGATTCGGTGACTAGAAGTATTTTTAATAAATATAATAGTAAAAAGATGTGCCTCCAATGGGCTGAGACGGGGCGAGGTAGTTGTTGTTTACATATGTGCTGGCTTAATGACACCCTTTAAACTATTTTTAATGGTTCAAGGCATTTTAGCACTTAATAGATAACCTAAAAAAGGTAATGAAAAGTTCTATGATAGCAGCTTTAAAGATGGATACAGCTAAGAGAAGTTGTTTAACAAATGATGAGTGGGGGGAAGGGAGAGTGAGTTATACAAAACACAAGTGCTCTACGAGACCTTTAAAATGAATCCTCACTTGCAATTGAGAGATGGGACTTTAAAAGGGATCCCCCTTTTCGCCTCTTTGATGGGCCCCCCTCGAGAGATACGTGAAAACTGAGGGCGCCAAAAGAAGCGGAGGGGGATACCTTTAGGTGGTTTACAGCTAATTTTGGTGAAATTTTGGAGCTGTCCGGTCCATAAAAACAGAGAAAAATTGGAAAAACTAAAATAAATATGAGAAATTGAAAAAAAAATAAGAAAAGAGCTCCTGACAGGAGACGGGAGAGAAGGAGGGGGAAGACTAGAACCAGACAAAAGTGCTTGATGAGATCAAACTTTTGATATGTTACATGACGGGGTTTGAACACCTTGAATGTCTCCTCCGTGGGGGGGGAGGGGGGGGGGTAACTCCGGTCCCATGGGAGATAGGGCCTCGGGACCCTCTTAGAAATGTCGGCCTCGACGATTTTAACTTCGTTGGATCCTTTAGAAGAGGCCTACACCCTCTGTGGGGCTTAAAAGGGCTGAGAAAGATGGGAAAAACTAAAATTTAAAAAGAGTTGAAAAGTGAAATATTCTTCTTAAGGGAGGGTGGGGGGGAGTGAGAGGCGGAGAGTAGGACCAGACCATAGTGCTTGACGAGATCTATCTATTGATATGTTACATGAAGGGGTTTACATGGAGTTTACATGAGGGGGGAGCACCAAAAAGGTCTTACTGAACCTTTCACACCCCGGAACTTACAAGAACTTAACTCCCGAGGGATAACTTCATTCCTATTGGAGATAGGGCCACGGGACCCCCTTAGAAATGTCCACCACGACGGGTTTAATTTTGTTAGATCCTTTATATTATTGTTTAAATGGGGTCTGCAGCCACTGTAGGGCAATTAGGTACTGAGAAAGGAAATACAAGCGGAAGTATCGGCACAATACAGAGACACAATTTGATTTTTAATATCGTCAGTAACAAACATTTGTACAGCTATGTATAAAGGGTGTCCTCCTTTATTATGGAGTGGCTGTGACTTTTCATCAGGCTTGAAAAAAAAACCCAGCCCGGGTGGGTAGCTGGGCAGGTACCCAGGCAGCTACCCACTACAACCCTTATAGTTGTAAAAAAACCCAGCCCGGGCGGGTAGCTGGGTGGGTACCCGGGCAGCTATCCACTACAACCCTGCTTTTCATAAACATGAATTTTACTGTAGACTGAAAGAATTAGCCCTGTGTGTGGCTAAAAAAATTAAAAAAATACCGTACTTTCGTGTTATAGCGGTTCCCACAATTATGCTTATGCCAAGGTTATAGTTATGATTTCGCTAAGATCATCGCAAAGCTTATATAGGTATCCTATATACGCATATATATATTCCAAACACTCGTATATGTGCCATATACGTCATTATACACATATTATTTCTGTCTTATATGTTGTATATACATCATATACACATGTCATATATATACGTCATATATGACTATAACTTGGCCACATACGTACAGAAATGTTATATATATATCGTATATTATTATAATGTCATACATGTTTTATAATTTTGCGATAAATCTTGGCCACTTGGCAGTTCATTCTTGGAAGTCTCTATAACACGAAAGTACCAAATTTACAATATCTATATTATAAAGGCCAAACGTGTCCGTGCGTAACGCATACGTCATTTTGCGAATGGCAACAGCTGACTATGAAATTTTGGTTTTGTGATTTTTGCTATTGCAATTTTTTAATTTCTAAACATAGCACATTTTCAATTTTTACACCGTTACAGAGGAAAAAAAATTTACTTTCAAATGCAATTTGTTTGAAAACTATATCTTAATTGCCTGATATATTATGGCTTATAAAATAATTTTTAAGCATGAATTTTGAAACGCCCAATAAACAAATGGAAGAATGCTGCCATTATAAATTTTTAAATAGTTACAGGTAGTAAAATTAATGAATTTTGAAATAAAAACGTCACAAAAAGAGTGCCTTTATATGAGAGTAGCGTTATACCGGATACAAAATTTGATTAGTTCAGACGATTTTGGAGAAAAGGAAGCTTTGTAATAATTTAAAAATTTAAAAGAAAATTATTTGTTTACACCATAAACAAACATCGGATATTTTAACAGATAATTTAAACAGACGCTATTGTTTTAGATATTGCATTTTTATGAATAAAATATAAAAAAATTATTTCACAAATTTAATAAAAATGCATATAAAAAGTTAATATGAGCAGTAAGAAACAATGTTTTAATTCATATTTCATCAGTATTACAAATAATGTTAACGGTCATTGCAAAGTTGGAAAAAACGAATATACATGAAATTCGTTAATATCGCAATCACTATATCGCATGCATAAGATGATGAATAATAAATTAACAAAGAAGCATCACTGGATGCAGCAAACTTCCTGTATTAATAATACCAAAAAAATAAAAAATAAACAAAACCCTTGAAATTCGTTAATGTCGCGATCACTATATCGCATGTATGAACGCTTAGTAAAAAAAAAAAAAAAAAAAAAAAAAAACTGGATGGATATCGCATGTATGAGCGCTTCATGCACAATAAAAGCAAAGAAACCAGTAAAAAAAATAGCTAAATGCAGCAACTTTGACAAATAAAAATATGAAAAATCTATTAGATTTAGGGGAAAAAAATGGTTTTCGCCTGCGTTCTGTAACCCGGGAAGCCCGGGTTCGATTCCCTAGTATTAATGAAAACAGAAACAAAAATATTTCATGCTTGGTGGCTGCTATAACACAAGAGTACCAAATTTCTTCTTTATTTTTCATATCTGATAATTTGCATATATCCTTTTTTGTAATTTTAACATTTTTGTAACGATTTTATGCATTTCTATTGCCTATTCAAAGAAAAATTCTTCTAAAGTTACAGAATTTTGTTAAAAACGGTTAAAATAGTAAAACGCAAACATCGGTTGGGCCATTCTCGACCGAAAGCAACAACCGTTATCATTATCTTTTTACCGTGAAGGTTTCGTTATGGTACTTCATTGTGAAGTTTGGTAATTTTTGAAATTCATTATTTAAAAAATGCCATAATCATTCGATTTGAAAGTTATATCAAGAAAAATACAATTTTTTACCTTTCTAACACAGTTTGTCTAACAATTTTGTGACAAATACTTTTTGAGCTATTAATTTTTTCAGTAACTTCAAATGTTTCATTTTCCGAGATTAACCTGTGGCAACGATGGATTGCTGTGACTTTTCATAAACATGAAAAATGATAGAGATTGAAAGAATAAGCCACCCTGTGGGCAGCTAATAAAATACACATTCGATATACTTTTATGAATATAATTTATTTTCCCTCAGTTATTCAAAACCTTTTCGTTGATATCCGTGTCATCTGAAATGACTGAAAAGTGTTTGAATTTTTTTACCCCTGGAAATCCTCTTTCCACAAAAACCATAATATTGTACATTATTATTGATATAACCATTTACTATAAGTATTGGTAGTGATGCTGCTTTTGTTGTTAGTATTGGTACTGATATAGATATTTAATTTTAATATCAATATGGTTGTCGTCACTGTTGATGTTACATTTGATACTGTTCATTTTTTCTTTCCTTGCTGAGGCCATTGTCTCAATTATTCCCATAAAAAGAAAACACAATTAAATTCTTAAGTCAAAACATTCATCATTCTGTTTGCCAATATTCTCTTATTCACAGTCTCTCTTATTCCCAAATTTATCCAATCTATGATAGCACCATCACAGCATAAAATTTCTAATATTCCGTTCATTTGTGCAGTGATCAGGTTTTACTCTTTAGCGTTAATGTCATCATCTTTTGAACTACTGCTTCTAGTTTCTGAAATGGTGTATGAATTTACTCTTTGGATTTTGAAGCTATTTTTTTTTCTTTTAGAGTTGCCAATATCTCAAAGCCAAAAATCAGGATTTTTTTTTCCCTTGATAAATCTCCCCTCTTCCTCTGTCTACCTTTAACACTGTCCTAATTAGTACTTGAGATGACAAAACCTGCTATTGAAATAAGAATAGCACACATATGCCACTTGCATGTTCAACACATCAAGATCAGCCACCAAGAGCTCAGATATTTTATTTTCAATTTGAAGCTTATATATAGATATGAGATATGACAGCACTCTTCATTACATGATAGAAACTTAATTTAAAGTTATTTTTCAATGGTATGCCTGCTTTACAATAACTTTAGCACATAACTTTATGTATTTGGTGTTCAAGTAAACCTGGAACCTTCTAAGATTGGAAGCAAAACTCTGAGATTTTTTACAACTTTATGGGACAATTTCTTCACAGTTAGGTTGTTTTTGTCCTTGCACTTTTTTTTTTTTTTTTTTGTGTGTGTGTGTGTGTGTGTGTGTGGGGGGGGGTTATAGAATTATCTGGTAACATCTTTTTAAATAAGGATGCTGCGTGGCCTGAAGCAGTTAATGGTAAACAATTGCTAAAATTGTTCTTTGATTCATTTCATCAAAATTTAATTTAAACTTTTTTCTTTTAAATCTGTTGCAAATTGAAATTGTGAAATCAAAACAACATGCTGTACATTTAGCATGTGACCTTCCTTCCACCAATGATACCACATAATCAAAATCATGAAAAAGCTGGGTGAAAAGACAACACATATTTAAATTACTGCACTATAAATTAAATATAAATCAAAAATAACAAAATTTAACATTTAAACCATCATGAGATTCCAAATCTTACTAGCAAATACTCATGTATTAACTGATACATCACTCATCTCCATTACCTGCAAAAACCCACAATATTTCATGCTCATTGGGCTGCTGGACTGTCATGTTTTAATCATGCCTACTTTCGATGCGATACTCATACATGATGTCAAACCCACTCACCACTCACAGAGGAAGAAAGCATTTCGTGAGTTCTTCCTTAAAGATGGGTTGGTTGGCTGGTTCCATTTTATGCAATAACGGGAAGCACACATAACAGAATTTCTAAATATAGCAGCAAATCGAGAAAATTTGGAAGAAATCAGGAGTGTCCAGCCTGAATCAGGAGACTTGAGAAGTCTTTCTCTTTTCATATCATTATCTATGGACACAACAATTATTTTTGTTGTCACCACATAAAAAAAATCGGTATCAGCCAAGAGAAGGCTAGTTTACAAGCAGTATTGTCTATTAGCCCAAAATTTTGGCTTGACAAATAAAACAAATCGTTTACATCAAGAGACCTAGAATGATTAGAAATAAATTTATTCGGTTTACAAGTTTGAACAGAGACAAAACCTCATACAAATTGTATGTAATATCTTATCAAATAAAAGAGTACTTCAACTCTCTTAAAAATCTTAACAGTCTCTGCTGAAATAATGTATCAAAATTGATTTCATTTCACATTTCATCATTACAGTTGAGACAGGTATATGCCACACGATGGTGATACTAATTATGCATGAAGATTTTGAGGCTATGCTATGAATGTGACTTACTGGAATTATCACTAAAGGTCTCTTAACTTTAAAAATATTTCTTAATTTATAAAATGCGTAGTTGTACTTATTAGAATAATTTTAATAATTTGTATTTTTGTTGTATTTATCTTTAAATAGGGGTTTTGAATATAACTGCAATTTTTTGTAGTTTGACTTTTTTTTTTTTTTTTTTGTATTTAGTGACAGGGGAGGAAAAAAAATATGTGTGTATGCTTGAAAAGGTGGTGACTCTTATTTGTAATGAGAATCAGCTATTTTTTTAATTTAAAAGCACCATGCAACATTTGCTAGATTATAATGGTACAATGCTGCTATTGAAAGCAATATTCATGTCTATGAATTAGGTTGTAAAAATATATGGCAAAAAGTTGAAACATGTATTTGTAATACAATTATAATTCAATAAATTTACACTTTTTACAAGAATGTTTTTGGACTAATAGTTTTTTACAGAAATAAACTATGGAGTAATTTGTTTCCTTTATCAGATCAAATATCCACTGCAAAAGGAAACGTGACAACCTCTGTAGGTTGCTCACACCCCTCGAGCTGTGGTAAAGCAAGAGCCGTCGTGGTAGCTCGACATTTGACCTAGCGACCGTCTCCCCCTATGGGGTCTCGCGAACGAAGTCGTCGGGGGTTCCATGGCGGTTCATCAAGGTTCCATCTCTGCGGAAGTTTCCTCCGAGATGTGGGGTTACTACCGTGACGACCTATGTCACCAACCTTGGTAAAATGACCTGGGGGTCTGCAGTGGGGAGCGGCCTCAGGCCGATCACAGCGCCAGGCGAGACAAAGCCCTGGTGCGTTAAAAGCCCTCCAGAGGCTTGGGTGCGATGGTCGTTTACGCGCGTCGGCGACCCCCGTGGGCGCCTGACGGCGCAGGATAGTTTATCAGATCAAATCCATTATGAGAGGGAATTGTGACTACCTCTGTAGGTCCCTTGAGTTATGGTAAAGCAAGTACGGGTCGAAAAAAAACCAACTTAAGGCCTAGGGCCTGGTTCCCTTCTGGGTGTCAAGCCCCGAAACTGTTGGAGGATGCCGACCCGTCCCCAAGTGTCTAGTGGTGGTTTCCTTAATGGGTTCCACCGCGTATCGCAGCAACCTACGTCGTCGACACATGGGTCTAAGGGTTGGAGGGTCTGCAGGTGGCGGTCCTCCGACCATCCGAAGCGCATACGAAGAGACAAATCCGGTCGTGTGCGCTAAAAGTCCCTCAGGACTTAGGTTCTGTAGTCGAAAACATGCCGGTTGCGCTGCCTAGTTTTATCAGATCAAATTTAAAGAAAATAAAGATATTAAAATCTTCATGTATGTAATTCAATCATACTAAGACAGTCCTTGCATATTAACTACATGCCATTTGCAAATCTTTTACTATCAACAAATACTTTTTACTTCTGGCAGAAAATCTTCAACATTATTGTAGATTATTCTTATTTTTCTTTTTCATTATGGTGGGTTATTCTTAATTTTTTGCATTATCGCCAATAATTCTTAATTTTTTGTATTGCACACTATTTTTAATTTTCTGCATTATTGCAAGTTAATCCTCCATAATTATGTTGCAGGTCAAGTAGTGACATCAAACATGAGTGATGCTACCAGCTAATTATATTGTTTAAAACAAAAGTAGTTGACATTAAAAGGTGTTAAGTCACATTTGCTAAAATATGACAATTGGCTGCAAACCCGATTATGGAACTTTATGCCATACCATACATAATTAAAACAGACTTATATACATATGAATACATACATACATGACATCAAATCTTTGGCAATTAAAATGCTGGCATGTTGTTAATACCTAAGTACCATTAAAACTAGCACCAAATAAAACTGGTTAATTTCAAAAGAATTTTTAATGAGAATAAATTTTACATTTGTTCAAAAACTAATTTCATTAAATTCAATCTGTAAAATAAAATATTTACATTTTATAATTTGTCAAAAAACAGATGGAATGCAACTACCACTATGTAAATTACATCATAAACATATCCAAAGTAAGGATGTGTTTAATTCTATATACACATTTTTTTTTTTTTTTTTATAATAGATTAAGTGTATTTGATGTATTAAAAGAAAAAAAAAACAGGGTTTTTTTTTTTACATAATTACCTTTAACATACACTGAAAAAAAAAAATCAAAGAACTTTAGATTTCTATTTAGGTTCTTCAAAAATGACTAAATATCTGGAAATCATACAAATTACACAGAAAAAAATCTATTTTAAAGGATACGATAATTTATTCTGAGTGAATACATTCCATCAGGTATGCCATTTCTAAAAAGATTGGTGTCATGGTCTACACGGCGATATAATTTTCTGAATGTTGGCAAAGCTGCAGTTCTCATCCAAACAATCAAGTCTTCATTTTCAAACCCATTGTTGTCGTCGTCATCTGGATCAAGTTGCCATACATTGACTGTCCAATTCAATGGTTTCGCTGTATGATTAAAGGCTGCAAAATACACAGACATACAGATTAAAATGTTATTGAACTATGTAGATAAACAGTTCACGTCGTCAACGCCAATACATTAAATAAACAATTAAAAACAGAGAAAAATTTCTTGTAAAAGAATTTATCTCCTGAAATAGTTTTAGATATTTTTAAAATAATTTGTAAAAGTATTTTTTTTTTTTTAACTCTCACAATTTTATATACAAAAAAAATCTAAAATTTGTTCATAAGAAAGTTTGTATGTTTTTCAGATGCTAAATGAATTTTTTAGGCTGGAGCTATCATTATGCACCACACACACACTGCACATATATATCAAAATAAATAAAAATAATTAAAGAAAAAATAATTCAAAATAAAAAGTACACTTACTTAATGTTAAAAATCAATAGTACATTCAACAAATTTTGAATAAATTACTTTGACAGAGAACTTATGACTTTTACTGTCTATACAAACAGATATGGAATAAAGCAGTTTCTATATAAAAATCAAAATACAGTGAAGGATAATTTTATTCAAAAGAAAAACATATAAGATAGATTAAAATCATGACAAATCATATTTAGAGCATCCATAAAAATTTTGAAACTATAAGAAGCAAAAGAATTACAATGCTCTTTTGCACTAATAAGGAAATTTTTATTTTCGTCACTTCAGGCATGAGATTGCAGAAAGATTAAAAAAAAGAGGAAAAGTGTATGAAATGGAAAAAGGATAAAATATTTAAGATAACATGCATACAAGACAATTAGGAAGGCTATTTCATGCAATAAAAAAAATCAAACAATATTTATGTTTAAATGTTACTTTGCTGGGTGGAGAGGGGGGGGGGGGGTCAAATTTGAGTAGTTTATGCAGATACAATAAGTAATTCTGAAAAGAGTTTTATTTTAAGCTCATAATTTGATATATAGTGTTATTTTATCTATTTGTCCGATTCAAATTTTAACATGCTTTCGCTCAAAACATCAGCTAATACACATGGCTAGCTAATGGCTAGCACATGGCTAACACATGGCTAGCTAATACACATGGCTAGCTTTAACATGCCAACCATCTGCAAAAACATCTGGTGAGAACGCTGATGATGTAGCAAATTTTTTATATCTCTTCTTAGCAATATTTTACTACATTAAATTAGTTTTTAGGCAATGAAACTGCAAAAACTATCAACAAAAGGTTATAAAAACATAATGTTTACACTTTTTTAATTTTTAAATCTTGCTCTATAACACTAGCATTCACTAAAAATTAATTTTAAATATAACACGTAATACAAAAGAGTAGATGGTAACTAGAAATATTTTCAATGCAAAACTCTGCCATGTGGAGATATTTCCAATTTATTGGCCATTTCGTCCACAATTATTGTTGTTTTTGTCCTTGTGCATAATTATTTTTTGCTATAGCACTCACTATTCAGGAACATCTTTTTAAAAAAGGATACTGAATATGAAGAAAATGGAGGAATATGAAGCATTTAATGGTAAATTATAATCCACTAAAAAAGACAAAAAGAAATATTCTACTTTAATGATTCTTTGATCCATTTCATCAACATTAAATTTAAACTTTTTTTTAATGTGTTGTAGATTATCTATATAATTTTGGGTTTTACTATATCTCCTGGCAAAATGGGAAATCAAAACAACATGCCATGAATTCAGCATGCAAACTTTCTTTCACCCATGATTCTTAGTATTCAAAATCTGAAGAAGATGGGTGAAAAGACGATGTATATATATTTTATTTTTCAGTGCAATAATTAAATATCAATCAAAAACGAAATTAAACAATCCATCATGAAATTTCAAATCTTACAACCAACTTCAGTTCAGTAAGAAGTAAACAAGCACGGCTTATCTACATTACTTATGGAAAGGCACAACACTTCATGCTCATTGGTCAATTGGATTGTGACTACTCCCACTAATGATGTCACATCAAACCCACTCACCAAAAATTTTAAAAAATTTTCTGAAAGATGGATTGGTTGGCTTGTTCTGTCTTATGCATTAACAAGAAACAACAAGTGGGTAAGTGTGATCGAAGATCGCTCAAAGGGTTACATTTAATATTCCTTTCAAAACACTTTTTCCTTTCTTTAATAAATCCAAATAAATTTTATTTAGCAACAAAAAAAAAAGTCGTTTTTCATAAAGTAAAAATTTACTGGTCTATTTTTTTTGTTTTTTCGAATATCTAAACCAGCCTGATAGCGGACGAAGCCCGCTATTATATTCCGTCATAATATCTGTCACGCAGACTAAATGCAATATTTAAAAAAATAATTTCAAAATTAAACATGTTGTAAACCTTCAAAATGTTAAAATATGTGAATATTTCCATAATCGGATTTTTATCCTGATTCAATATGTTTCTCAAACTCATATGTTTAATATTCTATATAACTCATATTAATACACGATTTGTATTATTTGCAAACATTTGAAAAATTCATTAAACTTCCAATATGACATCAGATTTTCTTTTTAATTCTCTAATGATGTGATATTAATCTGCTTTGTGCACATACACATACTCATACTCCTTGTACTATTGAGAAATTTTAGAAATTTTCTGTTTTATTACCACTATGACGTCAATCAATTTTATTTCATATTTATCTTTTTTTCAATGGGTGAAACTTTTTATTTCATTTTCATTTTTTACATGGACATCGTTCAATAGAAAATTAATTATTTTAGAAAGAATTTCATTGTGGATTTTTAATTTTTGGCAACTGCTATAACGAAACATGTTTAAATTTAATAGGAAAAAGCTGTTAAAATTTTGGTTTTTTATCTCTTTTTATTAAAATAGAATTTTTTCAAATTTTAATATTTTGAGCTTCATAGCTGGTATTCAGCTATACATACACAAAGTTTCAACTCTGTAAGTTACATAGTTTCTGAGAATGGCTCTGTGATGGACAGACAACTGAGCAGGAGTAATAGGGTTTCGTGACATGAACGAAACCCTAAAAATGACAAATTTTAGATATAGCAGAAAAGAGAAATTTGGGAAAGTGGGAGAAGGATTAAAAATCGGGAGACTTGGCAAGTCTGACTGTACAATTGCATTTTGATTTAACCAAATAAAAAATTAAAGTTATACACACAAATGCAAAAACTTGGAAAATGACAAAGCACAGAAGATATTTTTAAAAAATAAAGGGAAACTATAAAAAAGCAGAAAATCCAATATAATTTTGAATTTTTAGGTGCGTTCGTAATTATATAAATACGTAGCACCTATTGTCGTTGTTTGGTCCGTCCGTCCGTCCGCATATAACAACGCAAAAACTACCCAACCGAATGGCTTGAAATTTAAGATATATTATCTTTGCAGAATTTTGTTGAGACATTTCAAATTTTTTAAAAATCGAATCAAAACTTTAGAAAATATTAATAAAAACATTTATTAAGAAATTTGATTTTTTTTTAAATCGGTGCTTTCTTTTTATAGAAGCTTTCGAAGTTTAATCGTCAAGCGACCGAGATACTTATTTTATTACAGAAATTAATCTGCAGACAATATAATTCATTTCACAGAATTAAAAATCATCAAGATCTGAATATTTATATAACTAGCTATAGTACGAACGCACCTCGTTTGTAACGTTTGACATACAATTTCCAACTTGTTATTATAGCAGTTATTATGAAATAAATAGAAGTTTTTTAAAAAAGGGAAAATAATGGGGGGGGGGGAGGAGAAAAAAAAAGGTTTTTGCTATTATTGCTAAAATAGACCTCCCTTGAAGATGTTAAAACAAGACAGTAATAAACAATATAATGAAATTACCTTCTTGAAGTGTTTGGCCTTTGGGATTCCTAAATTTTACACTTTTATCAGTAGGCCATGCAATACCATGTTTCTTCAGAGGGACTTTCTTCATTCCATCATTCTGCCACAAATACAATTTGATTTCATCTATAAAGTAAGCATTCCAAATTATTATTATTATTATTAGATTAAATATCAATTATTTTTAAATATAAAAAAGTTGGTACTAGTTATTCTTTGGAACAGTCGCTTTGCCAAAAGCTCAGCCATAATTCCAACAGCCACAAGAATGGTTTCAAAACAATTTTCTCAACCTTTAAACTGATGCCAAAAATTTTATAAGATTAGATTCCAAATGATATCAGTTTTCTGATCTACAAAATTATACAAATATTTCACAATAAAATGCTCGTATACCGCTTCATCAAGAATATCTTCTTTTTTTTTTTTCCGTAATCTTTCTAGATATCTCTTTTTATTATGTAGCAGAGTTCTAAATGGTTAATGGTGCTTTTTTTTTCTTCAAAAAAGGTTTTGGCATCTCTATTAGGAACTTAAATCAAAAAGCACACTCTTGTTTTGAAGCAAATGTCTCCATATAGCGAATATTTCGGTAAGATCCCACCAGCATTATTTTTCCTCTATAGAAAGTGGCTTTCAATGATTTAGACAATTTTATTGGGTATCTCAATACAGCATGTCTGAGCAGATCATACTTGCTAACTTTCAACTAAACTTCCATAAAATGTCAGTTAATTTGATCCAGGTTAACAACTTTTCAAATCAGAAAATATGTCTGAAATAATAATATACATTTAGTTTCATGTTCTTACGTGGAACTTATTGAATCCATTTAAAAAAAAAAAATTCTGGTTGGAAACGTGTTTAACCTGGGTTAAATTAACCCACATTTTACAGAAAATTAGTGCGAGGTTGGCAGGTATGGCAGATGTTTCAAGTCCACACAAATTAAAAATAGTTTACATAAAAAAAAAGGGAAAGACAGAAAGATAAAATATCATTATGGGCAATTCCATATGTGATGGAATGACACTTTGAGTTGTAGAATTAAGTTAAAGCAATTACACTGAAGCTATTTTCAAATGAAAATTGACTTTTCAGTTTGTACATGACTGTTATTGATTAAAACATTTTAAAAAAATATGAAACAGTTTTTTTTAACTATTTTATTCTTTCATTTTTCAGTAAATTCTTATTGTGTGATGGAATGAAATTTTTCTACCATGACTCTAACCTGGTATTTAAAACTGGAAACTTTTGTGAATTAAGAAGCCATTCAATTTTTAAACTAATACATATCTTAAATATGACATATAAGCAATATAAAATTATAATTTAGAGAAACCTAGCTGTCCTAGGGTTGTAGTTATTAACTGTCATTTGATGTGATGGAATGACTGAAACTTTAAGTATTTATTAAAAGAAAATTGACTAAAATAATAAATTTCATATATTTTTTTTTTATTATTTAGAATGATCATAAGAAATTACATTATATAACTATTCGCATGTGACAGTTTTTTTCAAAAACATATCGAGCATGATTACCTAGTTTATTTTGCATGCATTATTATCAAGTATATGGCTTTAAGACTATTGTGAACCATTTAAATATTTTATTTACTACATGCATTCATTTATTAAGGAAATATAAAATAAACAACAGTTACATTCTTTTTCACAGTTTTTTTCAAGCATACTATTTGTACAAATCTGCAAATATTTTATTTTATAGCTATAATCTAAAGGTTTTGAATCTAAAACATTAATTTGAAAACTTGGAATATATTTCAGTATATTTTTTTAACTTAATTTATAAAAATTATTTTAAAAAAAATTTTGATCAAAGTTGACACTTTTATAGAATTGCCCTTATAACAAATAATTGAAAATTAGACATAAAAATATAAAAAAGCAAAGAGCACACATCAAGAGAACATGTTGAAAAAAAAACTGATGGTTGTCATACTAAAGGCCAGTAAAATTCCACTGTATCCGATTTATCATGGTTGTTACATACATAAGGAAATACCACAAATTATTGTAAAACAATTACACCAATCTATCTACAGCATATATTTACCTATATACATAAATATGAATTATAGTCAACTCTGTGAAATCTGCCAATGTATAATCTGCAAATGTGTATTACTGCACTACATGTTAGAATGTAAACAGTAAAAATTGCAGTTAACTGTTAAACTCATACATAAAGTTAAATGTGTTTATTTCTTGAATTATTAATTTTCCAATGAAATAAATGGTGATTGAAGAAAATTCATATATTTTGTACCTTGTATACAAAAAATAATAATTTGAGCGAAGTAAAAGGGACAACCAAATCAAAATAGCAAATTTTTTTTTAAATAGGCACTGCTGTTTGGTTATGCGTGACACATACACTTCACTTAAACAGCTATGAAAATATAACATAAGTAACTGATTAAATACTATATATTAACCGACTTTATGTAAACATTTTGTTTATTTTATAATATAAGTGAATATTTCTTTCAGTAAAATTTCTTTGATTGTATTTATACCTACTTTTGCATGCCACATGCGATTCTTCTTACAAGTTATATTATTCATTGATACCAAAAGCAGCCAAATTCCAGAGGCTTTCATACTAGAGATGCAAAAGTAAAAACAAGCAAACTTTTAAATTATGCAAAAGATGCTATGAATGCTGTTCCTGCATTTTTAGAGGAACAAAATTTGGTTCAATAGCTAGCTTGTGAAGATGAGCCAACTATAACTCAATCAATGACTGATGATGAAATTATAGCTATTGTTAATAAAATTGCTAGGCTATAAATATTTAAGTTTTGTTGAGCAAATTTCATTTCAGAGCATGAAGTAATGAGTGTTCATAGACTACAGGGGGGGGGGACAACAAATTAAAATTGAACCTGCCATTGTGTCAAAGTTTAAAAAAATGAATAAATCAATAAAATTTGTATTGTACATAATTTAATTTTTGTGTATATTAACTTAGTTAGTGAATATATTAAACCAATTTTGCATTATATTTTCTTTTCTATTGCAATTTTTATGTAATTATTCTTAATTTATACTAAGACTTTAAAAAATACAATGTAAACAAAAGGATGATCTATAATCTGCAAAACCCTTGATCCCTAAGTGTGCGGATTTCACAGAGTTGACTGTAGTACATATAAAAATAAATTATAAAAGGGAAAATTAAGCACCTTACAATAGAACTTATCCAAAAGATAACACAAAAAGTCAATAATGTCTGTTATCAAAGACGAGAATTGAAAATGAATGGCAGATATTCCATTTTTTTCCATCTGTCCCCGTAAAAAGTTACATGTGATGTTATGGCCATTTTTAAACCAGAAAAAATTTTGCTCTACTTGAACAAAATGATAAAATTTTATGACAAATTAAAATCATTTTATAGAGACTGCAGATGAAAATCAACATTTTTATGCATCTTTTTTTTTTTTTTTTTTTAAACTATGAGATATTCAATAATTTTTTATATAGAAAATCCTGTCTAACTTAACATAGTCAAATTTTGAAGAAATTGTTTTTTTTTTTATGAAAGACTATCAAGTAAACAACTTAAAAAAAAAAAAAGAATAAATAAATAAATAAAATTTCCAATTAAACATTATGCATAAATTTACATAAAAAAAGAAATGTTTATATACATATATTTAACCCATTCCCCTTTTAATTGAGTAACTCCGATTTCAGAACCAGGTTTCCTTTAAAATATAACAGTTTGTACATAAAAGCAAAGAAAAGATTATCAGCAATGTGTATTAGCTTTTTAACTACTCTCTCTCAGCAGACTAAAGGTATATGACATGAATAGTTATCAAAGCCTATATGCTTACACAACATTTCAAAAGTAACGGCAGAACTATTCATCGACATAGTCTTATATCCTAACTTATTTTGAACACTTTTGTAATTTACATTGCCTACATATCTACAGAAGATAAACAATTAAAGCGTGTTTCAATCTTGGGACATCCTGTATACGTAAGTAGAGTTTATAATTATGAACTTATAACTTTTTTCTCTTCAAGTAAAGCTTAATTAGTAAAGACAACACATAAAAATAACCTAGAATATTTTACAGGACAGATTAAACCTCATTTAAGATTTACAAGTACAAGTAAAAACAAAGAAAGAGAGGACAACACATAAAAAATAACCTAGAATATTTTACAGGACAGATTAGAACTCATTTAAGATTTACGAGTACAAGTAAAAACAAAGAAAGAGAGAACAACTACAAAAAATAAAGAGGTTTAGTTAAAATCAAATGTAATATTCTTGATAAAACATTCTATTCAAATGAAAGCATACCATTGAACAGACTGTTTGCAATAGCCCCACAAGGTGCTATTGGAACTCCATCATCAGTTTTATCATATGGTCTACAGTCAGTTGATGGTGGCTTTGACAAATCTCCTAGTAGCTGAGAATCATCTCTTGATTTCACATAACGTCTATGATTCTGATAGTAGTTAGTGAGGCCATAATAAATAAATACATCCCTCTAGAAATAATAAAATATAATGTAAACAAATTGCATACAAAACAATGATTTATAAGTATAATTAAAGCAATACATAAAAAACACAATTACTTGCAATAAACTGTTGAGTTATTTCAAAATTTATCCAAGTTTTATTAATATAAAACAGACAAATCTGTTTAACCTTTTTAGTGGTACACTCGTATGCAGTGGTGGGACGTGGGGGGACGGTGTCCCCTCTCTTTATCTTTTCTCGAACGTCCCCTTACTTTCTATTTTCAAGGGAGACACTAGACGCAAGAGGACATAAATTTTCCAAACTTAAAATTGTTTTTTAGAAGGATGAGCTCATCAATAAATTAAACAATTTTAAGAAATAAGGCATTGATTTTTAATACTTTTCAACAAAGTTGAAAACTTTACGGTGTCAGATCGCCTGCCTGTCTGTCTCCATCTGTTCGCATATTAACTTAAGTAAGTTTGCTTGAATTGCGACAAAAAATTATGTCTATTTTTGAGGTTTAATCATGCATGATCACTATTGTAAATTGTGTTTATAGCATTAATGTTTCACTTACGAGGGAACAAAAGAGATCTTTCATGTACGGTTTGCGGGTGGAAATAGTTTAAAATACACATTAATGAAGTTATATTATTAAATATAACACAAATGAAATATTGTTTTGAAATTCATTACAACATGCTCTCTATTGAAAATAGCATTTACTGTCCGTTTACAGGGACATTAAAAAATATTTCGACACAACATATATCTCAACAGTAATTGTTTGTAATCAGGGCTTGAAATGTACCGGAGCAAACCGGAACGGTGTTCCGGTTCGTGAAATTCTGAGAAATATTGTTCCGGTTCGTGAAATTCTGAGAAATATTGTTCCGGTTCGTGAAATTATGAGAAATATCGTTCTGGTTCGTGAAATTATTATAAACACATTGTTTCAATTCCCGAAAAACATTAATATTTCCCTTCCGATTCAGGTTCATTCGAAAAAATTAATAGAACGGGCGGAGATGCACTTAACATCACCGTGATAAAGGCACACACACGGCTGTGAAGCGATTGCGATAGTTCCTACCCTAAGTGAATGACTCACGGACAGATGCCTCAACTCTCCTCGCTCTATTATTGTCTAACCTGACTGAAGGCTAAAAAACGTGCGGGAAGTTAGTTTGTACTGGTGATTTGTTAGTCTTCGTCGTACTATCTTTCTGGTGATCTTCTATGGAATAGTTTATTTTCTGATATCGGATTTAATAGATCTGCACGACTGGGAATTTATAAATACAGTGTTTTGTGATTTCTTTATAGAATTTTTAGTATCATTCAAAATAACTTGGTTTTCGCAATCATATCGTCAAACGTGCACGTGCGTAATCGAACTGCCTAATGCATGCAAAATGAACAATTTGAAAAATTGGTTGAAAATTGAAGCAAGTAGTAGAAGTGGTTCTCAAACTGAAAATACTGCAGCAAGGGCAAATAGTAAAAATGATTGTAACGCTGACATTGAAGCCACTCCAATTCCACCAAGTAAAAAACCGAAATTAAATCCTCCAGAAGAAAATTTACTAAGAGACAACGATGAATTGCCGCATTTTTTAACTGAAGAAAAACAGAAACGGTTAAAAGAAAATAATAATTGGCTTATTGTGAAAAAGGATGGCTTAGGATGTATGGTATGCCAAAAAGTTCAAGATTTAGGGGTACTGAGTGATAAAAATTTACGACTTTCAAAAGTATGGCAGAAATGCTCTGTAGTACCAAATGGCAAAACTGCAGAGTCAATACAATCCAGTTTAAGGAAGAAAATATATGAACACAAAAACAGTGATGCTCATAAAAAGGCTGCAGAAATTTTGCAGAAATCGACTAAAAAGGAAATTAACAGAAATATTCATAATATGCACAACGTGCAATTTTCAACTACAGAAAAGATTTTCAGAACTGTTTATAAAATTGTGAAACATCAAAGACCATTTGTCGATCTTCCAGTTGATGTTGATCTACAAATATTAAACGGAATATCAATGGGGAATATTTTGCATTCAGACAAAACATGCTCAGAAATTGCCATACATATTTCTTCTGAAATGAAAAAAAAAAATTTGCGAAGAAATTTTAGGTACCAGAAAACAAATATCTGTTTTAATAGATGAGTCGACAACTTTAAGTAAATTTTCCACCTTAGTTGTTGTGCTTAGAACATTTTTTGGTGATTTTCCTGGCGATCCTTATGAGTTTAATTTAGATTTAATTGAACTTCCAGACACTTCAGCAAGTAATATTACCTTAGAATTGTTAAAGTGTTTGAAAATGCATGGTTTTGACGAACACTTTCTTAAACAATATTTTATAGGCTTTGCATGTGACGGAGCATCAGTGATGCTAGGCAAAAATGCTGGGGTAGCAACAGTATTGAAACAAAAGTTTCCCAACTTAATAGTTTGGCATTGTGCCAATCATCGACTAGAACTGGCTGTTTCTGATACAATTAATGAAGTATCTAGCATAAATAACTTCAAAATATTTATTGATAAACTGTACAGTTTATATCACCAGTCGCCAAAAAATCAGCGAGAATTGAAAGAGGCTGCTTCATCACTTAATATGCAATTATTAAAGATTGGCAAGATTTTCTCTGTGCGTTGGGTGTCATCAAGCAGGAGGACAGTAAATGCTGTACTAAATAATTATGTTGCTCTCTATGAACATTTTACCCAAGCTTCAAACGACCCCACAAGAGAAGAAAGAGAGAGATGTAAATATAAAGGATTAACAAAATTTTTGACAAACGTAGAATTTGTAAAAAATCTTCACATGATGGCTGATGCTTTAGATGAGTTGGGAGATCTTTCCTTATTTTTGCAAAGAAGGAATATTACGCTTATTGAGGCTGATAAGGCGGTGAAAGCGACAATAAGAGTGTTTGATTCCATGGTAAATGATTATGGTCCTCGACTATCAAAAGTGATGACTGACCTAAATTTGAAAAACTTTAAAGGTATTTCGCTTCATGAAGCAACTATTAAAACTGTTAATGCTGGCCAATTTTATAGAGCGTTAGCAAATAATCTTCGGGACAGAATGATGACTACTAGATCGTCACATGTCAAGCAAAATGAGAAAGTACACATAGAAAACGAAAACACATATAACAATTATTTGGAACATTTGAAAATTCTCGATCCAAAAACATGGCCAAAAAATAATGACGAAGAAGTAGATAACATAACATATGGTGAAGAAAAGGTTCGTGAATTGTGCAAACTATTCACATTGGATGAAAAAGAAATCATTCGCGGATTTAGACATTTTAAAATGGATCAAAATGAGGTTCCAGAAGATTTGAAACCTCTTTTCAAAGCTGTAGCAACAATTGCAGTTTCGACAAGCGAATGCGAGAGGAATTTTAGTTCCATGAATGAAATCGTGACGCCATTGAGGTGTTCGCTGTCCATTAATACTGTGGCAGCTCTACTTTTTATTAATTCTGTAGGACCACCATTGTGTCAATTTAAACCGGAAAACTATATTCGTTCCTGGTTGGTAAAAGGTCACCATTCAGCAGATGACACGAACAGCAGGAAAAGAGAATTAAAAAAGGATACTACTTTTGAGCATCTTTGGAAACTCCTTTAAGTTTCATAGATACACAGGATTTTGTTTAGGAAAAATTTAGGTACTTTAAAGGATCCTTCACAAATTCTTTCATCTTAAAACAGGACTCTTCAAAACTTTTCTTAATCGTAAAACATAACAGGACCCTTCAGAAAATTCTTTGTTTTAAAAGGGAACCTTTCACAAAACTTTTTCATTTAAAAAATGAACTCTTCACAAATTTAAGTATCTTAAACCAAAATTGAACCTGACACGAAACATCTGAAATTAACAAATTATGTAGGTATGCTATATTTATAATTAATGTAGTATACATATAAATGTATATATCTAACTTTAATGCATTTGTCCACTAAAGGACGACCTTGTTCGAATTCAATTGTCTGAACTGGAAACTTCATAATTTTGTGAATTTTAAGTTAGCATTTCATAGTGTAATTCTTTCATTACACTTTCATAATTCATAAAAGCAACTTTCAGAATTTTCATAAAAACAGGACCCTGCGAGAAAAGTCTGGACAGAGCCTTAATGTAGGTATATATATATTAATTTTAATTGTTTTTCTCAGTTTGATATCTTCTGTACTAATTTTTTAATTATGTAAATTTCTAAGAAGTCAATATTAATATTTATCATTTTAATAATATATTCATTTTTATTTACCTATTGTTTATTTCTTCTGTACAGTTTCTAGTGCTATTTAGTTAAACTATATAAATTCATATTTATAGTTTAATTCATCATTTCGTTTAAAATTCATCCTTTTGTTTTATTTTTCATCAATTAATAATTTATTTTTATATTATTAAATCACTGTCGTTTGATATTACTACTTTTAATAATATTATTATTGGTCAAATACATGCATGTTCATTCTCTTTCCTATGAATGCAGAAAATGAATTCTGTCAATAAATAATAAATTTAAAATCTCAAACAATATATCAGTAGATATAAATGAGATGAAAACAACTTTAATAAATCATAAATAATCATACCTTCATGTATATAAGTTGATGAAAGTTTTATAATCATTCTGTGGTTGGTCTGGTTCTAAAACAAATTTGAATAAAATCTTTAAAAATTTACTTTAGGAAGTCTTTAATCTAAGGCACTTCTTTAAGACAGATCTAACTCTCATATGCGTAATTTTATAGAACAAAAAATTCATTAGAATCTGACAGGGTTTTAAGTTTTAACTGTCAAAAACCAAAATATTTAAGTACACTTTGAACTAAAAAAGAAAGGAAAATATATAATGCTGTTAATATAACAAACAAAAAAGTTTTTTTTTTTGTTTAATTGAAAGTACACTTTAGTTTATGTATCAAATAATAAACAAATATGAAAATGTTCTCTGTGTTTGTAACTAAATTTTAATTTATTTAATTTTTTGTATATCTTTTGGAGAAAACTGGATTTTTTACATACTTGGATAGGTATTTTTTAAATATATATACTATATGTATAATAAAGAATTTATTAGAACTATTTTCTCTACAGGATTAATTATTTTAATAAAAAATTGTCCTTTTTCTTTGTGTGTGTGGGGGGATGCATAATTAAAAGGTAAATAATTTAATTTTGTAGATGACAAAGAAATTTCAAAGAGTTAAAATGAAATGTACAATATTTTAATTATTTTATTTTCATATTTAGTTTTGTTATTTATTGATAAGTTAGAGTTGAAATGACTTTTTAAAGAAATATTTCCTGCCACTAGGAAAAAAGTAAATCTCTATTGATCTGGCCTTAAGATGAAAGTTTTCTGGGTTTTTGGTGTAAACTTAATAAGCAAAAAAGCTTAAAATAAATCTACATTAATGCAGATTTAGATAAAAAGAAAAATTCCAAGTCCAAAATTATAATTCTCTCTTTTATCAAAAAGTCCCAAAATTAAAATTAACTTTTATGTTCATTTAGAGAATTTTATTCCTAGTCCAAAATGAAATTAATACTTAGAAAGAAAATATAACAGTTGTCAATGCATTTAACAGTTTTCATGTATAACAAAAATTTTCACTTCCATTCTTTCACCAGAAGCAAAAACATAGAAATAAATAAGGGGGGGGGGGGGGAATCGTTCCTCAAAAAAATTTTTTTAAATAGGTGGCACCGGCGTAGGACAGTTGTATAATTCGTCTGCTTGACAGTCAGCGTCTGGGTATCCTATATACTAATTTTATTGTCATTTTGTTATTTATTTTAATTGGATATTAATATATATGTATATATATTTTTAACTAAATATGGGCGGAAAGTATTGTTGTTGCATTCCTGGCAATCTTCGTTGGTGACTGTTTTGGTTTATTGTGTGTGTAGGTAGCGCTACCATAGCATAGTTGTACGTTGCCTGCCATTTAGTTCCAAAATCACGACTCGATATTAACACGTATGTTAGAAATCCTTATGTTCATGTCCTGAATAGTGACGGCGAAAAGGTTAGCAAAAAGAACTACTGTCAGAAGATACGTCATACAGGCGAAGTTTTCGCTATTGCGCTAAAGATATGCGAAATATGAAACAACTGTTGTTTTGTTTACATTCGGCACTCTTATTTCGTACGGTGATCACGGTCCTATATCCAACCTTTTAAAACTTTAGTTACTAAATAAATAGAGTCCACACATCCAAAGTTTTAATTTTAATTTTTTGATATAACAAAGATGGAGATAGGCTGAATTTCGGCCTTACCGGACACACGGAGTTTGTTTACATAGCTTGTTGCTACCGGCAAAAAATAAATTCGGCGTTTTCCGCAGCGCAAACGTAGTGTTCTATATATATATAGCTTATTGTATTATCTGTAACTTTATTTTATTATTATTGTTTAGAGATTCTTGAATGCAGATTTTAAATTATTTTTGTATGGTTAAAAATAATTTTGTCTATAGTTTACAAAAAAAAAAATTAGTCACCAATAGCTTTAAAATACCGTTCCAGTTCGTGAATTTGTCACCAATAATTTTGAAATACCGTTCCGGTTCGTGGATTTTTCCATTTCGAGCCCTGTTTGTAATGTATGGAAAACTGTGCATGAAACATTTATGGTACTTTTACGAGGCCGTACAAAAGAATCTGGACACATTGTCATCTATAAGTTCATTTGTTCGAAATGTGTTTTCGGTTATATTATGCATTTTTCAGTTGAATTAAATATTAATTAGCTGGGTAGTACGTAAATGATATCTGTATACAGAAATTCAAATACAATACCGTCTATAGCAGATATTTATTTAAATGCTTTTTGCAGTTAGTTTAAATTCTAATATATTTTTTTATGTGCATCATTAATCTTTATACATGACCACTTAAAATAATTCGAATGCATACATTACCATTTATAGGCAATTATTGCTTGACATGTGTTTAAACTGAGCGGAATTTTATTTCTGATAAAAAATGCTAGACATGTGTCGTTGTTGTAAAATTAGTTTTACACATATTTGTGAATAATGAGTATATTGGCCGGTATCCAGGATGTAGCATAAAGGTTGAAATGAGATTTAATTTTTACCTGTTGCAGATAATTAAGTAATGTAAATTATAAAAATGATTAAAACAAGATAATAAAATAACATTAAAACAATACTGTCAATGTAATAATCCTCTCATTAATTAAAAAATATATACGACTCTTCTATTAAAACCTGTCAGATTTTTTTTTTCCTTTTGCTGCACAAGATCATTAAAAACCTACATTTCAATATCTTTAAAATTAATTAAAACATGAAGGAAGGAAGTTGTCTTATACAACTTGTTCGAACCATTTATATATTATTTCATTAGTGAAAACAGGGACAATATACTACATACATATTGACGATATGAACCAATTTTAATGCATTTTTTAGAACAGAATTAAATATTAACAAGTGTAAAAAGAAAAAAAATGCCTCATACGTATATCTAAATAGAAAGCTACATCACGGGCAGAGATCATCTAAAAAGAAAATGTAGTTTTAAAACTTGGAAACAATTTAAAATAAATAATAACTAGCTAAGCATTCTCTAAAGCTCGTATTCATCATCTACCACAACTTAGAAAACCTCGGTCGAACGCTCAAATGGTATTCCTCATTAATCTGATTGGACTTCGCCTTGATCAGGCCCAATCAGGTTTATTGTGAATTTCATTTGAGCGTTCAACCGAGGGTTTCTAGGTTTATGTAGATGGTGAATACGAGCATAAGTATTTTCTGCCAGCTCCAGTAGACAACTAGAGCTCTTCTAAAAATGCTTTTGTAAATATTTTACAGTCCTTTGTCACTAATAGTGTTGCGAGCATCGATTATCTTTTGTTTAAGGTCAACTACATATGTTTTTAGTCGTCAGTGTTACTGTTAGCTTTTCTAATTTGTTATATAGTCGTCCCTCCTTCTCCTGCATATTTCCTACCTTCTTTTAAAGGTTTTACATCTTACATTGCCTACTTATTTTCAACAAGTAAAACATTAAAGCGTGTTTTAATTTATTTTGAGCACCCTATACAGATCGACCTTAGCTAAAACTTGAAGATTTCTTCGAAAAAATTGTGAGACTTTGATAACAACTTGGTATTTTTAGTGACCAAATTTGGTGTTTTTAATTTATTATAGTAATTTAATTTTTATGAATAATCTGTTTAATCTTTTAATGCTATGGTGCACCCTTAAATATAAGTGAAAACCCCAGCATTACTCAAAATTTGGAAAGCGGAAAATCATAGAATGGCTATTGACACAAAATTTATAAAATTTAACGAGTTGAAAACTTTTATGAGAACAATTTCTGGAAACTTTTTTGAGAAAGGAAAAATAATACATATTATTAAACTGTGACAGAAATGAAAATATTGCTGTTGTTTAAAAACCATTTCTCCTTTTTATTTAAATATTTAATAAATAAAAGAAATAATTTTGAGCCTCTTTTCTATTTTACTAACTGCAAAAGTAATTAAATTAAGAAAGTTGTTTCTTAAATAAGTCATCTGGTTAAGTGTTATTTACCATTGAAACTCTGCTTCAAAAAGATATCTTTAAAAAAATTTCTGCTCGACTAGTTATTAAACACTTTATAGAATACTATGTATTCAAATAAAGTTATAATAAGAGAAGAGTTTTATTCCTGTTATTAATTTGGAAATATTCATTGCGCCGATTCACACATTAAAATTTCCATAAAATAACGTCCATGTCAAATTTAAAGTTTCTAGCCCTGATAGTTTCAGAAAAATTTAGACTTTAGAATGATGTACCATGTTTTATATTTTGATGAGCGTTCTTTCACATCATTTGAACTAGAAATAAACTCTATTAATCATAGTCTCTTTCTATGAAATATCTATATGACTTTATTTATTAAGTTTAAATTATTATTATTATTCTGGTTCGAAACAAACTTCAATACAAAAAATAATGGGGGGCAAATAAGACCCCAATGGTACTAGGAGGGTTAAAATTTCCAGTTTCTAAAAGCTGTTCTTGGTAAACATCTACATGTTAATAGTTACCACTATATTCTTTTCAAGTTTATTGCAAAGAACAATATAGCTACTAATTTAAAGTTTCTATCTCCAGTATTTCTAGAAAAATCTTGATAAAATGTGATTTTCAGAAATGTTCTTTAGACACATATTTATCTATTTTATCCCTTTAAAATTTGATATTTAAAAGAAATCCGATTTGGGCCAGCATTTGAATTTTAAAAGTAGTCTTCAGTCCAATAAAAATCATTATTTATCTGTTATCCTCGGCTTTGGTCACATTTTCCACAGAAACCTTACTTGTTACTTCTAGTCGCAGAATAGTCTAAAAATTGTCTACATATGACATACATTGTCCAATTTGTCCACATTTCTATACACAGTTTTTACAGTGGCATATAGTCTCAGAATATTGAATAGTCATCATATATAACATACTGGACAAATTTTAACTCAGTCGAAAACACAATTTGAACACTATCATGTTCACACACACACATATTAATTAAACTCATCGTAAAACACCAAAAACAGACTTTGGAAGCCTAAAAGGAAATACCAACACACACATAAATGCGCACATACATAAGAGAACCTTTGTAAAAATAGGAAAAGCAGATTCAGGAAACCTCAAGACGTAAAGATCATGATTACAATATTTTCCTTAAACTATAAAGTCTGTAAAGTAAAAATGCAATAATTTCCAATGTTTTTAGTGGATAACAGTTATTCTACAACAATTTTCAAAATAGATAATCCAAAACTAGTGTTCACTCTAGAAAAAAAAAGGGCAGGGTGCTAGTCACAAAAAGGGCACTATTGAAGCATAAAAAGGGCACTACTTTCAGAGAAAAAAGGCATTGTTTCATAAAAAAAAGTATACATTTTCGGAACCAATATAAGAAACTCATTATTGTTCATCATATACTCACCAATGTTTGTACACACATTTAGTAACATAAATTATAGAAATACATTTTTATTAAATTGATATTTTAAGGTTCTAGTAAGTAATTAGGTTAACATATGTGGATATAAAATTATTAGCTGCCTCTAAACTATGAATTTTAAGGGGGAAGCAGAAATTTTGAACTTAAGATGACTGATTTAGTTACCTTACTAAAGATTTAAAAATGGGACAAAAAAATTTAAATAAAAGAGTTTTAACTTTAAATTTCGTGTGCTTGGAAAGAAGGGGGGGGGGGCATCAATTTTGAGTGAGGGTGTGGAAAATTACTTGATCGATTATTTGCTATAATAAAGTGACAGAGCAGAAAAAGTAAAAAAAAAAAAGAAAAAAGATAAGGCTTTTAAGCTTGGTGAGCTGGGAGAGCAAAAGATGAGTTTTTTTCCCCCAGGGTGTTAAGGGGGGAGGGGGGGGGGAGGTTGCATCCCTTTGACGAAATTTGCGCTTTATCGCGATCTTTTGACAAAATTTGCAGTTTTTTCGAGATCTGTTGATAAAATTTGTGGTTTTTTTCGCTATTTTTATGACGAAATTTGCCGTTTTTCGCGATCTGTTGACAAAATTTGACGTTTTTTCGCAATGTTTTTGGCGAAATTTGCCGTTTTATCGCAATTCTCTGACAAAACTCATGTTTTTCCCGCGATCTGTTGACAAAATTTGTCGTTTTATCGCAATCTTTTGACGAAATTTGCCTTTTTCACAATGTTTTTGACGAAATTTGCCGTTTTTTCGCGATTTTCTGACGAAAGTCACGTTTTTCGCACGATTTGTTGACAAAATTTGCTGTTGTTTCGCGATCTTTTGACGAAATTTGCGTTTTATCGCGATCTTTTGACGAAATTTGCAGTTTTTTCGAGATTTGTTGATAAAATTTGATGTTTTATCGCAATGTTTTTGGCGAAATTTGCCGTTTTATCGCGATTCTCTGACAAAAGTCATGTTTTTCCCGTGATTTGTTGACAAAATTTACCGTTTTTTCGCGATCTTTTGATGAAATTTGCCGCTTTTCGCAATGTTTTTGACGAAATTTGCCACTTTTTGCAATGTTTTTGACGAAATTTGCCGTTTTTCCGTGATTCTATGACGAAAATCACGTTTTTCCCGCAATTTGCCATTTTTTCGCAATCTTTTGACGAAATTCGCCGCTTTTCGCAATGTTTTTGACGAAGTTTGCCGTTTTTTCGCGATTTTTTTTGCCCACTTTCGACTAGTTTTAAAAAAGGAAGGGTGCATTTTGCCGATTTCAAAAAGGGCAGGGTGCATTTTGCCGATTTTAAAAAGGGCAGGGCGCTGCGCCCTTCAAAAAAAGCCTAGCGGGAACACTATCCAAAACAAATTCTAACAAAACCCTTGTTGCGCAAATTAGTATTACTGAATTAGGAATTCTATTTCAAAAACCTTCGGACATGATAAAAGTTTTTCGATTTTTTAATTTAATTGCAAGCTATTTAACGAATAACAGATAAAGAAATTTTAATTAATTTAAATTAAATAAAATATTGTTTTTTACATTTTAATTTAATAATTTTAATTTTGATTTTTTTTTAAATTTAAATTTATTATTTTATTTTACTTTTTATTTATTTATTTAAAATTTTAATTCAACTTTTCAATTACTTTTCTTGGAAATTCCACATGAAAAGCAGATTGAAAATCAAGTTTGCCCTATGTGTGGACAATATTCGAAACTATGAGTGTCCCCCCACTTTTTTTTCCAGGACAACATCACTGCCGTATGTATATATAAAAAATATATACATATATATATTTTTTGTTTGGGGGGGGGGGGGGGGGGCTAAGGGAATATGCTATACATTTTCTTTTTATACTTTACTGCTGTGTGATTCAATTGAACCAGTATTTTCTTAGAGAAATTTTTGCTTTATTTAATTACAGAAATTCTGAGATTAAATACAATGAAAATTTCTATAAGAAAATACTGATTCATGTAGGTTGCAGTTGGAGCACACTACTTTAATGCATGAAAAGTAAAAATGTGTTTTAATATAATATAAATGAGAAATTAAAAGTAACATAATAAAAGTGTAAAACAATGCGACCTATTGATATATACAAATTAATATTTAAATTTCTCTTAAATAAAAAAAAAACACTTATGGTTCTTAATGCAACAAAAAACTTAAATTTAAAAATTGCAAAACCAAATAAAAATAAAATTGGAGATGAAGGAAGGAGGGAGGAGAAAGGTAAGAGAGAAAAACCAAGTAATGTGATGTTGCTTGATGCACTGGTAAAAATACTGAGCAATTGATTCTAATCTGAAAACCTCATATATTGTTCTTTTTATTATTGTTTTAAATATTTATAAAGTGTGTTATCATAAAATACCATTTAAAATGGTTACAATGGTCTTCTGTCATAGGTTCGGAACACAACCTTTTACAACTGTATTCAAAACAAAATGTATATAAATCGAATTGTTATGCCACTTGTTTGGATGATTTGAAGATCTTGAATTCTGATATCCTATGTTTTTACTAAATGAGCTGGATTTAACCTGGCAAACAATTTAGTTCAGCATTTCAGATAAAATGCCTAACAAGTATTTCAGTTACCAATGTCTTTTAGCTTTGAAGTGACCAAGACAGGCAGTATGACAAGTCTTACTTTTAAGTACTCTGTAAAAACTGAGATCAAAAACTGAAATTAATGTCTCATGAACAGGGGTGTAAAAACTGTGTGCCGATGGGCTGATTGCGATCACTAAATTTTTAGTATTCTTCTCCTAATAAGAATACTAATACAATTTAGACGAAGTAAACTATAAAATTTAGGTGAAGAATACTAATAAAATTTAGTGGTGGCAATCGGCCCATTGACACCAAGTTTTTACACCACTGCCCATGAACATTTTCATAAAAATTAGAAATTTTTATATTTTATATATATATATATATATATATATATATATTTTATCTGTTAGCAAAAAAATTGACAATTTTCACAAACTGGAAAAAATCTAATGCAGTTCAAACTATTTATATGAGTAATTGTCTATTCTTATCATTCTATCTAAACAGGGTGTTAATTCTTATAATTGACCAACAACTAATTTCTAAACAGTTCTAAAGATATAGTGTTCAAATTGCAAAAATATGTATAGGCACATTTTGTATAAAATACATTAAATCTGTCTTATTTCTAAAAGAGGACACAGTTTTTTGGAAGTGTTTGGGTACCAGGGACACCGGATTTCAAAAATCTAGCGGCATCACTGAAAAGAATAGATTTTCAGATTTATTTTGATTTATAACTTTAGCCTTTTTCAAGTCAAAGATACATTTGGTTATACAAAACTGCAAATTTATTCTGAAATATCAAAACATACATATCAAATAAACACAGAACATAAGAAAACACTTCTAAAATTAAACATCAAGTTTTACAATTACTGAAGTGAAGGTAAAGTTTAACAGGTTTTGAAATAGCCTCTGAGATTGTGGGAATTGGAAGGGATTTTCCCTCCTTCAATTATTTCCTTGACAGAACTGACTTCATGATAATCTGAAAGAATCCCTAACAGTGCTCTGCCAATTTTAATGAGTGGGACCCATTTTTTTCTCCCTTTCTTCTCAGGACTAATACAATTACATTTTTTATTAGCATCTTTACCCTGTTTAAAGATTTGTTTAAGTGATTATAAGTTAAAAAATAATAAATTTTCATCTGTAACTTTGGAAGACATCCACAAACATCCTTATAATGAAATAGGAAGGGTTGTCAGTTAACAGGAAATTCTCTTGACATGGCTTGATTTTTAGGGCATATTAGGGATTTATTCTTATTATTTTGTTTAAATAATGCACATAGAAGAAAATAGCTTTTGGCATTACATTTACCATATTTTTGTTTAACTGCGTGAATATTGTAACATAAAAACTTTTATATTTTAATCCATCTAAACTTCTCTAAAGTTCATTACGGATGGCATACACAGTAAATGGTGCAGGCCATTGTGCTCTTAATAATCATCTGAAACAAAAAATTCACATGGATTCTTAAAACATATTAGATGTGAAACATCAAATTGATAAGATAAATCTAAATTTCATAAAACGATGGTTGTTTGAAGTTTAAGGTCAATTTTTAGCCCTAATTTTTCACTTTTGGAACTGTTTAAAAAATCGAATAAAAATATTGAAAATGAAAATTATATATTTTTTTTTTTCCTGCAGTTAAAAAGTATAATTTAATTAGCTTGCAAAACATAAAACAAAATGGTGATAGCTTGAATGGTTCAAGCATGAGAAGGTACACACTATTTCAAAAAGATGTGTTTCAAGAAAAACTAAAAAAAAATTAGTCCATTTGTCACATGCAACAGCAATCCATGATCCTGGTTGCCAAAATTTAAATATTGGATGAAACCGGGCATATTTTAAACACTTTAAAGATGGAAAAAAATATAAAATAAATTTTTTTAAAAAGTTTTCTGGGAAAACATATAATCAAGTATCGGATTATTGCAAGTAATAAGGTGGTCAAAAAGCAGCAATAAGCACAGCTAGCTTTTTAATTTTTCCAAAGATCTCATTATTATTATTATAAACATAAATGACAACAGCCATAAAAAAGTAAGGTTAAAAATGCATGCATATATATATTATACATATATATACATATATACAGTGCCGTAGCGAAAGAAAATTTTTGGGGGGGCAAAAGGCAAGATTGGCCGACTCAAAAATGTTTCAAATCCAGGTAATGTAAAATTTTAATCTGTCGCATTATTTCTTAATTAATAGTTTTTGCAATTAATTTTAACTGATTAATTATAATTGATAATTAAAAATAAAATATATGATTTTGTATTCCTAAAATGTTTCTTATAGATATAACTCAGTAATTATTTAAAAGATTTACCAAGAACTTTACTGGAGAAAAAGAAAGAAAATATGTATTGATAAGAGAAAATCGTACAGTTATATTTGTGAAAAACACATGTGTTTAGAATGATAGAGAGAAGTGAACCTGTATGTTATGCTGTCGCGAGGATAGTAACACACTCTTAGTCTTTTTTAGTTTGTATCGGTAAACATCTAACCAAAGGAGCCGAGTTAAAAAAAAATTTCAGTAGAGGCACAGACGTTTCGGCGCCGACAGGACAAATCCGTCTCCTCCCTTTCTTAGTCCAGTAGAAATAGCGCAAAAAAGGGTATTGCCTTGCAAAAATTTGGGTAACTCTGATTTTTGGATTTGTTGCATTGGTTGACCCTCTAATAAAAAAAAAACAAGTTTTCGACCTTCTAGACCTTGTGCGTTTTTTACAATATCGAAAAAAGCAATATTTTTCGGCACTTTTTTCGATTTTTATTAAATAACTCGATTTCAGTGTGTTGTACAGAAAAAGCACTTTCACCATTTTGTAGAAGATAAAATTCTCTACAACATTCACTATTCATGTTTGTAAATTGTCCAAATAGGGGGTGAAATACGGAGCCAGGAAAATAGGGTAAAATTTGCAAAAAGTGCAAAAATCCACAAATGACGTTAGTTTTTGCTTAATAACCAACTTTTAATGCGTTTTAGAGACAAAAGTGTCATAATAAAGTTTGTAAAGCATGAAGTAGTCTATAAGTTTCATTTATTTGATCATTAAATATCTATAATACTCTAAAAATCAGAACACACGATTTATGGTTAAAACAGGAAAATACCGCCTGACAAGTCACTAATTTAAAAACGAGCTTTTATTTTTGATATTGATTAAACGATGCAATTAATTAATTATAGCATGTACAATAAAAGGTAACTGTTGAATAGTTGAGGGGTGGGGGGGGAGCGAAGTTAACCAAAAAACCTAGTCGGTAGATATAAGCGCGGCAAAGAGATTGGGCCAAGAATTCAAAGTCGAAAGTAAAATTAATAGCTGGGAATAATGTAAAAGAATACTTGAAAGATAAATAAGACATAATTTAGAAATTTTAAAAGGGAAAAGGAGTATCTAAGGCAAAAACTAAGGGAGGTGGGAGCAAAAGGAGCAAGTGGCCCGGGTGCTAGAATTGAAAGAGAAGAGTGCACACAATGAAGATTTGGTTTGTTGTGTTTATATTAATTTGACCCACATATTTTTGTTAGTTCGTCAATGGTAAATGTATCTCAGGTTGCAAATGTTAGTCCAAATAGAAAGAATACCAAAAATTATACTTGATAAGACAGAAACCTGTATAAAGAGGAATTGTTTTCTGGGGTTTTGAATTCAATTTTAAATTTTAAAATAAAGAAAATATCAGAAACTTATCCTGAACATAATCAAAAAAGTATAAATGTGCAGAAAGAGCTCGTCGCTTGAAGATTCATGCTTCTGCTGAGGTGTTAAGTTCAATGAGACCATGTTTCCACAGATGCCACAAGAAAAATTGTTAAGAAATTAAAAAAAACAAAAAACTTTTCATTTCTATGCTTCGAAATGAATTTGAAAAAGCACAAATGATCACTAAGCAGGCCACTGAAGATGCAGATGTGCTAACAGAGAACACAGCTATATCCTTAGCCCGTGATTACGATGCTGTCATTGTTAGTGGTGTAGACATTGACCTTCTTGTTCTTGTTGCTTCTCTAGTTCCAGACAATGTTTATTTCCGAAGGACCGGGAGAGGGAAACTGCCTGATGTTATCTACTCCAACAAGTGTTTCAAGTTTAAGGAAGTTGCACAAAATATTCTTTTAATTCATGCAGTAAGTGGTTGCGAGACCACTTCTGCGCTCTACACCCATGGGAAAATGAAATATTGCAGAATTCTTCAGAACCCATCCCTGAACCAAAAAGTTCAAATCTTTAAAGATTCAAATGGAGTGAGGCACAAACTTGTTGAAGCCACAGAAGCTGTACTTCTTGCCCTGTATGGAGGTGATCCCGGCCAAAACTTGAATGTATTGCGGTATGTCAGCTTCGCTAGAGCAGCTAACAATTTTAAATTAAATTTAGCTAGACTACCACCTACTCGAAATGCTACTGAATATCATGCATTCCGAACATACCTACAAGTTCAGACACGGCTGGGAAACGAAAAGGATCCTCTCGAATGGGGCAGGAAGAGGGGTGGTCATGGGCTCATTTCAGTAACTATGATGAACGAACCCGCCCCTCAAACTCTACTCGATTTCATATCTTGCCAATGCAAAAAAGATTGCAGTACGAAGTGAAGTTGTAGGAAATCCGGCTTGAAGTGCTCAGTTATCTGTGTGAAATGCCACAACCAACTATGTGGTAACGGTCCTGATATTATACTGGACCTTGAGGACTTTGATGACCTAGAATAACCAATCGAGTCAAGTACAGAGACGGATGATGAAGTATCTGAGACAATGGCATCATTACCAGGGCCAAGCAGCAGAAAAAGGAAACATATATGACAAAGCGACTATATAATACTTACTATGTATTTGTTGATTAATTTATTGTGCATTCTATAATTAATTAACCACATCGTGTTTTCAATATCAAAAATAAAAGCTCGTTTTTTAAATTAATAACTTGTCAGGCGGTATTATTCTGTTTTCACCCAAAATCTTTTTGCTGTGATTTTTAAGGTCTATTACCAATATTTAATTATCTAATAAATGAAACTGTAGACTATCTCATGCTCTAAAAAGTTTATTATGACAGTTTTGTTTTTAAATGCACTATAAGTGAGTTATTGAGCAAAAACTAACGTCATTTGCGGATTTTTGCATTTTTTCCAAATTTAACCCTATTTTCCGGCTCCGCATTCCGTATCTCTCCTTCTATTTGGACAATTTACAAACATGAATAATGCATGTTGTAGATAATTTTATCCTCTACAAAATGGTGTACGTGCCTTTTCTGTAAAATGCACTGAAACCGAATTATTTCAGAAAAATCGAAAAAAGTGCCGAAAATTTTTGGTTTTCTGATATTGTGAAAAACGCACAAGGTCTAGAAGGACGAAAATTTGGTTTTTTTATTAGAGGGTCAACCTTTACAACGTACCCAAAAATCAGAGTTACCCGAATTTTTGCAAGGTAAAATGCTATTCTACTGGACTATTCTATAAGTTTCAGAAATATATTATTGTGAAAGTCGGAAGTTGTAGAATTCCGACAATGTATAGTTCAGAAAATTAGTGCAAAACTGGATTTGCAGGATTATCTGGAGATCATAACAAAAGACTTTTATCTACACCAGACCTGACACCTTTTCTGTATCTATTCCTAGTGGTATGGGCCTGGAAAGAATTTTGCTTTACATGTCAAAGAAAATACGTGTGAAGATTTGGCTTATAAAGAAGATATTTTCTGTTGCTGATTAAAATATTTTAAAAAAAAAAGTAAGAAGTTTTTTAGGTATTAAATGTTAAATGCACGAATATTTTTTAAATTTATAATTTATTCATTTTCTTTTTTTAAATAGTTTTAAAAATTCTTCGTTTTTATTTTCCAAACGTTCCTAAAACAGTTCCAAAGGGCGTAAACATCATATCGTTGCTAGAACCTACTATGTATCAAATATAAAATTTCTTCAATTTTCTTAAGCGACTTTCGCATTCGGTCGACCTAGTTTATATATTGATAGTTTTTATCTATATAAGTTGCGAGTGTTGCTGTAGGACAAATTTATGATATTTTCAAATCAATAGATCATATTCATTTTTTCCCCTATTGGCCTATGTATCTACGGCCGACTTAGCTTTTCCATGTGTGGGTAATGTATAGTATATGTCCAACATTTCCTGCTCTGCAGACAAGATTTATACATGATAATTTTTTTCAGTGGGTAGGCCGACTAGCTATTTATATGATTCAAAAATGTGAAAACGTGACTTTCATACCGGCTGAACAGATAGATCTATTGAAACCAATACTTTTTTTATTCATAACCTATCTATTGATAGACCGACTACCTTTTGCCATATGATTGTAAGGTTGCAGTGAAATGCATTCTGAAGACTTAAAGTCCTACCAACCAGAATTTTTCCGAATTGTTTTTTTTTGATCGGCCTACTGACATACTACAGAGACACTAATTAAATCTGCTGATAAGCCGACTGAATCCTTTTACCAAACATTGGGGGGGCAGCTGCCCCCCCTGCCCCCCCGCTCGCTACGCCCCTGCATATATATGTCTTTTTAAGGTGAGGTCTTTGTTCACATGCATTAATCATTAATCTTGATGGAATTTAGTACACTTTTCTTCCCCCCCCCCCCCCACTAATCAAAATTTGTTTCAACAACAAAAATAAATAAACAGAAGTTGTAAACCCTAGCATTATGAGCAGAAATGAATAGTAAATTCTAATAACACATGGAGGATAAAATTTGATATTTTTAAAAATTATTTATTTAAATGTTTTCAGATGTAATTCACTAAAACATTTATAATAAATAAAAGATTACTGATTATGATAACAAGACTATAACTGAAATAAAAAATAGAAATATATTACTTTCTTACTTTAAATGGTTGTGTAATATTGAAGAATATATCACAAGTACAGTTTAGGTCTCCATTAGCAAGGAGGTCATCACACGAAATTGTACTATTTTTAGTACTATTACAATGCGTATACTCCAGCTGATACTCTTGCACCTATTAAATATCGTTAAAAAAATTAGGATTCATTATAATAAAAGATACACATATTGAATTAAGAGATCATTAAATAACATTGATAATAACTTTCTGACATTATATAAATTGCATATATGAGGTACTATCAGAAAGTTCAGGGACTTAATGAAAAAATAAGTTTTGTTTGAACTTGCCTAATTTTAGCTGCCATCTCCTTCAAAATAGTCACCCTGTAAATATATACACTGATCCCAACGCTTTTTCCACCTATCAAAAGCACTCCTGAAGTGCGAAAACTGTCAAAGACTGCCTGTGATTCTCGTTGAATTCAGTTGATACAGTTGCAAAACATAGTCTTTTCAATTTCATTTACAATATTAGGAATAATGAAAAATCACAAGGAGCTAGATCCGATGAATAGGATGGGTGGAAAACAACAACCATGTTATCATGACCTAAAAACTGTTGCCTAGAATACTAACCTTTATATTTAGTACTTAAATACTAACCATGCATAAAATTTACTCATTCCATATTTAAAGTACATTTATGGCATATTTAAAAAAATAATTCTTATATATACACTCATACATTTAAATTTTGTTCAGAAAAATATACATTAAACATATTCTTAGAATTTGTACGCGCATTTCCTGGGTTAAGGAGGTGTGGGCTGGTGCATTGCCATGATGAAGAAGCCAGTCCCCATCATGCCAAAGTTCATATAATTTTCGTTGATTCTAACTTTGTCTGCAAGTTCTTCAATAGTTAAGCGACAATCTTCTCATATAAGTTTTCCAATTTGTCCTACATTTTTAACTCTTTTTTTTTGTGCTAGATCGCCCTGAATGCTTGTCATCTTCAAATGAATGATAACTTGCCTTGGAACGCAAGTGCCATTCAAAAACCATTGCCTGATTTAAAGCTTCATCATCAAAAACCTTATGAAGCATTTCAAGAGTTTCAGTTGCAGATTTATTGAACGTCACACAAAATTTGATGCACTGTCCATTGCTAAATCGCAAACAGTCTAAAACACGAAGTCGAAAAAAATTCATAGAAACAAATTGCGTGCTGACACCTTGCCAAGCAGTGAAATGAGTAGAGAAGGATTTGAGGAATGTGACCTTGACATAATTTTGCTTCCATTTTTCAATTCCTACTATTAGCTCACAATCTCTATATATTTATATTTGTTCAAATTTTCAATCGTTAATAAAATATTTTCTATTCATCCACTCAAGTTCAAATACATTTTTTTAAACTTGTAGTGGATGACACTGGATGTTAATAAAAATACAGTTTTTTCAAAGATTAATTCATTAATGAAATTAAATTAATTAATTTTAGTTTATATGGGATAAAAAAAAATTCTCCCATTGTTTTCATAAAGGAATGAAAGATTTTCCTCAAATTAGTGATGCCAAATTTTACAAAATTTCTCATCTAAAACCATTTAAAAAAAAAAAAAAAAATCTGTCTTTGCCAATGATAGTTTCCAAAATTTACTAACAAGCCTGCTAATAAAACAACTCAAAAATTGAAAATCAGTCTTTGAAGCCCTAAATACATTTTTTTTTTTTTTTTTTTTTTTTTGATGATCTATAAAAACTTCTGAAGTACTGCATTTATCTACTGTGCAAAATAAACAATAAATTGTGTCTTGACAAATGTAACAAGACATATGGGTGTAGAACCTTTTTACACCGAGGAGGGATAAAAAGAAAAAAGGACTCAAATTTTTAAAAATGCCTACTATTTCCTAAAGTATATGATGAAAATAACGGGTAAGGATTAATCTACATTTCATACAAAATAAATTGCTCTGAATGTATATATTAAATAATGAAAATTTTGAATAAATTGCTGTGTGTATAAAGCTGCAAATGAGTTGCCAGAAAGGATTTGGAAATTTTTTTTATTATTGCACCAAGGTTATTTCCTCTATATTGCCAAAGACATTATGAAAAAGAAGGACCCATATACATATAAGATGTAACAAAATTATACGACTTATACATTAAATACACACCAAGATACAAAGGTATAATAACAATTTGCATATAGCTTTTTAACTGGCATTGTATTGGTTTGATTTTAACAAGGGAGGGTTTAAAACATGGTTAAATCCAGTTTTAACTGTCCTGGTCAAAACTCATTTTGACTGGTAAAATAAATTAAAATTTATTTTGTTAAAATGATAAACATATTGCAGGATTTGAAAGTGTTTGTCAAAACAACATTTAAGTATGGAAGTGTTTGTAAGTATTATACATTAATTTTCATTACTTTTTAATTTAAAAGCAAACATTTTTTTTTTTAAAGATAAGCAATTATTACCATCAGGTAATGAAATATTTTTAATAATTTTGATAACATATCTACTTCTAGATAAAAAGTGAATGAAAGTAAATCACATTAAGCAAAAGAAACATTTTATGTAGAACTCAAAAGAGATTACAAGTATTGATGCATAAGCTAAGACAATTTCATAGTTCATTCGGGAGGATATTAAACTTGGAAAATAATCTTTCTACTTATAAAGAGTTAACACAATCATTCATCAGGAGCATTATGAAATTTAAAATCAATATTTCACAATTTTTCATTACTGCCCACCAAATATTAGTTACACTTTAAGAAAAATAAGATTGTCAAATGTATGTTTCTGTATACATAAGACAAAAAAAAAAAAATCCATCTATATTTAATAGTTATTAAAATAAAATATAAATTATTATTATTATACATATATAATATGACATTAATGTTCACATAAATATATAGTTTGAGCAATATAAATAAGCTAAGGTTATTTAATAGAGTTTCAACCATTTTTAAGAGTTTAAAATAAATTTTGAATAGTTTTAGATGGTTAAAACCAGTTTGGACTACTGTCCTGGTTAAAATTAATTTTGATCAGTCAAAATTACAACCTTATTTTTAACACAGGTCAGAAGAGCTATAAATATTATACCATGTAATGTATAGTAAGAAAACAATAAGAAAAATAATATTTATATAACAACCTGATTTGAAGATACAAGCAGACCTATGCCAATAGGTATAAAGGCCAATCCAATTATAAAGAAAGTTGGTAAAACTGTTCCTGCAGTAAGTATAGGTTGCCATGCTGGCAATTTCTGTTGTTTAAAGGCACTATCTATAGAGAGAAAAGAAAGAAAATTATATAATTTATAAGCAAAGGAAGGCAACAAATTTAATACATCACTATCACTGAAAAACTTTCAAATTTTAAAATATGGTACTTCTGTATTATGCCGTCAACCATTTTTCATAACAAAAAACTATCGTCAAACTGTAACGCCAAATAAACGGGAGAACGTTGCCATTGGAATATCAAAATAAATAAATAAATAAAATATAAGAAATTAAGGACACAATTGTTAATTTAATTAATGAAATAACTAATAAATCAGTAAAACATAATGAAAAATACATGCAAATGTCGAATTAAAAACCACTTGATGATATAACAAACACGTATAATGCGTCTGACATCAAGTAAATGGGACTGCATTTCTGGCGTTTAATCTTACAGTTTGACGATAGTATTTTGTTATGAAAAGTGGTCAACGGGATAATAGAGAAGTACCAAAAGTAATTACAACTGTCATTCTTTTAACTAGTTTGCTGCATATTCTTCTCTTTGCAAACTTTACATAACTGCCAGTTAAACTGACAATTAGGAAATATAATCTTAAAATTAATTTCTAATCCTGGGATTTTTAGATTGCCTAGATTTAATCCAGTGATTTGCCAAATGAGAATTTCTCTATTTTCAAGGGATCTATAGAGTCTTAAAGGAAGTAGTGATATTACAAACTTGGTGTTTCCACATAGGAATGGATTTACAATCACCCTGGAAAAAGAACAATTTTACAGTACACAATGACAGATACTCGATATATAATAACTGTGCACTATAGGAACTTCCTCATTACAATGATCGATCGAAAAAAGTCAGGTAGGAGAGACCGGTGCACATTATAGGCGCAGATTTACGGTCGCCAGTCGCCACACGACAACTAACTTTTGATGCATAAGTCGCCATGTGTTTTACAGGGGTGCCCCTTTTCCGTCAAACGGCAGATTGCCATCTTTTTTTATATAAAATTTGCAGACTGTCCTTCAAGGATCACTCTAGAGAGTTTCAAAGGGGCGGCTTGCCCTCGTGCCCTTTTTTGATAAAATCCTACCCTCTTTTCTCTTTTTCCAGGTAGAATTATACCCTCCTTGCCTTTTTTCCAGGTAGAATTCTACCCTCTTTTCATTACTGAGTAGAATCCTGCCTTGTTTGCATTGTACTTTCAAAAATTCTTTACCTATCTTTTATTTTTCGAATGCTAGTATGGTACACAAGGAATACTCCTCTTTCCCTCTTTATTTCTCGGTGAAATGTCCTGGTATGTCTAATTTTTGAGTGATTCATTTTTCCATTGAACAAGACACAAAGGGTAACTAAGGGTCATTGATTAGTTTCAACTTCTTTAGTGAAATGTAGTATTAGATCAGACATTCTGGCTTTTGACCACATGATAACTTACAAAAGTTCTATAAAAAATTTGAGAAGTAGCTTTAGAACTTTTATTTTGTAGCTTTTTCAAAACCAGTTTTGCTAAAACCAGGAAAAAGTTATCTGGTGAATAAAAGTTTTAGAGAGAGAAGTTTTTGAATATCATAGGTAAAGGGAGAAATGACTGTGAATATAGTAACCAATTTTACAATAAAAATCAAGAACATGAGTTTCATTTAGCTATTTTTAATACTTTTCAAACGGCGAAGTTATGGAAATTAGAAATGTTATTGGATTTTTTAAATTAAAGAGTACTTTAAGCTGTTGCCATTGCCAGACTTCCCTCCCCATCAGTATATTGATATATGCACTTATTACAAAAATGCCCTTTTTATGAAATGATGTGCCCTTTTGAACAAAATTGCCCTTATTATGTTATGTGCGCCCTGCCCTTTTTCATGTTCTAGAATGATCCCTGTGTCCTTCATAATTCCAAGATATTTAGCACATTGTTTCTCTTTTCTATTGTCCATAATTAAAAACTATGATTGAACATGGATGTGCCACATTTCCACTGATCCGCTACTTTCCTGTTTTCTTCTTTTAAAAAAAAAAAAAAAAAAAAAACTCATGTCCATGGAATTAGAAAAAAAAAAAAAAAATCATGCTGATATACATCATGAATGAACTTTGCGGCGGCAGCATAATACCGCAATTAGCCCACAATGCAGAAAAATTTGTGCCGAGAAGATAATTTTGGGTCCCACTCAATAAATTGGCAGCTCTGGGATTTTTCAGATATGTTTTTACAGGTAGACATAGATATTGGCATGTGATTCTTCCACAAATTAGCGGAACTCTTCGATTTATTATTATTGTTGTTATTTTAGATTTCCCCAAAATCAGTACGTCAGTCGGTCATGAAAAGAAATTGGGAATTACCTCAATTGGTAGCAAACTTCATGAAAATGGTCACGAAAACATCCCGTAAATTTCATCTATCGCTCACCAAATAAAACCACAAATTTCATCAATCATTCACGAAATAAAACTGGAAATTTTGTCAACCAGCCGCGAAGAAAAACGGTGAATTTCATTAATAGATCTCGAAAAAAAAATGCGAATTTCGACAATCGGTTGAGAAGAAAGGCACAAGTGTCATCAATCAGTCACGATAAAAACGCTAAGCTCATCAATCAGTTGCAGAAAAAATTGTGAATTTTGTCTAGCGGTTGTGAAAAAAAAAACGTGAACTTCATGAATCATTTGCAGGGAAAAAAAGTAAATTTCATCAATCAATTGCAAAAAAAATCACGAATTTCGTCAATTAGTCGCAGAAAAAAATAGTGAATTTCGTTAAGGAGTTGCAATAATAAAATGTGAAAATCGACGCTCGGCTACGAAAATTGTAATTTATCGTCTGCATAGAGATTTTTTTTTAAAAATCATTTTAAAAATCCCCTGCCAACAAGTTTCTAATGAGGCTTATAGTGTTTGATCTTTCTCCATCATCTGTGAATGTCAGAAATTGTTAAATTTATTTTATTAAAATCTAAACCCTAAATGAAAATAAATCTTCTCCATATTTTTAATTTTGATTTTTATAGTCATATGTTTTGATGCAAATTCCCCTTGTTGAGCGTTTATTTTCAGCTATGAAGAATACTTTGGGAGGAAAAAATTTATCAATAGAATCCTTTATCTATAAAATGTTCCGGCCTTGCATTACAAATATTTATTCTTACAAACTGTATACAATTATGGTGAGAAGATTCTATAAAATCCCGTCATACAGATTCAGTGGTGAAAAAATATTGTTTTTATGTGTTTGTTTCACAATGCGGCCACTAGATTTTTCGGGTTTAGGCTCCTTCCAGATTTTGAGAATCTGCACCTATAGTGCACATTGGACCTATTAGGCACAGTGGACCACCCTAAATATTTTATTTATTTAAAAATTTTTCAAGCTTCCTTCTATCCTAATAGATAACAGCAGTGGATTAATTATTTATAGCCTTCAGAGCACATCACTAGCTCAGAGAGAACCATTTTATCCTGATAGGTTGTTTTGAGATTCTAAAATTTTTTTTCATCATTTGTTTATTTTTTTTAATAACTAAAGAAGGGTGTAGATAAATAAGATAAAACAGATATTTTGCAAAGGTAACATGTTTGATTTTATCTAATTTTAAAGTTAATATGTTTAAAAGAAATAAATCAACTGCAAATCAATGAAAAAATCAACTGAAAATCAATGAATCAACTGCAAATCTTGACATAGATAAATGGTTCATTCATGAAATATATATATAAATCATTTCATTCTGCAGGGGTCGATCCAGGAAAAATTTGGGGCCTATTTTCACAAAAATCAATTTGATAAAGCAGGTCCCTTCACAAAAATCAATTTAATAAAAAAGGTCCCTTCACAAAAATCAATTTAATGAAATGAGCTTCTTCACAAAAATCAATTTGATAAAATGAGCTTCTTCACAAAAATCAATTTGATAGAATAGGCTTTCAGAAAATTCTATTCTATAAAAACTTACTATTCCTTATTTATTTATTATTTTGTAGTGTTTTAACCCCTTGGGGACGAGCGACACATATATGTGACGCAAAAGATGCTCAGAATCCTCAATTATTCGCACCAGTTAATTTTTATTGTAAGCTTTGCCTTATTTGATCATAGTATTTCTGCGATTCAAACAGACGAAGATTTCTGTGTTGAAAAACCGGTGGTAAAAGATTAAAAATTCTCTAGAGGACGCTCGTCGCGAAGGGGTTAAAATGTGTAATTTGTAAACAAACAAGTTCCCCAGAAAGGAAAACTTCAGCAAAAGGATTTTAAAAAGTTTTTGTTTATATGCTTGATTCAAATTTGATTAAATGGATTTCAACGTTCGTTACAAAATGTTATTTTTCACAAAAATAACCTTTACTTTTCACAAAATGAGTTCCAAGAAAACAGCCTGCATCGACCCCTGTTCTGATTAAGAAAATAAAAAAGCAAATGGGAGAAAAGTCCTTCATAATTAAAAACCTAAAACTACTAGTCACTGCATCATTACATTGCAATTATTTAAAATTTCAACCAACATATCATTATCAAATAATTTTTTTTTGAATAATTGATAAAATTAAGTATGAAACATATGTATATATATCATTGGCGCACAGCTAACATAAAAAATTGTAATATTGTACAACACAATTTTTTTTCAACTCTATTGCTTTTTATTTTCATATCACAAATAGGTCTATATAAATAAAAAACCATGTTTTTTTTTTTGTTTTTTTTTGTAGCAATTTTTGGAAACATCATATAATGTAGTTAAATTTTTTTCATTTTTTTTAAAAGTGTGTGTGTGTGTGGGGGGGGGGGGGGGGCAAATATTATAGAAGTACTCTTCACTACAGTGTGCCCAGTGAAAGGTTAAAATAGAAAGCTTTTGCTGGACATCAATATAATTTTAATTGTTACGCACAAATATAAAAATTTTATGCTATTTGTCGTAATTTCTTTTAATAAAATGGGAAAATTATCAAATAATACTAAACAACACAACAAATGTACTAACAATATAGCGGGGAAAGTAAAATGCTATCAAGTGAAATTACATTATTTTGATAGTCCTCAAAATAAAGAACCAGAACAATGATCAAGTTCCAAACTAAAATGTAAAAAAGCCTTTTATGTGAAAGATTTAAAGGAGAGTTAAAGGAGATCAATGTTAAATAAAGAATTAATAGTCATTTGTAACCATATGTACCAAAACATTGAATTCAATTTTTCCTTATGGATTTCAGTATAAAAAGAATTAAAAGTTCGGAATATTAGATTTCAAAAGTTTCTGTTCTTACAGCAACTAGACATTTTGACAAAATGACCGATATTTGATAGTCATAAATTAGGTTAACTGATAATGATAAACTTTGTAAGTTTCCGAAAAATTATTAGGATTAGACAATTTTTCCTATTGAAATAACTATCCATACTTTCAGAAACTAATTTAACTTTTAATGTCTTAAAAGAGAAACTTGTCCGTATGTAAAATATTACATTAAAGTGAAAGAGTATATTTCATTTCAATATTACGCGACATGTGATTTTTCAGGGACTGAAAGAAAACTTTTTATTAAAAAATAAAACTACAAATAATGGAATTACTTGTAGGTTTTTTGCTATTCGTTCGAAGTTCAGCTGTTATTGAAGCAGACATCTTGGATCTTGTTTACATTTAATAAAGTGTGGACTTACCGGAATGAATCTTTTAAATACATCACCAGAGAATCAACTTGGCATTGTTCCCGTCACTATTTGGGTTGCCGTCGCAAAGAAGCAGAAAAGACCAAAGAAATATCTTAAGTATAATATATCTTAAATGTCTTCGGAAGAGACACGCACGGCACAGCCTCGTGAAGTTGTGACTTCGTGGTAAATACTTGCGACTATCTATGTTCAAACAGGGGCGCCATTTAGGGGGGGGGGTTGCCCTCCCCCAAGGTATTTGAAATTTCAGAAAATTTATCAGTTATTACAGGTTAGACAAAAACAAAATCAAATATGATCAAAAGCTAAAATAACGTCAGATTTCACAGATTTGATTACATTAAAAAAAAAACTAGTCTGTTACTGACGTCACTGTTGGTTAAATTACTGTTGGTTTGGGAGAAAAACCTGTTCGTTCTTTACGACTTCTACAGTACACATGAGATGGAGCGATTTGATTGGTCTACGTTAAACTGGTCTGTGATATGATTGGCCTACGTCGCCATGACGATTACTGCAATGATAGCTGCGACAAAAATACAGTGGTACATTGGTTGATGGAACTGTTTGTTTGTAAACATGCCCTTTCCTTATCCCAAAACTTTCTTCTATCTCATACAGATTTCCCATGCACCAAAAACCTAACTGAATCTAAAGTTTTATTAAATTATGTGCGTTAGTTCTGGAGATATAGCTAGCTGTCGTGAAAATCGTGCAAAATGAAGCATAGCAGCATCACCTTTTGGGCTATTTATACCAAAACGTAATCAACGTCTATTTATGTCAAGGTCTAACGGAATCTGAAATTTGGTGAAATTCTGTACATCAGTTCTTGAGATATAGCTATCGTAAAAATCATGAAAAGTGTAGTATAGCAGCGCCACCTGTTGGGCGATTGACACCAAAAACTAATCAGCATTAATTTATATCAAGTTCTAATTGAATATAAAGTTTTATGCAACAGATGTGGAATCCCTGGTCACGGAATTTTGGCGCTTTTTTTTTTGGCGCGCCGCTCAGAATCGCGCCAACGATCTACGAAAGACACCTAAATCCAGCAATTAAAATAACTACTGCTGGGTTACCATAACAGAAATCATAGTGCCCAAAATTTGACGACTTTTTTCCTTTTTTTAATCGATTAAAAAATAAAAAATCCGTGACCAGGGATTCCACATCATAGCCAGTTTTATTAAATTCCGTGCATTAGTTCTTGAGATACAGCGCCCACAAAATTTTTGACACATACAGACAAAGCCGGATTAAGCATTTGTGGGGCCCGGGGCTACTGGAAATTTTGGGCCCCTCCCCCCCCCCCCGCCTAACCCGCTACTTGAAATTTTTGCCCCCCCCCCACTCCTTCACACACACCTTTGTCTTTTTGACATTAAAATACAGATTTAAAAATTGAATATGTATTATTGTTAATCAACTTTTTTTTGTTGTTGCTATCTTCATTGGTGCTCTTAATTATTTTGTTTAACCACATACAATTCAAAAATACTTTATAAACATGAAAAAAAACAAAACAGTATTACCCTAGCCGTATACAAATTGACTACATTTAAAATAATTATAATACATCTTTTTATTTGTACGAATAAATCAAATTACAATTTTATAGCTTTTTGTTATTATAAAACAAACCCATTTAAAAAAAAATTGCCGTTGGTTTACTAGAAAAGGATTGCAGGACATCATCAAATGCAATGCGTTCTGTGGTGTCATGTTCTAGAGATATTAATCTTGAACCACCGAGTCTGGGCTCTTGCATAGATGATCATAGTTTGTTTTTTATTAATTTGAGTTTGGAAAACTATCGTTCTGCTTCACAATTTGTAAGCGGTATTACTAAATATAATTTCAATTCAGTATACACATTTGGGAAAATAGATATTATTTATTGACATTAATACATTTCACAGCATTTTCACTGCATTGTATGTCTACGTTACTAATAAGTTCTGAGAAATGTTTCATTTCTGTTCTTAAATTTTCATCAAGAACCTCATTATAAAATTTTAAGCAATTTTCTACAGAAACGTCATTTATGGTGTTTGAGGATATGTTTTCAATTTGAAAAATAAAAAAACAAGTGGGTAAGTGTGATCTAAGATCGCTCAAATGGTTTCGTTTAATATTCCTTTCAAAACACTTTATCCTTTCATTAATAAATTCAAATACATTTCATTTAGCAAAAAAAAAAAAAAAAAAGAAAAAAAAAATAAAAAAACTCATGTTTTTTGTTTTTTATAAAGTAAAAATTTTCCGGTCTATTTTTTCGTTTTTTCGAGTATCCAAATCAGCTCGATAGCGGGCGAAGCCGGCTATTATATTCTGTCATAATATCTGTCACGTGGACTAAATGCGATATAAAAAAATAACTTCAAAATTAAACATGTTGTACACTTTCAAAATGTTAAAATATGCGAATATTTCCATAATCGGATTTTTATCATGATTCAATATGTTTCTCAAACTCGTATATTTACTATTCTCTATTACTCATATTGATACTCGCTTTGTATTACTCTCAAACATCTGAAAAATTCGGTAAACTTCCAATGGGACGTCAGATTTTCTTTTTAATTCTGTAATGACGTGGTATTAATCTGCTTTGTTTACATGCACATACTCATACTCCTTGTATTATTGAGAAATCTTTGAAAATTTCAGTTTTATTACCACTATGACTTCAATCATTTTTATTTCATATTAATCTTTTTTCAATTGGTGAAACTTTTTATTTCATTTTCATTTTTCACGTGGAAATCGTCTGATAGAAAATTAATTATTGTAGAAAGAATTTCATCGTGGATTTTTAATTTTTGGCATCTGTTATAACGAAAAATGTTTAAATTTAATAGGAAAAGGCTGTTAGAATTTTGGTTTTTTATCTCTATTTATTAAAATAATACGAATTTTTCAAAATTTAATATTTCGAGCTCTTTATAGCTGGTATTCAGCTATATACACAAAGTTTCAACTCTGTAAGTTACATAGTTTCTGAGAATAGCTCTGTGACAGACAGACAACGGAGAGGGAGTAATAGGGTTTCGTGAGATGAACGAAACCCTAAAAAAGAAACTTTTGTATAAAAACACGCGATCTTTAAAAAAAATGCGTAGCTTGTCAAAAATATCATTAAATGTTTCTGTTTGAAAAAAATTTTGACACTGCAATATAATTTCATTGTGCTTATCAACATCAGTATATTTCTTTTTTGGAAGTCGACCTTCTTGAAATTTCGCGAAGCTTTCTTGCTTGGGAGAAGAGCTTTCACTTTAAATTTTTCAAAATTATCTTTTTGGCTCTCAATATATTTTAAGAGCGATTCCAAATGGTTGCAACCAGCAAGCAGATCAAGTGTAGGTTTTTGATGGGAAGAACTTACTTTGTCGAACCACTGAAAAATATCATGCCAAAGTGTACACATGAATACATATTCAAATTTTGAAACCTTCTTTAATAAGTTGCCTCCCTTCTTGCTTCAAGTTTTTCTTCAGAGTTTGTTCTAATACTTTCTAAAACACATAAAATATTGTCATAATTTAAATAACTTTAATGACTATTTAAATGACTTTACAGATTCGTAATGACAGCACCATCTTGTTCAACACATATTTTTAAGATATATAAGTTTTTTTGCCGCTGGTGCCGATTTTTAATTATTTCTATACATTTTTATTTTAGCTTTTCGTTAATATAAAACAAGGTAATTGAAAAAAATTGCAATTGCCTGATTAACCAGTGATTGCAGGACATCAAATACAATTATTAGTAATGCCCATCTACTATATGAACTAAAAAAAGAAGGAAAAAGTGCAATTTCTTGTAAATAAGAAAATAAATTTATTGTTTCAAGGTAAGACTGCACATAATTTACACCAACTAAATTTAGGAAATGGACTGCTCAAGGTACAAAGTGTGCAAAATTATTTTCTTTCTTTATTTGGGCTTGGAATTCTTCGACATATTCGCCACATAATCTGTGGATAGTCCACCGCATTGAATCAAAATAATATCATTTCTATCTAGGAATGTTTTCACTTCTCCAAATAAATATGTTTCCTTATGGCCTTATTCCTAACGGTCAAAACTTATTGAGTTATGATACTTTGAATTTTAATAATTATCGGTATTTACTGGCACTAAGCACGGAAAAATGCGTTTTTAGTACCATATGGTTTTACTAAATGTCAAGATTTTAGAGAAATTGTCTTATTTTTTCCTACGAAAAAAAAGTAGGTAATTAGATAATTTGTTTCTTAAATCTGTCTTATTTTTATTATTTATTTTATAACATTTGTAACATTTTTTTATATATTTTTTTATATTTTCAGAATTAGTTTTAATAGTAGTTTCAAATGAAAAAAAAATGCAATTGAAATCTTTATTTTAACGATTTAATGGAATGTTTTTAACAATAATGTTAAACCAGTTAGCGAAAAATGCTATGAAAAGTTAAGTATGCTGAAAAGTTAAATTGATACTACTGTGAATCATTAATTTATTTAAATAATATATTCATTTACGGTTTTTTTTAATTATTATTGTGTATCAATTTTTTATTTGTTTTATTTTATATATCTCTCTATTCTTAAAAAAAGAAAAGAAAGAAAAACTGACGCTGCTGTTGCTGTAATTGAATTTATTGTGAAAGGAGCTCTTTCTCAGCTTACATTAAAAAACTATTGACTATACAAACATAAAAAATAGTAGTTTGATAGAGAAATATGTGATAAACAGTAGGTAGCAGACAGTTTTTAAGCCTAGGAATTATTTAAAGTACTATTTAATGTTGAAATCGGTCAAGATTCAAAAGATAGTTACATAAGTTTTATAGGATCAAAAACTATGCATAGCAAATTAACCATATTTTGTAGGAATATACGTGATTAGATTGCGATGTTGCAATGTTCAATCATTTTTTTAAATTCGTCTATTTTTTGGAGATTTTTTTTTCAGTTTTTTTTTTTAATTTTCTGAATGGAGATTTATTTAATATTTCTAAAAAGCCATTTTTAGGGTTTCGTTCATCTCACGATACCCTATTCGTCCCGCTACGTTGTATGTCCGTCACAGAGCCGGTTCTCAGAAACTATATAACTTACAGACCTGAAATTTTGTGTATTTATTCTTATAGCTGAATACCTACTCTGAAGCTGAAAATAATAAAATTTTAAAAAATCGTATTATTTTAATATAGAGAGATAAAAAACCAACAATCTAACAGCCTTTTCCTATTAAATTTAAACATTTTTCGTTATAGCAGTTGCCAACAATTAACAATCCACAATAAAATACTTGCTACAATAATTTATTTTCTATTGAAAGATTTCCATGTAAAAATGAAAATGAGATAAAAAGTTTCACCATTTGAAAAAAGATTAATATGACGTCATATTGATAATAAAACGGAATTTTTCAAACATTTCTCAATAATACAAGGAGTATGAGTATGTGTAAGTACAGAAAGAAGGTTACTTTGTTGTCATTAGAGAATAAAAAAGAAAATCAATCTGACTCTGACGTCATATTGGAAGTTTAACGGATGACGTTTTCAAATGTTTGAGGATAATACAAAGAGAGCATCAATATGAGTAATAGAGAAAGCAAGTAGATATGACGTCAGCACGTGATTATAACGTCATATGAGTTTGAGGAACGTATAGAATCATGATAAAAACCCGATTATGGAAATATTGTCATATTTTAACATTTGGAAGGTATACAACATGTCTTATACAACATATTTAATTTTGAAATTGATTTTTTTTAATATCGCATTTAGTTCACATGACAGATATTATTATGACAGAGTATAATAGCGGGCTTCGCCCGCTATCGGACCGGTTCAGATTTTCGAAAAAACGAGAAAAATAGACCGGTAAATTTTTACTTTATAAAAACATGACTGTTTTTTCAGAAAATGAAGTTTATTTGGATTTATTAAAGAAATGATAAAGTGTTTTGAAAGGAATATTAAACGAAACCCTCTGTGCAATCTTTGATCACACTTACCCTCTTGTTTACCTACTGTTGCCGATTTTTATAAAGTTCAAATAATGATATTTGCAAACACTTTTCAATTGAAAAATATATTTTCACGTGAATATCAAAAGAGAAATAAAACTTTAAATTAATTAAATTATTACGTGGAACAATCACAACACATTTAAAACAATATATTTAAAACGTCATATTTAAAAATTTTTTCTTACAGCGTATTTTAAAAAAAAGTTTCTTCTAGTCGTTTCTATAACTCTTGGATCCAACCCGGCTTTCCCGGGTTACAGAATATTGGTGAAAACCTTTTATTATTATTACTGAAAACTCTTATAGATTTGTTACATTTAACCAAAAATCATTTTTTCAGGAAAAATACGATTATATGTGTTCAAATAAAGTTTTTAAATTTATTAAAAGCAATACTTCCATGGTATATAAGCCGGAAACAATTGCTGAACAATTTATATTATTTTAAGTGCAAACGGATTTTATTTTCGTAATCGTCTCTACATGCGATAAAGATAGATTTTTTAAAAAATCATGCTTGAAAATTATTAAAAAAAAAAAAAAAAAAAAGAGTAAATTGCGATACAGTTTTCAAACAAAGTGCGTTTGAAAGTGCATTTTTTTCCCTATTCGACGGTGTAAAAATTGAAAATGTGCAATGTTTAGAAGTTAAAAACATTGCAGTAAAAAAGAAATTTAATCGTCTGGTGTTGCCAACAGCAAAATAACGTCAGCGTTACGCACGGACATGTTTGTCTTTTATAATATAGAAGTTCTGAGAGGCAGCGACATTTTTACTTACCCATTTTATACAAGCTGATTTTCAAATGTGTGATAGATATTGCTCAATCAATCACGAAAACAGCCCTCGACAGTGGTGGATACGGCCTTTTGAAGTAAAAAATCCCCCCTCCCCCCCGCCTCCAGTTAAAGGAAAATGAATGGCATTCCGATTACAGACAATCTCTACTGGTCGTGATAATATCGTTCGATCTCCCATAATCGGATAATCATTTTAAAACTCAGCAAATTAGCATGTTTTCATAGCCTGTAGAGTTGGCGAGCGAAGATTGCAGGAGCAGAGCCCCTTGGTTTTGTTAGAAAATGTAACTGTGAGATGAACTTTTATTGAAAAAAAAAAAACATTTTCCCGATTAAGGAAAAAAAAATGCACCTCTTCAAACTTTTTTGAAAATTTACTTTTCTAATTCAGTCCGTATCTGAGCAATGAACTAAAAGCTCTAAATATGTATGCTAAAATTTTTAATTTGGCTGAAATAAGTAAATTTTTGTGCAATATATGAAAAAACTTATTATATAAATTAATGTGGGCACATTAAGCAATTTATCCCATACAGTTTTTAGTACATTGTAACAAAAGAAAAAATATATGCATGAATAAAATTTTAATATGAGTACGAAAAATTTAATATGATAAGGATGTATGTAAAGCTATTTAGATAATGAAATTCATAGTAAACCAACTAACTTAATCTATACTAATATTATAAAGGAGTAAAGATTGTTTGTTTGTTTGTAGGGGGTAATCTCTGGAACTACCGAACCGATTTCAAAAGTGATGGTAGCAAATTGATGGTGACAATCCCTGCTCCAACATAGGCTATATTTTATGTCGGTGCCACTAACCCCAGGGGGTGCAGGAGCAAAAAAGTTCTAAAATTGCCATTTTTTAGCTATCAAACTGGCTATGGAGCCCTGAGAGCTTGCCAGCCGGTTCTGTATGTATGTATGTACGTACGTAATGCGATAACTCTTCATAGAAATATCCGTTTTCCTTCAAATTTTGTTTATGGGTTCACTGTGTTAAGGCGCTTCCCTGATTAGTTTTCGGGATTGATTGGTTAAGTATAAAGGGGGGAACAAGGGGCTAATTCCCCCCCCCCCTTAATTTATATAAATGGGTTTTTCATGCAGAATTGTTCCGTTTTCCTTCAAATTTTGTTTATAGGTTCACTGAGTTAAGGCGCTTCCCTGATTAGTTTTCGGGATTGATTAGTTAAGTATAAAGGGGGGGGATCGGGGGCTAATCCCCCCCCCCCCCCCCTTAATTTATATAAATGGGTTTTTCATGCAGTATTATTCCGTTTTCCTTCAAATTTTGTTTATAGGTTCATTGGGTTAAGACGCTTCCCTGATTACTTTTCGGGATTGATTGGTTAAGTATAAAGGGGGGAACGGGGGGCTAATCCCTCCTTAATTTATATAAATGGGTTTTTCAAGCAGAATTATTCCGTTTTCCTTCAAATTTTGTTTATAGGTTCACTGTGTTAAGGCGCTTCCCTGATTTGTTTTTCGGAATTGATTGGTTAAGTATAAAGGGGGAAAGGGGGGGTGGCTAATACCCCCCCCCCCCCTTAATTTATATAAATGGGATTTTCATGCAGAATTATCCCATTTCCTTCAAATTTTGGTTAAAGGTTCACTGTGTTAAGACGCTTCCCTAATTAGTTTTCGGGATTGATTGGTTAAGTATAAAGGGGGGAACGGGGGGCTAATCCCCCCCTTATTTTATATAAATGGGTTTTTCATGCAGAATTATTCCGTTTTCCTTCAAATTTTGTTTATAGGTTCACTGTGTTAAGGCGCTTCCCTGATTAGTTTTCGGGAATGATTGGTTAACTATAAAGGGGGGTAACGGGGGCATATCCCCCCTTATTTTATACAAATGGGTTTTTCATGCAGAATTATTCCGTTTTCCTTCAAATTTTGTTTATAGGTTCACTGTGTTAAGGCGCTTCCCTGATTAGTTTTCGGGATTGATTGGTTAAGTATAAAGGGGGGGGGGACGGGGGGATAATCCCCCCCTTAACTTATATAAATGGGTTTTTCATGCAGAATTATCCCATTTCCTTCAAATTTTGTTTATAGGTTCACTGTGTTAAGGCGTTTCCCTGATTAGTTTTTGGGATTGATTGGTTAAGTATAAAGGAGGGAACGGGGGGCATATCCCCCCCTTATTTTATATAAATGGGTTTTTTATGCAGAATTATTCCGTTTTCCTTCAAATTTTGTTTATAGGTTCACAGTGTTAAGGCGCTTCCCTGATTAGTTTTCGGGATTGATTGGTTAAGTATAAAGGGGGGGGGGCGGGGGGGGCTAATCCCCCCCCCCCCTTAATTTAAATAAATGGGTTTTTCATGCAGAATTATCCCATTTGCTTCAAAATTTGTTTATAGGTTCATTGGGTTAAGACGCTTCCCTGATTAGTTTTCGGGATTGATTGGTTAAGTATAAAGGGGGGGGACGGAGGGGGTTAATCCCGCCTTAATTTATATAAATGGGTTTTTCATGCAGAATTATCCGATTTTCTTCAAATTTTGTATATATATTCATTGTAATTAGAGATTTACCTGATTAGTTTAAGGGGTTCATTAGTTAACTATGAGGGGGGTAACGGGGGGATGACCCCCCCCCCTTAATATATTGTTTATTTCTTTATTTTTCGATGGGCTTATTTCAAATTCTTTGAAATAAGAGTATAATATACAATTAGTGTGAATAGCCTGTGAACTCAATGCCCTCAGTTTAACTGGGCAGTTTTATTTTTATTTTTTATACTGAAGGAGCTAGAAATTTGAAATTTGTCATTGTAGTTACTTATAAGATGTAAATGCTCTCTAACAACAAAATAAAAAAGAAATTGAAATTTAAAAGGGTGAAATGAGCGAAAAGCGTTCTAAAAACAGTCTAAATTACAATTTCTATGAAATCTCTGGAACTACAGAACCGATTTCAAAAGTAATGGCGGCAAATTGATGGGGACAATCCCTACTCCAACATAGGCTATATTTTATGTCGGTGCCACTAACATCAATAAGGTGCAGGATCGAAAAATGTTCGAAAATTGCGACTTTTTTATACTGAAGGGGCAAGAAATTTGAAATTTAGCATTGTAGTTACTTATAAGATGTAAATGCTCTCTAAGAATAAATTAAAAAAAAAATCGAAATTTAAATGGGTGAAATGAGCGAAAAGCGTTCTGAAGTCATACTAAATTACAATTTCTATGGAATCTCTGGAACCACGGAACCGATTTCAAAAGTGATGGTGGCAAATTGGTGGTGACAATCCCTGCTCCAACAGCCTCTTTAATAAAAAACTATGCGTTGCTGACGACTGGGTTTTTCGCTAATTGTTGCAACAGATTAATCTCGGAAAATTAAACATTTGAAGTTACTGAAAAAAATGATAGCTCAAAAAGTATTTGTCAGAAAATTGTTAGACAAACTGCGTTTGAAAGGTAAAAAATTGTATTTTTCTTGATATAAATTTCAAATCTAATGATTATGCCGTTTTTCAAATATTGAATTTCAAAAATTACCAAATTTTCCAATGGAGTACCATAGCGAAACCTTCATGTGTAAAAAGATAATGATAAGGGCGATGTGTCCTGACTTGTATATTGGCTATAGCACGAGTCACAAATTATAGTAGCCTTATTATTCTGTTAAAATATAAAAGTTATTTATGAAATGTCAATATTTTGTTTGATTAAAGGTTCGTTAAAAGAAATTGACCGGCGTAGCGGGCGTAGCTTGTTAGTAAATTAATAAGATAACAAGACGACGGTAAAAAATATTTCGTAAACAATCGTACTAACATGAGAGGTGTAATATTATTCTTTTTTTTCTTTTTTTTAAGCCACATAAAAACATACAGTAAAAACAATGTTTTTATTCAAGTGAAACTTATTCATACTCAAGGTCAAGCATAAACAAATTAGATACACACTTTTAAAAACTAGCTGATCCACCCGTCGTTGCCCGGGCCCGTGATAATAACCTTAAACAGAATTCAAGTTTGTATGTTTTTTTTAAGAAGCTGCACCAAGAGGCCCAAGAAGGAAAATTTTTTTTTTTTTTTTTTTTGTCGTTCAAGTTGTAGTTGGAAGTCCTAAAAGAAGTTCTTAGGAAAAAAAAAATTCTAGTGAATTGGACAATTTTTAAGAGAGGTATAGCAGGGGACCCAAAAGGGGCTGACTGATAGTTTTGAGCAGGGCCCTAAGAGGAAAACATCTTAAAATGTCCTAGTGCTTAGCGCCTAGTACTAGTAGATCTTCAATTAGTCGAAATTAATCATAGGGTATAAATTAATCATTAGAAATTTTTTTAAAGAAATGTTTAAAAAAGGCCCTTAGGACCCCAATAAAAATATGAGGGTGGTGACCCGGGGAGGGGAGTCCAAGAGTCAACTTTAAAGTTATGCATTGAGAGGGTAACACAATTAGGAGGTGAAAAATGCATGGCACACAAAATATTCAAGGGGCCCTGGAGCGGGCCCCAGGGGGCAGGATCTTAGCTGGAATGTAAGAATGGGGAAATAACTGAATGGAGAAAAGGCCCCAAAAACGAAGGCATCGGGTTAAAAGGGGCAAGTTACTAACAATTTAGGAAACAAAAATTTCAAGGGGCTCCGTACTGAGCCCCAAGGGTGGAAGGGCCAGAGTCTTAATTGGAACGTAGAATTGAAGGAACAGAGAAGTGGAGAAAGGTTACCAAAAACGAAGAAGATCGGATAAAAATAGGGCAAGTTATTAACAATTTACAGCGAAAAACCAAAAGAGGCCTTAGGGGGCACGGGTCTAAAAAACTTAAAAATCTGAGCCTCAGGACCTGCCTTGGACTATCCACACCCAAATTTTCAAACTTCTACGTGCGGTAGATTTCGCTAGCCATAGCACAGACACACACACAGAGAGACAAACAACTTTCTTTTATTAGTATAGATTAAACAAAAACATTTATAAAGATCAAAGAAAAGTAAAGCAATCGCACTTTCTAAAATCTTAAAACATTAAATTAAAAGTTTATAAAAAAAAGGTACTCTTCACGTTTTTGTTTGTCTTACATACACTTTATTCAGCAGATAAAGGCACAAAGATGATTCGCAATTGCCAAAGCTTCTTAGTTCTTATTCAAAGTACGATTGAAAGATACTGTCCATAACATTTGGAAGTATCCGACATCGGATAGTGGGGGGGGGGGGGGGGGTCCTCTTTACTAATTTCTTAGAAAACATATGCAGTGCACATGTTTGTTGAGATTGCAAGGCAAAAGTTAGAATTAGAATAAAGGGGTTTTCCCGTTTTCGGTTCTCAGGCAAAACAGGGTAAAAATACTAAAAGAATAGCTTAGCAACAGAGCGTTATAACGGACTTGCAACGTTTTAAAACTGCAAAAGGGAAAAATTATGCATGTTGACACTTGAACCATGACTTTTTTCTCATCATTTCAGAGTATTGCTATCATTTTAGAAGAAAAACTATTTTCTTAAAAAAAAATAAATAGAAATTAAGTATTTTTTAAACGAAATTTTGATACAACTTGCGCCATTGCCGAGGGACCCTGAATTAATGATGGGCCCGGGGCTGCAGCCCCCGTAGCCCCCCCTTACTCCGGCTATGCATACAGACACAGAGACACACAGACAGACATTTTACAAAAATAGTCCAATCGTGTTAAGGATCTTTTAAAACGTATAAATCCGTCGAAAACCGGAAGTGGAAAATTTTCAGGAATCGAATACTTTCTTCTTGTAAAGATAGAAGAAAGTAATAAACATTTAAAAAACACTTTCAACATTGAAACTAATAATTATCAAAAATGTTTTTTTGAAGCCTTGCTATTGCAACATTCTATAAGTGAGACATTTATCATTAATGGGTATTTTGGCTAGTTTTAGTAATATATGTGAGAAAAAACTCTATGAATTGCTTCTCAGCTGTGTACAGCATGATTAAAAGAAAACTCGTCACCTTCAAGGCTAGAATTTTAGTGATAAATTCTCTCTTTAGCCTAAAATTTAAGGGGAATTTTTTTTCGGGGGTGGAGGGGTGGGGGAGGTGTATTTAATTTCTTAATTATTTGATTTGTTAATTTTGTTTTATTAGTTTCACATTAAATTTACTCCAATCGTTATAATGCTATTAAATCATTTGCTTTATTAAATGATATTTATATACAGTATGCTCTTAAAAATCTCCACAGCCTGACACTAGAGTCCTGCCCAGATTGGGTTGTAGCCGACCTGAATCCTGACTTTAACCCGACAGTCTTCAAGCCGAACCCGAAATATTCATACCTGAAGCCGAAGTGAAAGAAAATGGATGTATATTTTAATACATTTATGGAAAAGTAATCTACAAGTTTACCGCTTACGTACAAAAAATAACACATATACACCCAATAATATTCAAATACATATAGTTTTTCCATTTAATAATTATTCAGAACCTCCTTTTGTATAATCGGTTCATCTCGAACCCGGCACAAAAGATGCAAAGCACAACCCGAAGCGTATAAAGTTTACTCGACCCGCAAAAAAAAAAAAAAAAAAATTAATCAACCAAACCCAAACTGAAATGCGCCGATGCAGGACTGTAATTTGCAGTAAACTCGGAAACGTCCAAAAAATTTTCATTGACCGCAACTCCACCCAAAGTGAAAGAAAATTAATCCATATTTCAATATGATTATGGAAAAGTAGTCTACAATTATATCTCTAATAACAATTTTATCTTTTATGTAGAAAAATGATTTTTTTCATCTGAAAATATTTAGGATTTCTTTAAAAACTCGGGCAACACGAACCGCGCTCAAAATAGTGAAAACCCAACTTGAACCCGAAACAATTAACTCTTTGAAAACGGGCAAGGATTGACAACTAATTTTGTATTCAATAGTTCTACAATTTCTGAAAAATTTCCTTGTGACAGATTTCTCTTGAAAATATCCTAATATAAAAGTATGTGTATGACAGATTTCAAACAGTAGAATAAAAAATTGCCCGCTGGGACATATATGTCCCGACCGTTGTCAAATATTCCAAGTCAACCTGACCCGTAACGAAAATATGCCGCGTCAACTCGGCTCAATCCGTACTGTAGATTCCGTACTGTAGATCCGTACTATAGGTCGTGTTGTCCGACCGAATGCAGGAGCAAGGGATCTGAGACCAATGGTTTTGCAGAATTCTGAATTGTATGGAATTTTGATCATAGTCTGAAGAGAAAGGCAGAAAATTATCGCGGAAAATTTTTACTGACAGAAAATCATTAACAAAAATTTTCTTATACCTATGGATCACAACATTTGCAAATTTCGTAACACTTTGATGGTGTTCGTTTGCTGATTATCTCGTGACCGATTAAATTTCACGATTTTGTTTCCGTCATTGTCGAAATTCACGTCATATTTTTGGCAACTATGCTATTTGTTTTCGCGATCTTTTGACACAATTCGCGACTCTTTTCTACGATCATTTGTTGAAATTCACGAGTCTTTTTCCGCAACCGACTTACAAAAATTGATATTTTTTACGCGATCTTTGACGAAATTCCCCCTTTTTGCGCAATTGTTTGACTAAATTCGTGATTTTCTTTTTGCTCAATATTTTGATGAATTTTGCGATATTTTTCCGCAATAGTTATATTAAACTTGCGATAATTTACCGCGACCGATTGACGAAAATCGCTATTTGTTTCAGCGATCTTTGGCGAAATTCGCAATATTTTTCTACGGTCGTTTGAAAAAATTAACGATTTTTTCCGCTACCAATTTGCCAAATTAACTATATTTTTTAGCTCATAGGCTATCAAAGCCTGAGAACTAATGTGCCCACCCGTTCTGTATGTATGTATGTACGTAATGCGATAACACGTGATAGAAATATCTGTTTTGCTTCAAATTTTGTTTATAGGTACATTCTAATAAGGCGCTTCCCTGATTAGTTTTGGGAGTTCATTGGTTAAGTATAAAGGAGGTAATGTGGGGCTAATCCTCCCCCTTAAATTAGATAAATGGGTTTTTCATGCAGAATTATCCATTTTTCTTCAAATTTCGTATATAAGTTCATTGTGATAAGGTGCTTCCCTGATTATTTTTGTGAGTTCATTAGTTAAGTATAAAGGGGGTGCTAACCCCCTTAATTTAGATAAATGGGTTTTTCATGCAGAATTATTCGATTTTCTTCAAATTTTGCATATAGGCTCATTGTGATAAGGCGCTTCTCTGTTTAGTTTTGGGGGTTCATTGGTTAAGTATAAAGGGGAAAAGGGGGCTAATCCCCCCCTTAATTTAGATAAATGGGTTTTCCTTGCAGGCTTATCCGATTTTCTTCAAATTTTGTATATAGGTTCATTGTAGTAAGGAGTTTTCCTGATGAGTTTTGTGCGCTCATTGGTTAAGTATAAAGGAGGTAATGTGGGGCTAATCCCCCCCCCCTTAAATTAGATAAAAAGAGGGGAAATTTCGTCAAAGCTTTCGTCATAAAGCTTTGACGAAAGCTTTATTATTAGTAATTATAATTCATAATATTAATTTAATGTAATATATATTTAATTTAACATGTTTAAATTATTATTATTATTATTATTATTATTATTATTATTATTATTATTATACATAGATTACATTGTAATTTTATATTATATTATTATCAATATTTATAATTATATTAATATATTTATATTTGATATAAATTAATAACATAAATAATAATATTATTGCAAATTATAAATTTAATTTATCATAGTAACAAAATTTAATTATTATTAATTAAAAATAATTATAATATAATAATATGAACTAAAATATTAATTATTTAATAATTATATTTAATATTTTAAAATGATTATTTAATGATGATATTTAATATTTTAAAATAATTATATAATATTAAAAACTATAATTAATATTAATAATAATAAAATATTTATAATTATAATTAGTATTAATCTTAGTAAACGATTAATATTGTAAATATAAATAATATCCTGATGAATTATATTAAATTAATACTTTATTAAATTAATAATATAATATATTAAATTAAAATACTAAATTTTAATACATTAAATATCTAAAGTATTATAATATGTAAATTATTAAAAATAATCTGATAATTTTTTTTATTTTAATATGATTTTCTCTTTACTTATAATTAAAACATCAAATTACTTATAAGTAAAGAGAGATAAATACATCTTGACAGACATGAATGTAAATATCACCGATTCACAGACGATGTAAAAAACCGCCATGTTTGTCTAATCGGAGCTAAGCTAATGACTTTTTAATAAATTATTCAAATTTAAAGCACAAAATCAGAAGTTTGGTGAATTCATAATGAAAAGCGTACCTTAAACTTTGCAGAACAGTGCCTGAAAGTTCTTAAATATGAAAATTATCATTCCTAGAAGATTTTATTTTTTACGTCCATGTTATTTCAATGGGCACTTCGATCTGTTTATGCCCAGCGCCATGTTGAAACGTCACACTTCAGCGACGTAGTGTGAAGACCTAGTTAAGTCAATGCCTGGCGCAATTAAAGCGATTATCAAGGCAAAAGGTGGAAACACAAGGTATTACCTATGTATTTTGAACAAATATTCAAAACTTTTTTCTCAGACAAGACATAATATCAATTTGTTTACCAACGGCATTTGGCGAAATGAAATTATAAAATAATTGTGTAGTCATTTTGTCACTTTGTTTAATTTGTATGTTGTAGACATGTCTAAGAATCTTTAGTAAAAAAACAGTTTCACCAACTTAAAAAGTGAAAGTTTTATATAAAAATTGCTCATATTTCATTGATCGGTGGGAAATGTAGATGCTGATTTCATACTTTTGCCAAGGGTAGTATAAACCTGACATTTTGTTGTTACAGAAAAAAATTCTTAATTTTTTTTCTTGTTTAATAATATGGTAAAACTGAGCTGCGCCGAGTGGTGCCCGTCAGGAGCGTTTGTGCCTTCACCCTTTTTCTCATTATTTACAACTCTCTCGATTCCCAGAAAAAAGGGGTCTTAAAGGTTCAGTACAAATTACCTGCACCGATAAGGATGTTTCCTTCCCTTCCCGCCTCGATCTTGTTTTAGTGTCCCTTGGTGTTTATTAGGGCGGTGTTTTGATCTTATAGTTTGGCGAGTGGCAACATTTTTATGGCCATAAGTTCTTGGTTATTGGCCATAAGTTCTTAACCCCTTCGGGACCGGCAGCTTTTATACAAATTTTATTCGTTTGGCACCACTTTTTTAATAAAAGCTACCTTTACTTAAACTATCACAAAAATGCTCTAATTAGAGGCCGTATCTTAGCAGGCATCCTCCAAGGGAGCGTCATCGGACCCTTGTTATTCAACATATACTTTAACGACATTCCTCGTTCATTTAACACCCACCTTGCACTGTATGCGGACGACACTACAATCTACGCTTACGCTCATCACCCATACACACTTTACAGGTACCTACAGACTCACATTGATGCCTTCTTAGACTGGTGCGACCTATGGCGCATTAAAATCAATGAAAACAAAACTGCTGCTGTTTATTTCTCTAGAAAACTAACATATCCCAATAGAATAACCATTAATAATACCACTATACCTTGGACTAATGAAGCAAAGTACCTGGGGGTCACCCTTGACCAAAGACTTTCTTTCAAAAAACATATCCTCACCATCAGGGGGAAAGTCGCTGGAGCTATGATTGCACTAAAACCTCTTCTTAATAGTAAAACACTGGCTATCCATAACAAACTTCTTTATAATTCCTGCATTTTACCAATTATCACCTACGCCTGTCCGGTCTGGGGCTATATCTGCAAATCCTCCATGAAAAACCTCAGCCAACTTCATAACAAAAATCTGCGTACTGTCAGAAATGCCTCTCGCTATCTTCGTAATAGCACTGTTCGCAGAGACCTCAAAACTACCACATTAAATAAAAGAATCAACCACCTTGCCAAAAAATTTTATGAAAAATTATATGACCTCCCTAATGATATAATCGCAGAATTGCCCGATTATGACGCATTCGAACCACATCACCGCAAGCGTCCAAAATATTCTTGTATTATTGATTATGATCATTAGTGCTCACCATTCTGCAAATTTCTCTCTCTTACTTTTATATATCTTATTCCTATGCTATACAAAATAATAATAAAATATAAATATAAATAAAAAAAATTTGTAAATAATAAATATGTTTGTTCTTTTTAAGTGCTATTTTTGTTAAAGCTTAGCTTTGCCTGCCTTTTCCACCTGGCATTTATGTACTGTTTTTGAACATGTTCCGAACCCTATTTTACACTTTTTCAACTTTTTTCAGTAGTTAATTTTAACTACAGCTATACCATTTTACTTTTTTCCATTTATTAGACTCTTTCTGTAATCTCTATAGCTTTACTTTTTTATTCCCATTGTTTAATTTTTCTTCTATTCTTAATTGTTCTTTCTTGTGTAGTTAATACTACATTTAACTTTTCCCAACGGCTCAATATTTACAAAACAGGTTACTCACATATAGACTGGGCGTAAAGTTGATCGCAACTCGGAAGCCCCTTAACCGACATCAACTGTTCGGCAACTGTTCTAATTAGAGGTGCCGAAATAGCTCAGTTGGGAGAGCGTTAGACTGAAGATCTAAAGGTCCCGTTCGATCCCGGGTTTCGGCAGGTCTCGTTTCCTCGGTTGTATAGTGGTCAGTGTCCCCGCCTTATTTAATCAGTAGTATTTTACTACAGCTATACCATTTTACTTCCTACTATCGACTCTATCCTTAATCTGTTTTGCTTTTCTTTTTATTCCAAATTCATTCTTCCATTCGTTAAATTTCTCTTCTTTTCCTTTTAATTGCTATTTAATGCAATCTTATCTTTTCCCAACGGCTCACTATTTAAAGACAATCAACTCACAATCGACTGGGCGTAAAGTTGCTGCAACTAGGAAGCCCCTGAACCGGCATCAACTGTTCCGGACTGTCTAATTAGAGAAAGCAAATATTACTTTTATTTTTTACTGGTGCCTAAAACAAATTCTGTATGCTCTTTTTGAGGGTGCATATATGCACCCATGGTCCCGAATGGGTTAATGTTAGTTTGTTTTGCATGCAGTTTGCGCGTCGTGGCCGTGTGATAAAAAAAGGGCGGTAAGCGTGAGTTATTTTGACGTTTGAATATGGATAATATGGAAAGTGATGCTGATGCTTCAGACATTACTGTAATTAAGAAGACAAAGGAAAGCAAAATATTCATCCAGAATTTCTGAAACTCTGCTCATTATAAATTACCAGACCACCCAGAGCCGGCCTTAGTGAAAGCGTTAGTGAAAATAAAATGCATCATATTTCAAAATTGTTTCAAAAAATACATTTCATTTTTAAATAAAAATATTCCACTATTTATTCCCCCTCATATTTAAAAATTGTTTCAAAAAATACATTTCATTTTTAAACAAAAATATTCCACTTTCCTCCCTCAAGAAACATAAATGCTAGAAGATTTTTTAAGAAAATCGTAAACCTCAAGATTAATGCTCGTTGGGTAAAACAGAAGAAAATATTTATTTCGAGATAGATCTTTGAATAAAAAACTAAAATGAAAGATCTAATTAAAAAATATCCAACTACAGACAAGCCATTCCTCCGCTCCAGCACAACTTGGGCAAGAAGAAAAATTGCGAATAAATTTCAGAGAAGCACTGGACTTGTTCTTAGTAGGCTGGATGGCTGTGTTTAGTGAATGGGAATAAGAAATCAAAGAAATATGTTTCAATTTCAGGAAATTTCCTGATTCCTAGTTTAGATCTATTTGGAGATAGTGAAGTTGTATTTATGTGTGACAATACTTCGTGTTATGACCAAGATAGGGAACATTTTTCTTTCGGAAAATAATGTCTCTCAAACGGAGTGGCTAGCATTTAGTTCAGCTATCAATAATATTAAAAATATATGGTATATTTTGAAAAGGATTGTATTTAATCTTCAGCCAAAGTTAACATAGGAACGAAAGCACTTCGTATGAGAAGCCTGCGGCAGCCATAGATTTATACAAGTGTGAAGACCTAGTTAAGTCAATGCCTGGCGCAATTAAAGCGATCATCAAGACAAAAGGTGGAAACACAAGGTATTAGCCATGTTTGAACAAATATTCAAAACTTTTTTCTCAGACAGGACATAATATCAATTTGTTTACCAACGGCATTTGGCGAAATGAAATTATTGTGCAGTCATTTTGTCACTTTGTTTAATTTGTACGCTGTAGACATGTCTAAGAATCTTTAGTAAGAAAACAGTTTCACCAACTTATAACTTTACATAAAAATTGCTCATTTGTTGATTGCTCATTGCCTCCATTGCTCATTGCTCCAATTGCTCATTGTCTCCATTGACCAGTGGGAAATGCAGATGCTGATTTCATACTTTTGCCAAGGGTAGTATAAATTTGACATTTTGTTGTTATAGAAAAAAATTCTTATTTTTTTTCTTGATTAATAATATGGTAAAACTGAGCTGCGCCGAGTGGTGCCCGTCAGGAGCGTTCAGTCGCACCCAAGTCCTGCGAGAATTTTAACGCGCACGACCAGGAGGGTCCTCCTGTATGCTCTGCGGCCGGTGGGAGCACCGCCACCTGTACATCACTCCCATTGAACCCACGTGTTGACGACAAAGGTCGCTGAGATATGCGGTGGATCCCTTAATCAGAAATTAAAAATTGCTTTTATAAGCTGAAGGACTGAATGTATGGCTAATTTTTGTTAAATGTCTAACTTCGATTATATCTAACAGCTGCATAATACACGCATGAAAATGAAATAATTTTTCTGCATAATTTTCATGAATTTAACCTTATTACATAATATATCCATGGGGGGATATCAAGTTCACGGGACTTCTAAAAGTCATTGCCGTGCCATCAGCAAAATTTTCTAAAATTAAAGCATTTTCAGAATTTTTCCCACTGCCGCCCTTAATTTTTTTGCCTTTTCCAGCAGTCATTGGTATCTAGTTACGCCACTGTCCGCAGGACGTCTCTAGGTGTGATATTTTGTTATCTAGCGGATATCCTGTGACTTTGTACAAGACAATTTAAACCACAGAGAGGACAACGATTATCCTGAATATGACATCCTATGATGTTTTCCCAGTGCGTCGTCTGGGTTGCATATGGATCGATAGAGAGAACGTATCGGGATATCTGATGATAATACAGACCATCTCTGACAATCATTTGTGTATTTTTCACCCTTAGGTTTTAGCACCTCGAATGGTCGGCTAACCTTGACCGCATCTAATAATTTCGGTATATACAAGAGTGTACTGTGTATACTGTATATTTTGTATATACTTTCAGAGAGTAAAATGATCTTGGAATTTTTCTTTTCTCAAATATTCTGTTTGTCGTATAGACATAATGGAACTTTGATCCATGAATAGAAAATAATTAATTACTAATGTAGCGGCCCCTTTCTTTCAAAATAATTTCTTATTGTACTGTAAAGTAAAGACTATTTTCAGAAAATAATCACCCTGTGGAAAAAATTCAGCCAATAGACAAAAGTGCGATAAAACAAAATCTCCAGAATATAAATCAGTATGAATATAAATTAGATACTTTCTCTTCACTTTCTTATATTTATGTTTACTCTACAAAAGTCTCGAAAATTTTACACGGAGCGATTCCCAAACTATGATCACCCATAGTTTGGAAACCCCGACCGATATTCGCAATTCGCTAGTGGGTCGCGAGCGATGTTTTGGTGGATCGCGGAATGATATGTCTGTTCTTCAAAGATATATTAGAATAAAATCTGTGAAAACCTAACTTGTAGCGGAATCCTTCCTTAACCGAAAAACCTTTATAGTCCAAACGGAAAGGAAACCATACAGTAAACTGTCTTAAATGGAAGTTTGCAACGCTCACTTACATATTAGGTAAGTCAAGAAAACTTTCAAATTTTATGGTGGGCTGCATACCAATAAAATTTGGGAATCACTGCAGTGAATTTTAACTTTCAAATCCTCCTATGGCTAAGAAAGCGTAGTTTTGTGTGTCATGGAGAAATGCAACTTAAACGTGTTCAGAATAAAAAAGAACGGAGGCAGATTCTAATAACTTTAAATATAACATATATTCATGAAAATAGTTATTTACAACATCTGTTTACACAGAACTTGTTTACATAAAACAAATCATTACGCCTTTTATTGTATAGGCCTTTTTAGTCTTTTTTAAAAAACACCAAATAGTCATCATATCATCTTCCATGGCTACCAGCGAAAAATTTTCCCTCGATGCTGCATTCTATTCTGCAAACTTCATTTCTATCTGACACAGTACAATATAACCTTTTGTTGTCAATCCAACGTATTAGTGCAGCTTTCGTCGTTGAAAACCCATGTAAAAAATAAAATTCCGTCCTACAGGCCTTTCTGACCATGAATCTGCCCCCAGACTCTCGGAGCTCATTGCACAACTGTTCCGAAATTTCATCATCAACAAAGAAATGGCATCAAATCGTCTTTAATAGCAACACTTTTCAGCTTGTCATCTAGCAAGAGTTCTGAAAAAGAAGAAAAAAACAGCAGTAATATGTTCAAACTTAAGTGGTACTAAATTTTGTTTGTATTTTATTATCTCAAATACTTACGACCCCCCACCCTCCTTAAAAAATGCCGGTTACATATCTCCATTTTAAAGTTTCATTTTACTTTCGAATAAAAATTCAAAAGAAATTGTAAATACGTTTCTTTGAAAATTTGAATTTATAAATTGCCAGACATCGTTGACATTTGTATAGCATTTCGAGGGGTTTTCTACTGATAATTTAGATAAAAAAGAAATTATGATAGAATTAAAAAAGTATATATATGCAGTAATCTGGCTATGCTGAACATATTCTTGAGCAAAATCGTCCACAAAATTAAAAGCAAATGCACAACATTTACACAAAATCACGGTGGTCGTAATCGATACAATATTTTTTGAATTCCTAATTTTAAAATTACATCTGCGAAGTCCTCGAAGATACCTACATGAATCCCTGGAGATATATATTCGTTTATTCGGAAAGGATAGGTAATAGCGGATCTTAGTTCTCACATTTTTAGAAGCATGCATCGGTTTAACTATTTGAAATACGGAAAATCTCCCACTATGTTGCTTTATTTTAAGATAATTTGTAACAAACTTAAAAAGTTTAAATCTTGTATAAGATGTAATTACGTTCTTGAAAATCAAAAATAGTGCAATATGAACCCTTAAATGCGGGAAGAGATCTAAAACTCTCGGGTGATGCCTTTGCAGTAATAAGACCACAATAGCCCGAAGGCTACCTGAAAGCCAGTTCTACAATCCTCAATTTATAGATTCTGACCAATTTCTTATCAGTATTCAAAAAATAAGAAAAATAATATTACGAAAAAAAAAATTGTCAGAGTTTATTTTTTTAAAAGTTATTATTATTGACAGAGGAGATTTTGGAAATTAGCATTACAGTAATTTTTTCATAGGGATATTCAATCATCAAAATCAAGCGTGCACCAACAGTCACTCAATTGATTTTTATCTACTACCAAAAAAAAGCGTTTTGTGTATATGGTCATAAGGCTAAAATAGCCCGAAGGCTACCTGAAAGCCAGTTCTAGATTTTTCACCTTTCTAGACCTTCACATTCTAGATTCTGATTAATGTCTCGTCAGTTTAAAAAAAAATAGGAAAAATAATAATACAAAAAGTAATTATTCTCTGAGCTTATTTTTTTAAATATACTATTATTCTTGAAAGAAGAGACTTTGGAAAATAACACAACAGTAATTTATTTCATTGGGACTTTCACTTAAAAAATCAAGCGTGTCCGCCAACTCTCATTCATTTGATTTAACTCTACTGATATAAGATATGTGATAGAGTGTGTGTGTATGTGTGTGTCCACATTTCCGAGATAACTAGGGAAATCAACCGAAAGTGAAGATAAGAAAATTTGGATGAGGATAGTGCAATGAATGTCCGATTGCACAATTCACTGAGGTTTTTTCCCGTTTAGATAACTAGCCACGATATTAAACCACAAAGAGAATTTCACAAAAATACATTATTTTCTCAAAATGTTGCACGGTCGCCGTTCCCGAAATCTCAACTCCGAGAAAAGAGGATGGACGAAATGGGAAATTATTTTTCGCGTTTACTGAAACCCGCATTGGCTTAACTATTCGAAATACGGAAAAATCACACTCAATTGATTTATTTTAAGATAATTTGTAAAACATTAAATCATTTACCGTTTGTTCAAGATGTAATTAATTTCTTGAAAACCTAAGAGAGTCCAATAAGAACCATTAAATGCGGGAGGAGATCTAAAACTCTCGGCTGATGCCCTTGCAGTCCTAAGACCACAATAGCCCGAAGGCTACCTGAAAGCCAGTTCTACAACTCTCACATTATACATTCTGATTCATGTCTCTTCAGTTTTCAAAAAATAGGAAAATTAATAATACAAAAAGTAATTATCCTCTGAGCATATTTTTTAAAATACACCATTATTCTTGTAAGAAGATACTTTGGAAATTAACACAACAGTAATTTATTTATCTCAGACATTCAATTAAAAAATCAAGCGTGTCCGCCAACTCTCATTCATTTGCTTTAACTCTACTAATATAAGATATGTCATAGAGTGCGTGTGTATGTGCGCGTCCACATTTCCGAGATTCCTAGGGAAATGAACCGAAAGTGAAGAAATGAACATTTGGATGAGGATAGTGCAATGAATGTCCAATTGCACATTTCACTGAGGTTTTTTCACCTTTAGATAATTAGCCACGATATTAAACCAAACAGAGAATTTACCAAAAAGACATTGTTTTTCTCAAAATGTTGCACAGTTGCCATTCCCGAAATCTCAACTCCGAGAAAAGAGGATGGACGAAATCGGAAATTATTTTTCGCGTTTACTGAAAACCGCTTTGGATTAAATATTCGAAATACGGAAAAACCACACTAAATTGATTTATTTTAAGATATTTTTTAAAACACTAAATCATTTATCGTTTGTTCAAGATGTAATTAATTTCTTGAAAACCGAAGAGAGTGCAATAAGAACCATTAAATGCGGGAAGATCTAAAACACTCGGCTGATGCCCTTGCAGTCCTAAGACCACAATAGCCCGAAGGCTACCTGAAAGCCAGTTCTACAACTCTCACATTATACATTCTGATTCATGTCTCGTCAGTTTTCAAAAAAAAAGGAAAATTAATAATAAAAAAGTAATTATCATCTGAGCATATTTTTTAAAATATACCATTATTCTTGTAAGAAGATACTTTGGAAATTAACACAACAGCAATTTATTTATCTCAGACATTCAATTAAAAAATCAAGCGTGTCCGCCAACTCTCATTCATTTGCTTTAACTCTACTAATATAAGATATGTCATAGAGTGCGTGTGTATGTGCGCGTCCACATTTCCGAGATTCCTAGGGAAATGAACCGAAAGTGAAGAAATGAACATTTGGATGAGGATAGTGCAATGAATGTCCAATTGCACATTTCACTGAGGTTTTTTTACGTTTAGATAACTGAATCGGAAAATATTTTTCGCGTTTACTGAAACCCGCATTGGCTTAACTATTCGAAATACGGAAAAATCACACTCAATTGATTTATTTTAAGATAATTTGTAAAACACTAAAACATTTATCATTTGTTCAAGATGTAATTAATTTCTTGAAAACTGCAGAGAGTGCAATTAGAACCATTAAATGCGGGAGGAGATCTAAAACTCTCGGCTGATGAACTTGCAGTCCTAAGACCACAATAGCCCGAAGGCTACCATAAAGCCAGTTCTACAACTCTCACATTATACATTCTGATTCATGTCTCGTCAGTTTCCAAAGAATAGGAAAATTAATAATACAAAAAGTAATTATTATCTGAGCTTATTTTTTAAAATATACTATTATTCTTGAAAGAAGAGACTTTGGAAATTAACACAACAGTAATTTATTTCCTTGGGACTTACAATCAAAAAATCAAGCGTGTCTGCCAACTCTCATTCATTTGATTTAACTCTACTAATATAAATTATGTGATAGAGTGTGTGTGTATGTGTGTGTCCACATTTCCGAGATGGCTAGGGAAATCAACCGAAAGTGAAGATATGAACATTTGGATGAGGATAGTGCAATGAATGTCCGATTGCACATTTCACTGAGGTTTTTTTACGTTTAGATAACTAGCCACGACATTAAACCACAAAGAAAATTTATCAAAAAGGCATTGTTTTCTAAAAATGTTACACGGTTGCCGTTCCCGAAATCTCAACTCCGAGAAAAGAGGATGGACGAAATCGGAAATTATTTTTCGCGATTACTGAAACCCGCATTGGCTTAACTATTCGAAATACGGAAAAATCACACTCAATTAATTTATTTTAATATAATTTGTAAAATACTAAATCATTTATCATTTGTTCAAGATGTAATTAATTTCTTGAAAACCGAAGAGATTGCAATAAGAACCATTAAATGCGGGAGGAGATCTAAAACTCTCGGCTGATGCCTTTGCAGTCCTAAGACCACAATAGCCCGAAGGCTACCTGAAAGCCAGTTCTACAACTCTCACATTATACATTCTGATTCATGTCTCGTCAGTTTTCAAAAAATAGGAAAATTAATAATACAAAAAGTAATTATCCTCTGATCATATTTTTTAAAATATACCATTATTCTTGTAAGAAGATACTTTGGAAATTAACACAGCAGCAATTTATTTCTTTGAGGCATTCAGTTAAAAAAACCAAGCGTGTCCGCCAACTCTCATTCATTTGATTTAACTCTACTAATAGAAGATATGTGATAGAGTGTGTGTGTATGTGTGTGTCCACATTTCCGAGATGGCTAGGGAAATGAACCGAAAGTGAAGATATGAACATTTGGATGAGGATAGTGCAATGAATGTCCAATTGCACATTTCACTGAGGTTTTTTTTACGTTTAGATAACTAGCCACGACATAAAACCACAAAGAGAATTTATCAAAAAGACATTGTTTTTCTCAAAATGTTGCACGGTTGCCGTTCCCGAAATCTCAACTCCGAGAAAAGAGGATGGAGGAAATCTGAAAATATTTTTCGCGTTTACTGAAACCCTCATTGGATTAACTATTCGAAAAACGGAAAAATCACACTCAATTGATTTATTTTAAGATAATTTGTAAAACACTAAATCATTTATCATTTGCTCAAGATGTAATTAATTTCTTGAAAACCGAAGAGAGTACAATAAGAACCATTAAATGCGGGAGGAGATCTAAAACTCTCGGCTGATGCCCTTGCAGTCCTAAGACCACAATAACCCGAAGGCTACCTGAAATCCAGTTCTACAACTGTCGCATTATACATTCTGATTCATCTGTCGTCAGTTTTCAAAAAATAGGAAAATTAATAATACAAAAAGTAATTATCCCCTGAGCTTTTTTTTTTTTTAAATATACTATTATTCTTGAAAGAAGATACTTTGGAAATTAACACAACAGCAATTTATTTCTTTGCGACATTCGATTAAAAAATCAAGCGTTTCCGCCAACTTTCATTCATTTGATTTAAATCGACTAATACAAGATATGTGATAGAGTATGTGTGTATGTGTGTGTCGACATTTCCGATTTGACTAGGGAAATACACCGAAAGTGAAAATATGAACGTTTGGATGACGATAGTGCAATGAATGTCCAATTGCACATTTCACTGAGGTTTTTTCACGTTTAGATAACTAGCCACGATATTAAACCACAAAGAGAATTTATCAAAAAGACATTGTTTTTCTCAAAATGTTACACGGTTGCCGTTCCCGAAATCTCAACTCCGAGAAAAGAGGATGGACGAAATCGGAAATTATTTTTCGAGTTTACTGAAAACCGTATTGGATTAACTATTCGAAATACGGAAAAATAACACTCAATTGATTTATTTTAAGATAATTTGTAAAACACTAAATCATTTATCGTTTGTTCAAGATGTAATTAATTTCTTGAAAACCGAAGAGAGTGCAATAAGAACCATTAAATGCGGGAGGAGATCTAAAACTCTCGGCTGATGCCCTTGCAGTCCTAAGACCACAATAGCCCGAAGGCTACCTGAAAGCCAGTTCTACAACTCTCACATTATACATTCTGATTCATGTCTCGTCAGTTTTCAAAAAATAGGAACATTAATAATACAAAAAGTAATTATCCTCTGAGCATATTTTTTAAAATATACCATTATTCTTGTAAGAAGATACTTTGGAAATTAACACAGCAGCAATTTATTTCTTTGAGGCATTCAATTAAAAAAACCAAGCGTGTCCGCCAACTCTCATTCATTTGATTTAACTCTACTAATAGAAGATATGTGATAGAGTGTGTGTGTATGTGTGTGTCCACATTTCCGAGATGGCTAGGGAAATGAACCGAAAGTGAAGATATGAACATTTGGATGAGGATAGTGCAATGAATGTCCAATTGCACATTTCACTGAGGTTTTTTTTTACGTTTAGATAAATAGCCACGACATAAAACCACAAAGAGAATTTATCAAAAAGACATTGTTTTTCTCAAAATGTTACACGGTTGCCGTTCCCGAAATCTCAACTCCGAGAAAAGAGGATGGACGAAATCGGAAATTATTTTTCGCGTTTACTGAAAACTGTATTGGATTAACTATTCGAAATACGGAAAAATAACACTCAATTGATTTATTTTAAGATAATTTGTAAAACACTAAATCATTTATCGTTTGTTCAAGATGTAATTAATTTCTTGAAAACCGAAGAGAGTGCAATAAGAACCATTAAATGCGGGAGGATATCTAAAACTCTCGGCTGATGCCCTTGCAGTCCTAAGACCACAATAGCCCGAAGTCTACCTGAAAGCCAGTTCTACAACTCTCATATTATACATTCTGATTCATGTCTCGTCAGTTTTCAAAAAATAGGAAAATTAATAATACAAAAAGTAATTATCCTTTGAGCTTATTTTTTAAAATATAATATTATTCTTGAAAGAAGATACTTAAGAAATCAACACAACAGTAATTTATTTCTTTGAGACATTCAGTTAAAAAATCAAGCGTGTCGGCCAACTCTCATTCATTTGATTTATCTCTACTAATAGAAGATATGTGATAGAGTGTTTGCGTATGTGGGTGTCCACATTTCCGAGATGGCTAGGGAAATGAACCGAAAGTGAAGATATGAACATTTGTATGAGGATAGTGCAATGAATGTCCAATTGCACATTTCACTGAGGTTTTTTCACGTTTAGATAACTAGCCACGATATTAAACCTCAAAGAGAATTTATCAAAAAGACATTGTTTTTCTAAAAATATTACACGGTTGCCGTTCCCGAAATCTCAACTCCGAGAAAAGAGGATGGACGAAATCGGAAATTATTTTTCGCGTTTACTGAAAACCACATTGGATTAACTATTCGAAATACGGAAAAATAACACTCAATTGATTTATTTTAAGATAATTTGTAAAACACTAAATATTTTATCGTTTGTTCAAGATGTAATTAATTTCTTGAAAACCGAAGAGAGTCCAATAAGAACCATTAAATGCGGGAGGAGATCTAAAACTCTCGGCTGATGCCCTTGCAGTCCTAAGACCACAATAGCCCGAAGGCTACCATAAAGCCAGTTCTATAACTCTGACATTATACATTCTGATTCATGTCTCGTCAGATTTTTTAAAAAAAGGAAAATTAATAATACAAAAAGTAATTATCATCTGAGCTTATTTTTTAAAATATACTATTATTCTTGAAAGAAGATACTTAAGAAATCAACACAACAGTAATTTATTTCTTTGAGACATTCATTTAAAAAATCAAGCGTGTCCGCCAACTCTCATTCATTTGATTTAACTCTACTAATACTATATGTGATAGAGTGTGCGTGTATGTGTGTGTTCACATTTCCCAGATGGCTAGGGAAATCAACCGAAAGTGACGATATGAACATTTGGATGAGGATAGTGCAATGAATGTCCAATTGCACATTTCACTGAGGTTTTTTTTTACGTTTAGATAACTAGCCACGACATAAAACCACAAAGAGAATTTATCAAAAAGACATTGTTTTTCTCAAAATGTTGCACGGTTGCCGTTCCCGAAATCTCAACTCCGAGAAAAGAGGATGGAGGAAATCTGAAAATATTTTTCGCGTTTACTGAAACCCCGATTGGCTTAACTATTCGAAAAACGGAAAAATCACACTCAATTGATTTATTTTAAGATATTTTTTAAAACACTAAATCATTTATCATTTGCTCAAGATGTAATTAATTTCTTGAAAACCCAAGAGAGTACAATAAGAACCATTAAATGCGGGAGGAGATCTAAAACTCTCGGCTGATGCCCTTGCAGTCCTAAGACCACAATAACCCGAAGGCTACCTGAAATCCAGTTCTACAACTGTCACATTATACATTCTGATTCATCTGTCGTCAGTTTTCAAAAAATAGGAAAATTAATAATACAAAAAGTAATTATCCCCTGAGCTTTTTTTTTTTTAAATATACTATTATTCTTGAAAGAAGATACTTTGGAAATTAACACAACAGCAATTTATTTCTTTGAGACATTCGATTAAAAAATCAAGCGTTTCCGCCAACTTTCATTCATTTGATTTAACTCGACTAATACAAGATATGTGATAGAGTATGTGTGTATGTGTGTGTTGACATTTCCGATTTGACTAGGGAAATACACCGAAAGTGAAAATATGAACGTTTGGATGACGATAGTGCAATGAATGTCCAATTGCACATTTCACTGTGGTTTTTTCACGTTTAGATAACTAGCCACGATATTAAACCACAAAGAGAATTTATCAAAAAGACATTGTTTTTCTCAAAATGTTACACGGTTGCCGTTCCCGAAATCTCAACTCCGAGAAAAGAGGATGGACGAAATCGGAAATTATTTTTCGCGTTTACTGAAAACCGTATTGGATTAACTATTCGAAATACGGAAAAATAACACTCAATTGATTTATTTTAAGATAATTTGTAAAACACTAAATCATTTATCGTTTGTTCAAGATGTAATTAATTTCTTGAAAACCGAAGAGAGTGCAATAAGAACCATTAAATGCGGGAGGAGATCTAAAACTCTCGGCTGATGCCCTTGCAGTCCTAATACCACAATAGCCCGAAGGCTACCTGAAAGCCAGTTCTACAACTCTCACATTATACATTCTGATTCATGTCTCGTCAGTTTTCAAAAAATAGGAACATTAATAATACAAAAAGTAATTATCCTCTGAGCATATTTTTTAAAATATACCATTATTCTTGTAAGAAGATACTTTGGAAATTAACACAGCAGCAATTTATTTCTTTGAGGCATTCAATTAAAAAAACCAAGCGTGTCCGCCAACTCTCATTCATTTGATTTAACTCTACTAATAGAAGATATGTGATAGAGTGTGTGTGTATGTGTGTGTCCACATTTCCGAGATGGCTAGGGAAATGAACCGAAAGTGAAGATATGAACATTTGGATGAGGATAGTGCAATGAATGTCCAATTGCACATTACACTGAGGTTTTTTTTTACGTTTAGATAACTAGCCACGACATAAAACCACAAAGAGAATTTATCAAAAAGACATTGTTTTTCTCAAAATGTTACACGGTTGCCGTTCCCGAAATCTCAACTCCGAGAAAAGAGGATGGACGAAATCGGAAATTATTTTTCGAGTTTACTGAAAACCGTATTGGATTAACTATTCGAAATACGGAAAAATAACACTCAATTGATTTATTTTAAGATAATTTGTAAAACACTAAATCATTTATCGTTTGTTCAAGATGTAATTAATTTCTTGAAAACCGAAGAGAGTGCAATAAGAACCATTAAATGCGGGAGGAGATCTAAAACTCTCGGCTGATGCCCTTGCAGTCCTAAGACCACAATAGCCCGAAGGCTACCTGAAAGCCAGTTCTACAACTCTCACATTATACATTCTGATTCATGTCTCGTCAGTTTTCAAAAAATAGGAACATTAATATTACAAAAAGTAATTATCCTCTGAGCATATTTTTTAAAATATACCATTATTCTTGTAAGAAGATACTTTAGAAATTAACACAGCAGCAATTTATTTCTTTGAGGCATTCAATTAAAAAAACCAAGCGTGTCCGCCAACTCTCATTCATTTGATTTAACTCTACTAATAGAAGATATGTGATAGAGTGTGTGTGTATGTGTGTGTCCACATTTCCGAGATGGCTAGGGAAATGAACCGAAAGTGAAGATATGAACGTTTGGATGAGGATAGTGCAATGAATGTCCAATTGCACATTTCACTGAGGTTTTTTTTACGTTTAGATAACTAGCCACGACATAAAACCACAAAGAGAATTTATCAAAAAGACATTGTTTTTCTCAAAATGTTACACGGTTGCCGTTCCCGAAATCTCAACTCCGAGAAAAGAGGATGGACGAAATCGGAAATTATTTTTCGCGTTTACTGAAAACTGTATTGGATTAACTATTCGAAATACGGAAAAATAACACTCAATTGATTTATTTTAAGATAATTTGTAAAACACTAAATCATTTATCGTTTGTTCAAGATGTAATTAATTTCTTGAAAACCGAAGAGAGTGCAATAAGAACCATTAAATGCGGGAGGATATCTAAAACTCTCGGCTGATGCCCTTGCAGTCCTAAGACCACAATAGCCCGAAGTCTACCTGAAAGCCAGTTCTACAACTCTCATATTATACATTCTGATTCATGTCTCGTCAGTTTTCAAAAAATAGGAAAATTAATAATACAAAAAGTAATTATCCTTTGAGCTTATTTTTTAAAATATAATATTATTCTTGAAAGAAGATACTTAAGAAATCAACACAACAGTAATTTATTTCTTTGAGACATTCATTTAAAAAATCAAGCGTGTCCGCCAACTCTCATTCACTTGATTTAACTCTACTAATAGAAGATATGTGATAGAGTGTGTGTGTATGTGTGTGTCCACATTTCCGAGATGGCTAGGGAAATCAACTGAAAGTGACGATATGAATATTTGGATGAGGATAGTGCAATGAATGTCCAATTGCACATTTCATTGAGGTTTTTTCCTGTTTAGATAACTAGCCACGATATTAAACCACAAAGAGAATTTCACAAAAAGACATTATTTTCTAAAAATGTTGCACGGTCGCCGTTCCCGAAATCTCAACTCCGAGAAAAGAGGATGGACGAAATGGGAAATTATTTTTCGCGTTTACTGAAACCCGCATTGGCTTGACTATTCGAAATACGGAAAAATCACACTCAATTGATTTATTTTAAGATAATTTGTAAAACACTAAATCATTTATCGCTTGTTCAAGATGTAATTAATTTCTTGAAAACCTAAGAGAGTGCAATAAGAACCATTAAATGCGGGAGGAGATCTAAAACTCTCGGCTGATGCCCTTGCAGTCCTAAGACCACAATAGCCCGAAGGCTACCTGAAAGCCAGTTCTACAACTCTCACATTATACATTCGGATTCATGTCTCTTCAGCTTTCAAAAAATAGGAAAATTAATAATACAAAAAGTAATTATCCTCTGAGCATATTTTTTAAAAAACACCATTATTCTTGTAAGAAGATACTTTGGAAATTAACACAACAGTAATTTATTTCTTTGAGACATCCAGTTAAAAAATCAAGCGTGTCCGCCAACTCTCATTCATTTGATTTATCTCTACTAATAGAAGATATGTGATAGAGTGTTTGCGTATGTGGGTGTCCACATTTCCGAGATGGCTAGGGAAATGAACCGAAAGTGAAGATATGAACATTTGTATGAGGATAGTGCAATGAATGTCCAATTGCACATTTCACTGAGGTTTTTTCACGTTTAGATAACTAGCCACGATATTAAACCACAAAGAGAATTTATCAAAAAGACATTGTTTTTCTAAAAATATTACACGGTTGCCGTTCCCGAAATCTCAACTCCGAGAAAAGAGGATGGACGAAATCGGAAATTATTTTTCGCGTTTACTGAAAACCACATTGGAATAACTATTCAAAATACGGAAAAATAACACTCAATTGATTTATTTTAAGATAATTTGTAAAACACTAAATATTTTATCGTTTGTTCAAGATGTAATTAATTTCTTGAAAACCGAAGAGAGTCCAATAAGAACCATTAAATGCGGGAGGAGATCTAAAACTCTCGGCTGATGCCCTTGCAGTCCTAAGACCACAATAGCCCGAAGGCTACCATAAAGCCAGTTCTACAACTCTCACATTATACATTCTGATTCATGTCTCGTCAGTTTTTTTAAAAAAAGGAAAATTAATAATACAAAAAGTAATTATCATCTGAGCTTATTTTTTAAAATATACTATTATTCTTGAAAGAAGATACTTAAGAAATCAACACAACAGTAATTTATTTCTTTGAGACATTCATTTAAAAAATCAAGCGTGTCCGCCAACTCTCATTCATTTGATTTAACTCTACTAATACTATATGTGATAGAGTGTGCGTGTATGTGTGTGTTCACATTTCCCAGATGGCTAGGGAAATCAACCGAAAGTGACGATATGAACATTTGGATGAGGATAGTGCAATGAATGTCCAATTGCACATTTCACTGAGGTTTTTTTTACGTTTAGATAACTAGCCACGACATAAAGCCACAAAGAGAATTTATCAAAAAGACATTGTTTTTCTCAAAATGTTGCACGGTTGCCGTTCCCGAAATCTCAACTCCGAGAAAAGAGGATGGAGGAAATCTGAAAATATTTTTCGCGTTTACTGAAACCCCGATTGACTTAACTATTCGAAAAACGGAAAAATCACACTCAATTGATTTATTTTAAGATATTTTTTAAAACACTAAATCATTTATCATTTGCTCAAGATGTAATTAATTTCTTGAAAACCGAAGAGAGTACAATAAGAACCATTAAATGCGGGAGGATATTTAAAACTCTCGGCTGATGCCCTTGCAGTCCTAAGACCACAATAACCCGAAGGCTACCTGAAATCCAGTTCTACAACTGTCACATTATACATTCTGATTCATCTGTCGTCAGTTTTCAAAAAATAGGAAAATTAATAATACAAAAAGTAATTATCCCCTGAGCTTTATTTTTTAAAAATATACTATTATTCTTGAAAGAATATACTTTGGAAATTAACACAACAGCAATTTATTTCTTTGAGACATTCGATTAAAAAATCAAGCGTTTCCGCCAACTCTCATTCATTTGATTTAACTCGACTAATACAAGATATGTGATAGAGTATGTGTGTATGTGTGTGTTGACATTTCCGATTTGACTAGGGAAATACACCGAAAGTGAAAATATGAACGTTTGGATGACGATAGTGCAATGAATGTCCAATTGCACAATTCACTGAGGTTTTTTCACGTTTAGATAACTAGCCACGATATTAAACCACAAAGAGAATTTATCAAAAAGACATTGTTTTTCTCAAAATGTTACACGGTTGCCGTTCCCGAAATCTCAACTCCGAGAAAGGAGGATGGACGAAATCGGAAATTATTTTTCGAGTTTACTGAAAACCGTATTGGATTAACTATTCGAAATACGGAAAAATAACACTCAATTGATTTATTTTAAGATAATTTGTAAAACACTAAATCATTTATCGTTTGTTCAAGATGTAATTAATTTCTTGAAAACCGAAGAGAGTGCAATAAGAACCATTAAATGCGGGAGGAGATCTAAAACTCTCGGCTGATGCCCTTGCAGTCCTAAGACCACAATAGCCCGAAGGCTACCTGAAAGCCAGTTCTACAACTCTCACATTATACATTCTGATTCAAGTCTCGTCAGTTTTCAAAAAATAGGAACATTAATAATACAAAAAGTAATTATCCTCTGAGCATATTTTTTAAAATATACCATTATTCTTGTAAGAAGATACTTTGGAAATTAACACAGCAGCAATTTATTTCTTTGAGGCATTCAATTAAAAAAACCAAGCGTGTCCGCCAACTCTCAGTCATTTGATTTAACTCTACTAATAGAAGATATGTGATAGAGTGTGTGTGTATGTGTGTGTCCACATTTCCGAGATGGCTAGGGAAATGAACCGAAAGTGAAGATATGAACATTTGGATGAGGATAGTGCAATGAATGTCCAATTGCACATTTCACTGAGGTTTTTTTTTACGTTTAGATAACTAGCCACGACATAAAACCACAAAGAGAATTTATCAAAAAGACATTGTTTTTCTCAAAATGTTACACGGTTGCCGTTCCCGAAATCTCAACTCCGAGAAAAGAGGATGGACGAAATCGGAAATTATTTTTCGAGTTTACTGAAAACCGTATTGGATTAACTATTCGAAATACGGAAAAATAACACTCAATTGATTTATTTTAAGATAATTTGTAAAACACTAAATCATTTATCGTTTGTTCAAGATGTAATTAATTTCTTGAAAACCGAAGAGAGTGCAATAAGAACCATTAAATGCGGGAGGAGACCTAAAACTCTCGGCTGATGCCCTTGCAGTCCTAAGACCACAATAGCCCGAAGGCTACCTGAAAGCCAGTTCTACAACTCTCACATTATACATTCTGATTCATGTCTCGTCAGTTTTCAAAAAATAGGAACATTAATAATACAAAAAGTAATTATCCTCTGAGCATATTTTTTAAAATATACCATTATTCTTGTAAGAAGATACTTTGGAAATTAACACAGCAGCAATTTATTTCTTTGAGGCATTCAATTAAAAAAACCAAGCGTGTCCGCCAACTCTCATTCATTTGATTTAACTCTACTAATAGAAGATATGTGATAGAGTGTGTGTGTATGTGTGTGTCCACATTTCCGAGATGGCTAGGGAAATGAACCGAAAGTGAAGATATGAACATTTGGATGAGGATAGTGCAATGAATGTCCAATTGCACATTTCACTGAGTTTTTTTTTTTACGTTTAGATAACTAGCCACGACATCAAACCACAAAGAGAATTTATCAAAAAGACATTGTTTTTCTCAAAATGTTACACGGTTGCCGTTCCCGAAATCTCAACTCCGAGAAAAGAGGATGGACGAAATCGGAAATTATTTTTCGCGTTTACTGAAAACTGTATTGGATTAACTATTCGAAATACGGAAAAATAACACTCAATTGATTTATTTTAAGATAATTTGTAAAACACTAAATCATTTATCGTTTGTTCAAGATGTAATTAATTTCTTGAAAACCGAAGAGAGTGCAATAAGAACCATTAAATGCGGGAGGATATCTAAAACTCTCGGCTGATGCCCTTGCAGTCCTAAGACCACAATAGCCCGAAGTCTACCTGAAAGCCAGTTCTACAACTCTCATATTATACATTCTGATTCATGTCTCGTCAGTTTTCAAAAAATAGGAAAATTAATAATACAAAAAGTAATTATCCTTTGTGCTTATTTTTTAAAATATAATATTATTCTTGAAAGAAGATACTTAAGAAATCAACACAACAGTAATTTATTTCTTTGAGACATTCATTTAAAAAATCAAGCGTGTCCGCCAACTCTCATTCATTTGATTTAACTCTACTAATAGAAGATATGTGATAGAGTGTGTGTGTATGTGTGTGTCCACATTTCCGAGATGGCTAGGGAAATCAACTGAAAGTGACGATATGAATATTTGGATGAGGATAGTGCAATGAATGTCCAATTGCACATTTCATTGAGGTTTTTTCCTGTTTAGATAACTAGCCACGATATTAAACCACAAAGAGAATTTCACAAAAAGACATTATTTTCTAAAAATGTTGCACGGTCGCCGTTCCCGAAATCTCAACTCCGAGAAAAGAGGATGGACGAAATGGGAAATTATTTTTCGCGTTTACTGAAACCCGCATTGGCTTGACTATTCGAAATACGGAAAAATCACACTCAATTGATTTATTTTAAGATAATTTGTAAAACACTAAATCATTTATCGTTTGTTCAAGATGTAATTAATTTCTTGAAAACCTAAGAGAGTCCAATAAGAACCATTAAATGCGGGAGGAGATCTAAAACTCTCGGCTGATGCCCTTGCAGTCCTAAGACCACAACAGCCCGAAGGCTACCTGAAAGCCAGTTCTACAACTCTCACATTATACATTCTGATTCATGTCTCTTCAGCTTTCAAAAAATAGGAAAATTAATAATACAAAAAGTAATTATCCTCTGAGCATATTTTTTAAAATACACCATTATTCTTGTAAGAAGATACTTTGGAAATTAACACAACAGTAATTTATTTCTTTGAGACATTCAGTTAAAAAATCAAGCGTGTCCGCCAACTCTCATTCATTTGATTTATCTCTACTAATAGAAGATATGTGATAGAGTGTTTGCGTATGTGGGTGTCCACATTTCCGAGATGGCTAGGGAAATGAACCGAAAGTGAAGATATGAACATTTGTATGAGGATAGTGCAATGAATCTCCAATTGCACATTTCACTGAGGTTTTTTCACGTTTAGATAACTAGCCACGATATTAAACCACAAAGAGAATTTATCAAAAAGACATTGTTTTTCTAAAAATATTACACGGTTGCCGTTCCCGAAATCTCAACTCCGAGAAAAGAGGATGGACGAAATCGGAAATTATTTTTCGCGTTTACTGAAAACCACATTGGATTAACTATTCGAAATACGGAAAAATAACACTCAATTGATTTATTTTAAGATAATTTGTAAAACACTAAATATTTTATCGTTTGTTCAAGATGTAATTAATTTCTTGAAAACCGAAGAGAGTCCAATAAGAACCATTAAATGCGGGAGGAGATCTAAAACTCTCGGCTGATGCCCTTGCAGTCCTAAGACCACAATAGCCCGAAGGCTACCATAAAGCCAGTTCTACAACTCTCACATTATACATTCTGATTCATGTCTCGTCAGTTTTTTTAAAAAAAGGAAAATTAATAATACAAAAAGTAATTATCATCTGAGCTTATTTTTTAAAATATACTATTATTCTTGAAAGAAGATACTTAAGAAATCAACACAACAGAAATTTATTTCTTTGAGACATTCATTTAAAAAATCAAGCGTGTCCGCCAACTCTCATTCATTTGATTTAACTCTACTAATACTATATGTGATAGAGTGTGCGTGTATGTGTGTGTTCACATTTCCCAGATGGCTAGGGAAATCAACCGAAAGTGACGATATGAACATTTGGATGAGGATAGTGCAATGAATGTCCAATTGCACATTTCACTGAGGTTTTTTTTTACGTTTAGATAACTAGCCACGACATAAAACCACAAAGAGAATTTATCAAAAAGACATTGTTTTTCTCAAAATGTTGCACGGTTGCCGTTCCCGAAATCTCAACTCCGAGAAAAGAGGATGGAGGAAATCTGAAAATATTTTTCGCGTTTACTGAAACCCCGATTGGCTTAACTATTCGAAAAACGGAAAAATCACACTCAATTGATTTATTTTAAGATATTTTTTAAAACACTAAATCATTTATCATTTGCTCAAGATGTAATTAATTTCTTGAAAACCGAAGAGAGTACAATAAGAACCATTAAATGCGGGAGGAGATCTAAAACTCTCGGCTGATGCCCTTGCAGTCCTAAGACCACAATAACCCGAAGGCTACCTGAAATCCAGTTCTACAACTGTCACATTATACATTCTGATTCATCTGTCGTCAGTTTTCAAAAAATAGGAAAATTAATAATACAAAAAGTAATTATCCCCTGAGCTTTTTTTTTTTTTTAAATATACTATTATTCTTGAAAGAAGATACTTTGGAAATTAACACAACAGCAATTTATTTCTTTGAGACATTCGATTAAAAAATCAAGCGTTTCCGCCAACTTTCATTCATTTGATTTAACTCGACTAATACAAGATATGTGATAGAGTATGTGTGTGTTGACATTTCCGATTTGACTAGGGAAATACACCGAAAGTGAAAATATGAACGTTTGGATGACGATAGTGCAATGAATGTCCAATTGCACATTTCACTGAGGTTTTTTCACGTTTAGATAACTAGCCACGATATTAAACTACAAAGAGAATTTATCAAAAAGACATTGTTTTTCTCAAAATGTTACACGGTTGCCGTTCCCGAAATCTCAACTCCGAGAAAAGAGGATGGACGAAATCGGAAATTATTTTTCGCGTTTACTGAAAACCGTATTGGATTAACTATTCGAAATACGGAAAAATAACACTCAATTGATTTATTTTAAGATAATTTGTAAAACACTAAATCATTTATCGTTTGTTCAAGATGTAATTAATTTCTTGAAAACCGAAGAGAGTGCAATAAGAACCATTAAATGCGGGAGGAGATCTAAAACTCTCGGCTGATGCCCTTGCAGTCCTAAGACCACAATAGCCCGAAGGCTACCTGAAAGCCAGTTCTACAACTCTCACATTATACATTCTGATTCATGTCTCGTCAGTTTTCAAAAAATAGGAACATTAATAATACAAAAAGTAATTATCCTCTGAGCATATTTTTTAAAATATACCATTATACTTGTAAGAAGATACTTTGGAAATTAACACAGCAGCAATTTATTTCTTTGAGGCATTCAATTAAAAAAACCAAGCGTGTCCGCCAACTCTCATTCATTTGATTTATCTCTACTAATAGAAGATATGTGATAGAGTGTTTGCGTATGTGGGTGTCCACATTTCCGAGATGGCTAGGGAAATGAACCGAAAGTGAAGATATGAACATTTGTATGAGGATAGTGCAATGAATGTCCAATTGCACATTTCACTGAGGTTTTTTCACGTTTAGATAACTAGCCACGATATTAAACCACAAAGAGAATTTATCAAAAAGACATTGTTTTTCTCAAAATGTTGCACGGTTGCCGTTCCCGAAATCTCAACTCCGAGAAAAGAGGATGGAGGAAATCTGAAAATATTTTTCGCGTTTACTGAAACCCCGATTGGCTTAACTATTCGAAAAACGGAAAAATCACACTCAATTGATTTATTTTAAGATATTTTTTAAAACACTAAATCATTTATCATTTGCTCAAGATGTAATTAATTTCTTGAAAACCGAAGAGAGTACAATAAGAACCATTAAATGCGGGAGGAGATCTAAAACTCTCGGCTGATGCCCTTGCAGTCCTAAGACCACAATAACCCGAAGGCTACCTGAAATCCAGTTCTACAACTGTCACATTATACATTCTGATTCATCTGTCGTCAGTTTTCAAAAAATAGGAAAATTAATAATACAAAAAGTAATTATCCCCTGAGCTTTTTTTTTTTTTTAAATATACTATTATTCTTGAAAGAAGATACTTTGGAAATTAACACAACAGCAATTTATTTCTTTGAGACATTCGATTAAAAAATCAAGCGTTTCCGCCAACTTTCATTCATTTGATTTAACTCGACTAATACAAGATATGTGATAGAGTATGTGTGTATGTGTGTGTTGACATTTCCGATTTGACTAGGGAAATAAACCGAAAGTGAAAATATGAACGTTTGGATGACGATAGTGGAATGAATGTCCAATTGCACATTTCACTGAGGTTTTTTCACGTTTAGATAACTAGCCACGATATTAAACCACAAAGAGAATTTATCAAAAAGACATTGTTTTTCTCAAAATGTTACACGGTTGCCGTTCCCGAAATCTCAACTCCGAGAAAAGAGGATGGACGAAATCGGAAATTATTTTTCGCGTTTACTGAAAACCGTATTGGATTAACTATTCGAAATACGGAAAAATAACACTCAATTGATTTATTTTAAGATAATTTGTAAAACACTAAATCATTTATCGTTTGTTCAAGATGTAATTAATTTCTTGAAAACCGAAGAGAGTGCAATAAGAACCATTAAATGCGGGAGGAGATCTAAAACTCTCGGCTGATGCCCTTGCAGTCCTAAGACCACAATAGCCCGAAGGCTACCTGAAAGCCAGTTCTACAACTCTCACATTATACATTCTGATTCATGTCTCGTCAGTTTTCAAAAAATAGGAACATTAATAATACAAAAAGTAATTATCCTCTGAGCATATTTTTTAAAATATACCATTATACTTGTAAGAAGATACTTTGGAAATTAACACAGCAGCAATTTATTTCTTTGAGGCATTCAATTAAAAAAACCAAGCGTGTCCGCCAACTCTCATTCATTTGATTTATCTCTACTAATAGAAGATATGTGATAGAGTGTTTGCGTATGTGGGTGTCCACATTTCCGAGATGGCTAGGGAAATGAACCGAAAGTGAAGATATGAACATTTGTATGAGGATAGTGCAATGAATGTCCAATTGCACATTTCACTGAGGTTTTTTCACGTTTAGATAACTAGCCACGATATTAAACCACAAAGAGAATTTATCAAAAAGACATTGTTTTTCTAAAAATATTACACGGTTGCCGTTCCCGAAATCTCAACTCCGAGAAAAGAGGATGGACGAAATCGGAAATTATTTTTCGCATTTACTGAAAACCACATTGGATTAACTATTCGAAATACGGAAAAATAACACTCAATTGATTTATTTTAAGATAATTTGTAAAACACTAAATATATTATCGTTTGTTCAAGATGTAATTAATTTCTTGAAAACCGAAGAGAGTCCAATAAGAACCATTAAATGCGGGAGGAGATCTAAAACTCTCGGCTGATGCCCTTGCAGTCCTAAGACCACAATAGCCCGAAGGCTACCATAAAGCCAGTTCTACAACTCTCACATTATACATTCTGATTCATGTCTCGTCAGTTTTTTTAAAAAAAGGAAAATTAATAATACAAAAAGTAATTATCATCTGAGCTTATTTTTTAAAATATACTATTATTCTTGAAAGAAGATACTTAAGAAATCAACACAACAGTAATTTATTTCTTTGAGACATTCATTTAAAAAATCAAGCGTGTCCGCCAACTCTCATTCATTTGATTTAACTCTACTAATACTATATGTGATAGAGTGTGCGTGTATGTGTGTGTTCACATTTCCCAGATGGCTAGGGAAATCAACCGAAAGTGACGATATGAACATTTGGATGAGGATAGTGCAATGAATGTCCAATTGCACATTTCACTGAGGTTTTTTTTACGTTTAGATAACTAGCCACGACATAAAACCACAAAGAGAATTTCACAAAAAGACATTATTTTCTAAAGATGTTGCACGGTCGCCGTTCCCGAAATCTCAACTCCGAGAAAAGAGGATGGACGAAATGGGAAATTATTTTTCGCGTTTACTGAAACCCGCATTGGCTTGACTATTCGAAATACGGAAAAATCACACTCAATTGAATTATTTTAAGATAATTTGTAAAACACTAAATCATTTATCGTTTGTTCAAGATGTAATTAATTTCTTGAAAACCTAAGAGAGTCCAATAAGAACCATTAAATGCGGGAGGAGATCTAAAACTCTCGGCTGATGCCCTTGCAGTTCTAAGACCACAATAGCCCGAAGGCTACCTGAAAGCCAGTTCTACAACTCTCACATTATACATTCGGATTCATGTCTCTTCAGCTTTCAAAAAATAGGAAAATTAATAATACAAAAAGTAATTATCCTCTGAGCATATTTTTTATAATACACCATTATTCTTGTAAGAAGATACTTTGGAAATTAACACAACAGTAATTTATTTCTTTGAGACATCCAGTTAAAAAATCAAGCGTGTCCGCCAACTCTCATTCATTTGATTTATCTCTACTAATAGAAGATATGTGATAGAGTGTTTGCGTATGTGGGTGTCCACATTTCCGAGATGGCTAGGGAAATGAACCGAAAGTGAAGATATGAACATTTGTATGAGGATAGTGCAATGAATGTCCAATTGCACATTTCACTGAGGTTTTTTCACGTTTAGATAACTAGCCACGATATTAAACCACAAAGAGAATTTATCAAAAAGACATTGTTTTTCTAAAAATATTACACGGTTGCCGTTCCCGAAATGTCAACTCCGAGAAAAGAGGATGGACGAAATCGGAAACTATTTTTCGCGTTTACTGAAAACCACATTGGAATAACTATTCAAAATACGGAAAAATAACACTCAATTGATTTATTTTAAGATAATTTGTAAAACACTAAATATTTTATCGTTTGTTCAAGATGTAATTAATTTCTTGAAAACCGAAGAGAGTCCAATAAGAACCATTAAATGCGGGAGGAGATCTAAAACTCTCGGCTGATGCCCTTGCAGTCCTAAGACCACAATAGCCCGAAGGCTACCATAAAGCCAGTTCTACAACTCTCACATTATACATTCTGATTCATGTCTCGTCAGTTTTTTTAAAAAAAGGAAAATTAATAATACAAAAAGTAATTATCATCTGAGCTTATTTTTTAAAATATACTATTATTCTTGAGAGAAGATACTTAAGAAATCAACACAACAGTAATTTATTTCTTTGAGACATTCATTTAAAAAATCAAGCGTGTCCGCCAACTCTCATTCATTTGATTTAACTCTACTAATACTATATGTGATAGAGTGTGCGTGTATGTGTGTGTTCACATTTCCCAGATGGCTAGGGAAATCAACCGAAAGTGACGATATGAACATTTGGATGAGGATAGTGCAATGAATGTCCAATTGCACATTTCACTGAGGTTTTTTTTACGTTTAGATAACTAGCCACGACATAAAACCACAAAGAGAATTTATCAAAAAGACATTGTTTTTCTCAAAATGTTGCACGGTTGCCGTTCCCGAAATCTCAACTCCGAGAAAAGAGGATGGAGGAAATCTGAAAATATTTTTCGCGTTTACTGAAACTCCGATTGGCTTAACTATTCGAAAAACGGAAAAATCACACTCAATTGATTTATTTTAAGATATTTTTTAAAACACTAAATCATTTATCATTTGCTCAAGATGTAATTAATTTCTTGAAAACCGAAGAGAGTACAATAAGAACCATTAAATGCGGGAGGAGATCTAAAACTCTCGGCTGATGCCCTTGCAGTCCTAAGACCACAATAACCCGAAGGCTACCTGAAATCCAGTTCTACAACTGTCACATTATACATTCTGATTCATCTGTCGTCAGTTTTCAAAAAATAGGAAAATTAATAATACAAAAAGTAATTATCCCCTGAGCTTTATTTTTTAAAAATATACTATTATTCTTGAAAGAAGATACTTTGGAAATTAACACAACAGCAATTTATTTCTTTGAGACATTCGATTAAAAAATCAAGCGTTTCCGCCAACTCTCATTCATTTGATTTAACTCGACTAATACAAGATATGTGATAGAGTATGTGTGTATGTGTGTGTTGACATTTCCGATTTGACTAGGGAAATACACCGAAAGTGAAAATATGAACGTTTGGATGACGATAGTGCAATGAATGTCCAATTGCACATTTCACTGAGGTTTTTTCACGTTTAGATAACTAGCCACGATATTAAACCACAAAGAGAATTTATCAAAAAGACATTGTTTTTCTCAAAATGTTACACGGTTGCCGTTCCCGAAATCTCAACTCCGAGAAAAGAGGATGGACGAAATCGGAAATTATTTTTCGAGTTTACTGAAAACCGTATTGGATTAACTATTCGAAATACGGAAAAATAACACTCAATTGATTTATTTTAAGATAATTTGTAAAACACTAAATCATTTATCGTTTGTTCAAGATGTAATTAATTTCTTGAAAACCGAAGAGAGTGCAATAAGAACCATTAAATGCGGGAGGAGATCTAAAACTCTCGGCTGATGCCCTTGCAGTCCTAAGACCACAATAGCCCGAAGGCTACCTGAAAGCCAGTTCTACAACTCTCACATTATACATTCTGATTCATGTCTCGTCAGTTTTCAAAAAATAGGAACATTAATAATACAAAAAGTAATTATCCTCTGAGCATATTTTTTAAAATATACCATTATTCTTGTAAGAAGATACTTTGGAAATTAACACAGCAGCAATTTATTTCTTTGAGGCATTCAATTAAAAAAACCAAGCGTGTCCGCCAACTCTCATTCATTTGATTTAACTCTACTAATAGAAGATATGTGATAGAGTGTGTGTGTATGTGTGTGTCCACATTTCCGAGATGGCTAGGGAAATGAACCGAAAGTGAAGATATGAATATTTGGATGAGGATAGTGCAATGAATGTCCAATTGCACATTTCACTGAGGTTTTTTTTTACGTATAGATAACTAGCCACGACATAAAACCACAAAGAGAATTTATCAAAAAGACATTGTTTTTCTCAAAATGTTACACGGTTGCCGTTCCCGAAATCTCAACTCCGAGAAAAGAGGATGGACGAAATCGGAAATTATTTTTCGCGTTTACTGAAAACTGTATTGGATTAACTATTCGAAATACGGAAAAATAACACTCAATTGATTTATTTTAAGATAATTTGTAAAACACTAAATCACTTATCGTTTGTTCAAGATGTAATTAATTTCTTGAAAACCGAAGAGAGTGCAATAAGAACCATTAAATGCGGGAGGATATCTAAAACTCTCGGCTGATGCCCTTGCAGTCCTAAGACCACAATAGCCCGAAGTCTACCTGAAAGCCAGTTCTACAACTCTCATATTATACATTCTGATTCATGTCTCGTCAGTTTTCAAAAAATAGGAAAATTAATAATACAAAAAGTAATTATCCTTTGAGCTTATTTTTTAAAATATAATATTATTCTTGAAAGAAGATACTTAAGAAATCAACACAACAGTAATTTATTTCTTTGAGACATTCATTTAAAAAATCAAGCGTGTCCGCCAACTCTCATTCATTTGATTTAACTCTACTAATAGAAGATATGTGATAGAGTGTGTGTGTATGTGTGTGTCCACATTTCCGAGATGGCTAGGGAAATCAACTGAAAGTGACGATATGAATATTTGGATGAGGATAGTGCAATGAATGTCCAATTGCACATTTCATTGAGGTTTTTTCCTGTTTAGATAACTAGCCACGATATTAAACCACAAAGAGAATTTCACAAAAAGACATTATTTTCTAAAAATGTTGCACGGTCGCCGTTCCCGAAATCTCAACTCCGAGAAAAGAGGATGGACGAAATGGGAAATTATTTTTCGCGTTCACTGAAACCCGCATTGGCTTGACTATTCGAAATACGGAAAAATCACACTCAATTGATTTATTTTAAGATAATTTGTAAAACACTAAATCATTTATCGTTTGTTCAAGATGTAATTAATTTCTTGAAAACCTAAGAGAGTCCAATAAGAACCATTAAATGCGGGAGGAGATCTAAAACTCTCGGCTGATGCCCTTGCAGTCCTAAGACCACAATAGCCCGAAGGCTACCTGAAAGCCAGTTCTACAACTCTCACATTATACATTCTGATTCATGTCTCTTCAGCTTTCAAAAAATAGGAAAATTAATAATACAAAAAGTAATTATCCTCTGAGCATATTTTTTAAAATACACCATTATTCTTGTAAGAAGATACTTTGGAAATTAACACAACAGTAATTTATTTCTTTGAGACATTCATTTAAAAAATCAAGCGTGTCCGCCAACTCTCATTCATTTGATTTAACTCTACTAATACTATATGTGATAGAGTGTGCGTGTATGTGTGTGTTCACATTTCCGAGATGGCTAGGGAAATGAACCGAAAGTGAAGATATGAACATTTGGATGAGGATAGTGCAATGAATGTCCAATTGCACATTTCACTGAGGTTTTTTTACGTTTAGATAACTAGCCACGACATTAAACCACAAAGAGAATTTATCAAAAAGACATTGTTTTTCTCAAATTGTTGCACGGTTGCCGTTCCCGAAATCTCAACTCCGAGAAAAGAGGATGGACGAAATCGGAAAATATTTTTCGCGTTTACTGAAACCCGCATTGGCTTAACTATTCGAAATACGGAAAAATCACACTCAATTGATTTATTTTAAGATAATTTGTAAAACACGAAATCATTTATCGTTTGTTCAAGATGTAATTAATTTCTTGAAAACCGAAGAGAGTCCAAAAAGAACCATTAAATGCGGGAGGAGATCTAAAACTCTCGGCTGATGCCCTTGCAGTCCTAAGACCACAATAGCCCGAAAGCTACCTGAAAGCCAGTTCAACAACTCTCTCATTATACATTCTGATTCATGTCTCTTCAGTTTTCAAAAAATAGGAAAATTAATAATACAAAAAGTAATTATCCTCTGAGCATATTTTTTTAAATACACCATTATTCTTGTAAGAAGATACTTTGGAAATTAACACAACAGTAATTTATTTCTTTGAGACATTCAATTAAAAAATCAAGCGTGTCCGCCAACTCTCATTCATTTGATTTATCTCTACTAATAGAAGATATGTGATAGAGTGTTTGTGTATGTGTGTGTCCACATTTCCGAGATGACTAGGGAAAAGAACCGAAAGAGAAGTTATGAACATTTGGATGAGGATAGTGCAATGAACGTCCAATTGCACATTTCACTGAGGTTTTTTTTACGTTTAGATAACTAGCCACGATATTAAACCAAAAAGAGAATTTATCAAAAATACATTGTTTTTCTCAAATTGTTGCACGGTTGCGGTTCCCGAAATCTCAACTCCGAGAAAAGAGGATGGACGAAATGGGAAATTATTTTTTGCGTTTACTGAAACCAGCATTGGCTTAACTATTCGAAATACGGAAAAATCACACTAAATTGATTTATTTTTAGATAATTTGTAAAACACAAAATCATTTGTCGTTTGTTCAAGATGTAATTAATTTCTTGAAAACCGAAGAGAGTGCAATAAGAACGATTAAATGCGGGAGGAGATCTAAAACTCTCGGCTGATGCCCTTGCAGTCCTAGAACCACAATAGCCCGAAGGCTACCTGAAAGCCAGTTCTACAACTCTCACATTATACATTCTGATTCATGTCTCTTCAGTTTTCAAAAAATAGGAAAATTAATAATACAAAAAGTAATTAAATTCTGAGCATATTTTTTTAAATACACCATTATTCTTGTAAGAAGATACTTTGGAAATTAACACAACAGTAATTTATTTCTTTGAGACATTCAATTAAAAAATCAAGCGTGTCCGCCAACTCTCATTCATTTGATTTATCTCTACTAATAGAAGATATGTGATAGAGTGTTTGTGTATGTGTGTGTCCACATTTCCGAGATGACTAGGGAAAAGAACCGAAAGAGAAGATATGAACATTTGGATGAGGATAGTGCAATGAATGTCCAATTGCACATTTCACTGAGGTTTTTTCACGTTTAGATAACTAGCCACGATATTAAACCAAAAAGAGAATTTATCAAATAGACATTGTTTTCTCAAAATGTTGCACGGTCGCCGTTCCCGAAATCTCAACTCCGAGAAAAGAGGATGGACGAAATGGGAAATTATTTTTCGCGTTTACTGAAACCCGCATTGGCTTAACTATTCGAAATACGGAAAAATCACACTCAATTGATTTATTTTAAGATAATTTGTAAAACACTAAATCATTTATCGTTTGTTCAAGATGTAATTCATTTCATGAAAACCGAAGAGAGTCCAATAAGAACCATTAAATGCGGGAGGAGATCTAAAATTCTCGGCTGATGCCCTTGCAGTCCTAAGACCACAATAGATCGAAGGCTACCTGAAAGCCAGTTCTACAACTCTCACATTATACATTCTGATTCATGTCTCTTCAGTTTTCAAAAAATAGGAAAATTAATAGTACAAAAAGTAATTATCCTCTGAGCATATTTTTTAAAATACACCATTATTCTTGTAAGAAGATACTTTGGAAATTAACACAACAGCAATTTATTTCTTTGAGACATTCAATTAAAAAATCAAGCGTGTCCGCCAACTCTCATTCCTTCGATTTATCTCTACTAATAGAAGATATGTGATAGAGTGTGTCCACATTTCCGAGATGGCTAGGGAAATGAACCGAAAGTGAAGATATGAATATTTGGATGAGGCTAGTGCAATGAATGTCCAATTGCACATTTCACTGAGGTTTTTTTACGTTTAGATAACTAGCCACGATATTAAACCAAAAAGAGAATTTATCAAATAGACATTGTTTTCTCAAAATGTTGCACGGTCGCCGTTCCCGAAATCTCAACTCCGAGAAAAGAGGATGGACGAAATGGGAAATTATGTTTCGCGTTTACTGAAACCCGCATTGGCTTAACTATTCGAAATACGGAAAAATCACACTCAATTGATTTATTTTAAGATAATTTGTAAAACACTAAATCATTTATCGTTTGTTCAAGATGTAATTCATTTCATGAAAACCGAAGAGAGTCCAATAAGAACCATTAAATGCGGGAGGAGATCTAAAATTCTCGGCTGATGCCCTTGCAGTCCTAAGACCACAATAGCCAGAAGGCTACCTCAAAGCCAGTTCTACAACTCTCACATTATTAATTCTGATTCATGTCTCGTCAGTTTTCAAAAAATTGGAAAATTAATAATACAAAGAGTAATTATCCTCTGCGCATATTTTTTAAAATATGCCATTATTCTTGCAAGAAGATACTTTAGAAATTAACACAACAGCAATTTATTTCTTTGAGACATTCAGTTAAAAAATCAAGCGTGTCCGCCAACTCTCATTCATTTGATTTAACTCGACTACTACAAGATAAGTGATATAGTATGTGTGTATGTGTGTGCCCTTCCAGTCCTAAGACCACAATAGCCCGAAGGCTACCTGAAAGCCAATTCTACAACTCTCACATTATACATTCTGATTCTTGTCTCGTCAGTTTTCAAAAAATAGGAAAATTAATAATAAAAAAAAGCAATTAAACTCTGAGCATATTTTTTAAAATATAGCATTATTCTTGTAAGAAGATACTTTGGAAATTAACACAACAGCAATTTATTTCTTTGAAACATTCAATTAAAAAAATCAAGCGTGTCCGCCAACTCTCATTCATTTGATTTAACTCTACTAACTATACTACTATGTGATAGAGTGTGTGTCCACATTTCCGAGATGGCTAGGGAAATGAACCGAAAGTTAAGATATGAACATTTGGATGAGGATAGTGCAATGAATGTCCAAATGCACATTTCACTGAGGTTTTTTTACGTTTAGATAACTAGCCACGACATTAAACCACAAAGAGAATTTATCAAAAAGACATTGTTTTTCTCAAATTGTTGCACGGTCGCCGTTCCCGAAATCTCAACTCCCAGAAAAGAGGATGGACGAAATGGAAAATTATTTTTCGCGTTTACTGAAACCCGCATTGGCATAACTATTCGAAATACGGAAAAATCACACTCAATTGATTTATTTTAAGATAATTTGTAAAACACTAAATTATTTATCGTTTGTTCAAGATGTAATTTATTTGTTGAAAACCGAAGAGAGTCCAATAAGAACCATTAAATGCGGGAGGAGATCTAAAACTCTCGGCTGATGCCCTTGCAGTCCTAAGACCACAATAGCCCGAAGGCTACCTGAAAGCCAGTTCTACAACTCTCACATTATGCATTCTGATTCTTGTCTCGTCAGTTTTCAAAAAATAGGAAAATTAATAATACAAAAAGTAATTAAACTCTGAGCATATTTTTTAAAATTTACCATTATTCTTGTAAGAAGATACTTTGGAAAATAACACAACAGCAATTTATTTCTTTGAGACATTCAATTAAAAAAATCAAGCGTGTCCGCCAACTCTCATTCATTTGATATAACTCTACTAACTCTACTGCTATGTGATAGAGTGTGTGTCCACATTTCTGAGATGGCTAGGGAAATGAACCGAAAGTGAAGATATGAACATTTGGATGAGGATAGTGCAATGAACGTCCAATTGCACATTTCACTGAGGTTTTTTTACGTTTAGATAACTAGCCACGACATTAAACCACAAAGAGAATTTATCAAAAATACATTGTTTTTCTCAAATTGTTGTACGGTCGCCGTTCCCGAAATCTCAACTCCGAGAAAAGAGGATGGACGAAATGGGAAATTATTTTTCGCGTTTACTGAAACCCGCATTGGCTTAACTATTCGAAATACGGAAAAATCACACTCAATTGATTTATTTTAATATAATTTGTAAAACACTAAATCATTTATCGTTTGTTCAAGATGTAATTAATTTCTTGAAAACCGAAGAGAGTCCAAAAAGAACCATTAAATGCGGGAGGAGATCTAAAATTCTCGGTTGATGCCCTTGCAGTCCTAAGACCACAATAGCCCGAACGCTACCTGAAAGCCAGTTCTACAACTCTCACAATATACATTCTGATTCATGTCTCTTCAGTTTTCAAAAAATAGGAAAATTTATAATACAAAAAGTAATTATCCTCTGAGCATATTTTTTTAAATACACCATTATTCTTGTAAGAAGATACTTTGGAAATTAACACAACAGTAATTTATTTCTTTGAGACATTCAATTAAAAAATCAAGCGTGTCCGCCAACTCTCATTCACTTGATTTATCTCTACTAATAGAAGATATGTGATAGAGTGTTTGTGTATGTGTGTGTCCACATTTCCGAGATGACTAGGGTAAAGAACCGAAAGAGAAGATATGAACATTTGGATGAGTATAGTGCAATGAATGTCCAATTGCACATTTCATTGAGGTTTTTTTACGTTTAGATAACTAGCCACGACATTAAACCACAAAGAGAATTTCACAAAAAGAGATTTTTTCTCAAAATGTTGCAAGGTCGCCGCTCCCGAAATCTCAACTCCGAGAAAAGAGGATGGACGAAATGGGAAATTATTTTTCGCGTTTACTGAAACCCGCATTGGCTTAACTATTCGAAATACGGAAAAATCACACTCAATTGATTTATTTCAAGATAATTTGTAAAACACTAAAACATTTATCGTTTGTTCAAGATGTAATTAATTTCTTGAAAACCGAAGAGAGTACAATAAGAACCATTAAATGCGGGAGGAGATCTAAAACTCTCGGCTGATGCCCTTGCAGTCCTAAGACCACAATAGCCCGAAGGCTACCTGAAAGCCAGTTCTACAACTTTCACATTATACATTCTGATTCATGTCTCTTCAGTTTTCAAAAAATAGGAAAATTAATAATACAAAAAGTAATTATCCTCTGAGCATATTTTTTTTAATACACCATTATTCTTGTAAGAAGATACTTTGGAAATTAACACAACAGTAATTTATTTCTTTGAGACATTCAATTAAAAAATCAAGCGTGTCCGCCAACTCTCATTCATTTGATTTATCTCTACTAATAGAAGATATGTGATAGAGTGTTTGTGTATGTGTGTGTCCACATTTCCGAGATGGCTAGGGAAAAGAACCGAAAGAGAAGATATGAACATTTGGATGAGGATAGTGCAATGAATGTCCAATTGCACATTTCACTGAGGTTTTTTCACGTTTAGATAACTAGCCACGATATTAAACCACAAAGAGAATTTATCAAATAGACATTGTTTTTCTCAAAATGTTACATGGTTGCCGTTCCCGAAATCTCAACTCCGAGAAAAGAGGATGGACGAAATCGGAAATTATTTTTCGCGTTTTCTGAAAACCGCATTGGATTAACTATTCGAAATACGGAAAAATAACACTCAATTGATTTATTTTAAGATAATTTGTAAAACACTAAAACATTTATCGTTTGTTCAAGATGTAATTAATTTCTTGAAAACCGAAGAGAGTACAATAAGAACCATTAAATGCGGGAGGAGATCTAAAACTCTCGGCTGATGCCCTTGCAGTCCTAAGACCACAACAGCCCGAAGGCTACCTGAAAGCCAGTTCTACAACTCTCACATTATACATTCTGATTCTTTTCTCGTCAGTTTTCAAAAAATAGGAAAATTAATAATACGAAAATTAATTAAACTCTGAGCATATTTTTTAAAATACACCATTATTCTTGTAAGAAGATACTTTGGAAATTAACACAACAGCAATTTATTTCTTTGACACATTCAATTAAAAAATCAAGCGTGTCCGCCAACTCTCATTCATTTGATTTAACACTACTAACTCTACTACTATGTGATAGAGTGTGTGTCCACATTTCCGAGATGGCTAGGGAAATGAACCGAAAGTGAAGATATGAACATTTGGATGAGGATAGTGCAATGAATGTCCAATTGCACATTTCACTGAGGTTTTTTTACGTTTAGATAACTAGCCACGACATTAAACCACAAAGAGAATTTATCAAAAAGACATTGTTTTTCTCAAATTGTTGCACGGTTGCCGTTCCCGAAATCTCAACTCCGAGAAAAGAGGATGGACGAAATCGGAAAATATTTTTCGCGTTTACTGAAACCCGCATTGGCTTAACTATTCGAAATACGGAAAAATCACACTCAATTCATTTATTTTAAGATAATTTGTAAAACACTAAATCATTTATCGTTTGTTCAAGATGTAATTAATTTCTTGAAAACCGAAGAGAGTCCAATAAGGACCATTAAATGCGGGAGGAGATCTAAAACTCTCGGCTGATGCCCTTGCAGTCCTAAGACCACAATAGCCAGAAGGCTACCTGAAAGCCAGTTCTACAACTCTCACATTATACATTCTGATTCATGTCTCGTCAGTTTTCTAAAAATAGGAAAATTAATAATACAAAGAATAATTATGCTCTGAGCATATTTTTTAAAATATGCCATTATTCTTGCAAGAAGATACTTTAGAAATTAACACAACAGCAATTTATTTCTTTGAGACATTCAGTTAAAAAATCAAGCGTGTCCGCCAACTCTCATTCATTTGATTTAACTCGACTACTACAAGATATGTGATATAGTATGTGTGTATGTGTGTGCCTTTCCAGTCCTAAGACCACAATAGCCCGAAGGCTACCTGAAAGCCAGTTCTACAACTCTCACATTATACATTCTGATTCTTGTCTCGTCAGTTTTCAAAAAATAGGAAAATTAATAATAAAAAAAGCAATTAAACTCTGAGCATATTTTTTAAAATATAGCATTATTCTTGTAAGAAGATACTTTGGAAATTAACACAACAGCAATTTATTTCTTTGAGACATTCAATTAAAAAAATCAAGCGTGTCCGCCAACTCTCATTCATTTGATTTAACTCTACTAACTCTACTACTATGTGATAGAGTGTGTGTCCACATTTCCGAGATGGCTAGGGAAATGAACCGAAAGTGAAGATATGAACATTTGGATGAGGATAGTGCAATGAATGTCCAATTGCACATTTCATTGAGGTTTTTTTACGTTTAGATAACTAGCCACGACATTAAACCACAAAGAGAATTTCACAAAAAGAGATTTTTTCTCAAAATGTTGCAAGGTCGCCGCTCCCGAAATCTCAACTCCGAGAAAAGAGGATGGACGAAATGGGAAATTATTTTTCGCGTTTACTGAAACCCGCATTGGCTTAACTATTCGAAATACGGAAAAATCACACTCAATTGATTTATTTCAAGATAATTTGTAAAACACTAAAACATTTATCGTTTGTTCAAGATGTAATTAATTTCTTGAAAACCGAAGAGAGTACAATAAGAACCATTAAATGCGGGAGGAGATCTAAAACTCTCGGCTGATGCCCTTGCAGTCCTAAGACCACAATAGCCCGAAGGCTACCTGAAAGCCAGTTCTACAACTTTCACATTATACATTCTGATTCATGTCTCTTCAGTTTTCAAAAAATAGGAAAATTAATAATACAAAAAGTAATTATCCTCTGAGCATATTTTTTTTAATACACCATTATTCTTGTAAGAAGATACTTTGGAAATTAACACAACAGTAATTTATTTCTTTGAGACATTCAATTAAAAAATCAAGCGTGTCCGCCAACTCTCATTCATTTGATTTATCTCTACTAATAGAAGATATGTGATAGAGTGTTTGTGTATGTGTGTGTCCACATTTCCGAGATGGCTAGGGAAAAGAACCGAAAGAGAAGATATGAACATTTGGATGAGGATAGTGCAATGAATGTCCAATTGCACATTTCACTGAGGTTTTTTCACGTTTAGATAACTAGCCACGATATTAAACCACAAAGAGAATTTATCAAATAGACATTGTTTTTCTCAAAATGTTACATGGTTGCCGTTCCCGAAATCTCAACTCCGAGAAAAGAGGATGGACGAAATCGGAAATTATTTTTCGCGTTTTCTGAAAACCGCATTGGATTAACTATTCGAAATACGGAAAAATAACACTCAATTGATTTATTTTAAGATAATTTGTAAAACACTAAAACATTTATCGTTTGTTCAAGATGTAATTAATTTCTTGAAAACCGAAGAGAGTACAATAAGAACCATTAAATGCGGGAGGAGATCTAAAACTCTCGGCTGATGCCCTTGCAGTCCTAAGACCACAACAGCCCGAAGGCTACCTGAAAGCCAGTTCTACAACTCTCACATTATACATTCTGATTCTTTTCTCGTCAGTTTTCAAAAAATAGGAAAATTAATAATACGAAAATTAATTAAACTCTGAGCATATTTTTTAAAATACACCATTATTCTTGTAAGAAGATACTTTGGAAATTAACACAACAGCAATTTATTTCTTTGACACATTCAATTAAAAAATCAAGCGTGTCCGCCAACTCTCATTCATTTGATTTAACACTACTAACTCTACTACTATGTGATAGAGTGTGTGTCCACATTTCCGAGATGGCTAGGGAAATGAACCGAAAGTGAAGATATGAACATTTGGATGAGGATAGTGCAATGAATGTCCAATTGCACATTTCACTGAGGTTTTTTTACGTTTAGATAACTAGCCACGACATTAAACCACAAAGAGAATTTATCAAAAAGACATTGTTTTTCTCAAATTGTTGCACGGTTGCCGTTCCCGAAATCTCAACTCCGAGAAAAGAGGATGGACGAAATCGGAAAATATTTTTCGCGTTTACTGAAACCCGCATTGGCTTAACTATTCGAAATACGGAAAAATCACACTCAATTCATTTATTTTAAGATAATTTGTAAAACACTAAATCATTTATCGTTTGTTCAAGATGTAATTAATTTCTTGAAAACCGAAGAGAGTCCAATAAGGACCATTAAATGCGGGAGGAGATCTAAAACTCTCGGCTGATGCCCTTGCAGTCCTAAGACCACAATAGCCAGAAGGCTACCTGAAAGCCAGTTCTACAACTCTCACATTATACATTCTGATTCATGTCTCGTCAGTTTTCTAAAAATAGGAAAATTAATAATACAAAGAATAATTATGCTCTGAGCATATTTTTTAAAATATGCCATTATTCTTGCAAGAAGATACTTTAGAAATTAACACAACAGCAATTTATTTCTTTGAGACATTCAGTTAAAAAATCAAGCGTGTCCGCCAACTCTCATTCATTTGATTTAACTCGACTACTACAAGATATGTGATATAGTATGTGTGTATGTGTGTGCCTTTCCAGTCCTAAGACCACAATAGCCCGAAGGCTACCTGAAAGCCAGTTCTACAACTCTCACATTATACATTCTGATTCTTGTCTCGTCAGTTTTCAAAAAATAGGAAAATTAATAATAAAAAAAGCAATTAAACTCTGAGCATATTTTTTAAAATATAGCATTATTCTTGTAAGAAGATACTTTGGAAATTAACACAACAGCAATTTATTTCTTTGAGACATTCAATTAAAAAAATCAAGCGTGTCCGCCAACTCTCATTCATTTGATTTAACTCTACTAACTCTACTACTATGTGATAGAGTGTGTGTCCACATTTCCGAGATGGCTAGGGAAATGAACCGAAAGTGAAGATATGAACATTTGGATGAGGATAGTGCAATGAACGTCCAATTGCACATTTCACTGAGGTTTTTTTACGTTTAGATAACTAGCCACGACATTAAACCACAAAGAGAATTTATCAAAAAGACATTGTTTTTCTCAAATTGTTGTACGGTCGCCGTTCCCGAAATCTCAACTCCGAGAAAAGAGGATGGACGTAATGGGAAATTATTTTTCGCGTTTACTGAAACCCGCATTGGCTTAACTATTCGAAATACGGAAAAATCACACTCAATTGATTTATTTTAATATAATTTGTAAAACACTAAATCATTTATCGTTTGTTCAAGATGTAATTAATTTCTTGAAAACCGAAGAGAGTCCAAAAAGAACCATTAAATGCGGGAGGAGATCTAAAACTCTCGGCTGAAGCCCTTGCAGTCCTAAGACCACAATAGCCCGAACGCTACCTGAAAGCCAGTTCTACAACTCTCACATTATACATTCTGATTCATGTCTCTTCAGTTTTCAAAAAATAGGAAAATTAATAATACAAAAAGTAATTATCCTCTGAGCATATTTTTTTAAATACTCCATTATTCTTGTAAGAAGATAATTTGGAAATTAACACAACAGTAATTTATTTCTTTGAGACATTCAATTAAAAAATCAAGCGTGTCCGCCAACTCTCATTCATTTGATTTATCTCTACTAATAGAAGATATATGATAGAGTGTTTGTGTATGTGTGTGTCCACATTTCCGAGATGACTAGGGAAAAGAACCGAAAGAGAAGATATGAACATTTGGATGAGGATAGTGCAATGAATGTCCAATTGCACATTTCACTGAGGTTTTTTCACGTTTAGATAACTAGCCACGATATTAAACCAAAAAGAGAATTTATCAACTAGACATTGTTTTTCTCAAAATGTTACACGGTCCGTTCCCGAAATCTCAACTCCGAGAAAAGAGGATGGACGAAATCGGAAATTATTTTTCGCGTTTACTGAAAACCGCATTGGATTAACTATTCGAAATACGGAAAAATAACACTCAATTCATTTATTTTAAGATAATTTGTAAAACACTAAATATTTTATCGTTTGTTCAAGATGTAATTAATTTCTTGAAAACCGAAGAGAGTCCAAAAAGAACCATTAAATGCGGGAGGAGATCTAAAACTCTCGGCTGATGCCCTTGCAGTCCTAAGACCACAACAGCCCGAAGGCTACCTGAAAGCCAGTTCTACAACTCTCACATTATACATTCTGATTCATGTCTCGTCAGTTTTCTAAAAATAGGAAAATTAATAATACAAAGAATAATTATGCTCTGAGCATATTTTTTAAAATATGCCATTATTCTTGCAAGAAGATACTTTAGAAATTAACACAACAGCAATTTATTTCTTTGAGACATTCAGTTAAAAAATCAAGCGTGTCCGCCAAGTCTCATTCATTTGATTTAACTCGACTACTACAAGATATGTGATATAGTATGTGTGTATGTGTGTGCCCTTCCAGTCCTAAGACCACAATAGCCCGAAGGCTACCTGAAAGCCAGTTCTACAACTCTCACATTATACATTCTGATTCTTGTCTCGTCAGTTTTCAAAAAATAGGAAAATTAATAATAAAAAAAGCAATTAAACTCTGAGCATATTTTTTAAAATATAGCATTATTCTTGTAAGAAGATACTTTGGAAATTAACACAACAGCAATTTATTTCTTTGAGACATTCAATTAAAAAAATCAAGCGTGTCCGCCAACTCTCATTCATTTGATTTAACTCTACTAACTATACTACTATGTGATAGAGTGTGTGTCCACATTTCCGAGATGGCTAGGGAAATGAACCGAAAGTGAAGATATGAATATTTGGATGAGGATAGTGCAATGAATGTCCAAATGCACATTTCACTGAGGTTTTTTTACGTTTAGATAACTAGCCACGACATTAAACCACATAGAGAATTTATCAAAAAGACATTGTTTTTCTCAAATTGTTGCACGGTCGCCGTTCCCGAAATCTCAACTCCGAGAAAAGAGGATGGACGAAATGGAAAATTATTTTTCGCGTTTACTGAAACCCGCATTGGCATAACTATTCGAAATACGGAAAAATCACACTCAATTGATTTATTTTAAGATAATTTGTAAAACACTAAATCATTTATCGTTTGTTCAAGATGTAATTAATTTCTTGAAAACCGAAGAGAGTCCAAAAAGAACCATTAAATGCGGGAGGAGATCTAAAACTCTCGGCTGATGCCCTTGCAGTCCTAAGACCACAATAGCCCGAACGCTACCTGAAAGCCAGTTCTACAACTCTCACATTATGTATTCTGATTCTCTTCTCGTCAGTTTTCAAAAAATAGGAAAATTAATAATACAAAAAGTAATTAAACTCTGAGCATATTTTTTAAAATATACCATTATTCTTGTAAGAAGATACTTTGGAAAATAACACAACAGCAATTTATTTCTTTGAGACATTCAATTAAAAAAATCAAGCGTGTCCGCCAACTCTCATTCATTTGATTTAACTCTACTAACTCTACTACTATGTGATAGAGTGTGTGTCCACATTTCCGAGATGGCTAGGGAAATGAACCGAAAGTGAAGATATGAACATTTGGATGAGGATAGTGCAATGAACGTCCAATTGCACATTTCACTGAGGTTTTTTTACGTTTAGATAACTAGCCACGACATTAAACCACAAAGAGAATTTATCAAAAAGACATTGTTTTTCTCAAATTGTTGTACGGTCGCCGTTCCCGAAATCTCAACTCCGAGAAAAGAGGATGGACGTAATGGGAAATTATTTTTCGCGTTTACTGAAACCCGCATTGGCTTAACTATTCGAAATACGGAAAAATCACACTCAATTGATTTATTTTAATATAATTTGTAAAACACTAAATCATTTATCGTTTGTTCAAGATGTAATTAATTTCTTGAAAACCGAAGAGAGTCCAAAAAGAACCATTAAATGCGGGAGGAGATCTAAAACTCTCGGCTGATGCCCTTGCAGTCCTAAGACCACAATAGCCCGAACGCTACCTGAAAGCCAGTTCTACAACTCTCACATTATACATTCTGATTCATGTCTCTTCAGTTTTCAAAAAATAGGAAAATTAATAATACAAAAAGTAATTATCCTCTGAGCATATTTTTTTAAATACTCCATTATTCTTGTAAGAAGATAATTTGGAAATTAACACAACAGTAATTTATTTCTTTGAGACATTCAATTAAAAAATCAAGCGTGTCCGCCAACTCTCATTCATTTGATTTATCTCTACTAATAGAAGATATGTGATAGAGTGTTTGTGTATGTGTGTGTCCACATTTCCGAGATGACTAGGGAAAAGAACCGAAAGAGAAGATATGAACATTTGGATGAGGATAGTGCAATGAATGTCCAATTGCACATTTCACTGAGGTTTTTTCACGTTTAGATAACTAGCCACGATATTAAACCAAAAAGAGAATTTATCAACTAGACATTGTTTTTCTCAAAATGTTACACGGTCCGTTCCCGAAATCTCAACTCCGAGAAAAGAGGATGGACGAAATCGGAAATTATTTTTCGCGTTTACTGAAAACCGCATTGGATTAACTATTCGAAATACGGAAAAATAACACTCAATTCATTTATTTTAAGATAATTTGTAAAACACTAAATATTTTATCGTTTGTTCAAGATGTAATTAATTTCTTGAAAACCGAAGAGAGTCCAAAAAGAACCATTAAATGCGGGAGGAGATCTAAAACTCTCGGCTGATGCCCTTGCAGTCCTAAGACCACAACAGCCTGAAGGCTACCTGAAAGCCAGTTCTACAACTCTCACATTATACATTCTGATTCATGTCTCGTCAGTTTTCTAAAAATAGGAAAATTAATAATACAAAGAATAATTATGCTCTGAGCATATTTTTTAAAATATGCCATTATTCTTGCAAGAAGATACTTTAGAAATTAACACAACAGCAATTTATTTCTTTGAGACATTCAGTTAAAAAATCAAGCGTGTCCGCCAACTCTCATTCATTTGATTTAACTCGACTACTACAAGATATGTGATATAGTATGTGTGTATGTGTGTGCCCTTCCAGTCCTAAGACCACAATAGCCCGAAGGCTACCTGAAAGCCAGTTCTACAACTCTCACATTATACATTCTGATTCTTGTCTCGTCAGTTTTCAAAAAATAGGAAAATTAATAATAAAAAAAGCAATTAAACTCTGAGCATGTTTTTTAAAATATAGCATTATTCTTGTAAGAAGATACTTTGGAAATTAACACAACAGCAATTTATTTCTTTGAGACATTCAATTAAAAAAATCAAGCGTGTCCGCCAACTCTCATTCATTTGATTTAACTCGACTAACTATACTACTATGTGATAGAGTGTGTGTCCACATTTCCGAGATGGCTAGGGAAATGAACCGAAAGTGAAGATATGAACATTTGGATGAGGATAGTGCAATGAATGTCCAAATGCACATTTCACTGAGGTTTTTTTACGTTTAGATAACTAGCCACGACATTAAACCACATAGAGAATTTATCAAAAAGACATTGTTTTTCTCAAATTGTTGCACGGTCGCCGTTCCCGAAATCTCAACTCCGAGAAAAGAGGATGGACGAAATGGAAAATTATTTTTCGCGTTTACTGAAACCCGCATTGGCATAACTATTCGAAATACGGAAAAATCACACTCAATTGATTTATTTTAAGATAATTTGTAAAACACTAAATCATTTATCGTTTGTTCAAGATGTAATTTATTTGTTGAAAACCGAAGAGAGTCCAATAAGAACCATTAAATGCGGGAGGAGATATAAAACTCTCGGCTGATTCCCTTGCAGTCCTAAGACCACAGTAGCCCGAAGGCTACCTGAAAGCCAGTTCTACAACTCTCACATTATGTATTCTGATTCTCTTCTCGTCAGTTTTCAAAAAATAGGAAAATTAATAATACAAAAAGTAATTAAACTCTGAGCATATTTTTTAAAATATACCATTATTCTTGTAAGAAGATACTTTGGAAAATAACACAACAGCAATTTATTTCTTTGAGACATTCAATTAAAAAAATCAAGCGTGTCCGCCAACTCTCATTCATTTGATTTAACTCTACTAACTCTACTACTATGTGATAGAGTGTGTGTCCACATTTCCGAGATGGCTAGGGAAATGAACCGAAAGTGAAGATATGAACATTTGGATGAGGATAGTGCAATGAACGTCCAATTGCACATTTCACTGAGGTTTTTTTACGTTTAGATAACTAGCCACGACATTAAACCACAAAGAGAATTTATCAAAAAGACATTGTTTTTCTCAAATTGTTGTACGGTCGCCGTTCCCGAAATCTCAACTCCGAGAAAAGAGGATGGACGTAATGGGAAATTATTTTTCGCGTTTACTGAAACCCGCATTGGCTTAACTATTCGAAATACGGAAAAATCACACTCAATTGATTTATTTTAATATAATTTTTAAAACACTAAATCATTTATCGTTTGTTCAAGATGTAATTAATTTCTTGAAAACCGAAGAGAGTCCAAAAAGAACCATTAAATGCGGCAGGAGATCTAAAACTCTCGGCTGATGCCCTTGCAGTCCTAAGACCACAATAGCCCGAACGCTACCTGAAAGCCAGTTCTACAACTCTCACATTATACATTCTGATTCATGTCTCTTCAGTTTTCAAAAAATAGGAAAATTAATAATACAAAAAGTAATTATCCTCTGAGCATATTTTTTTAAATACTCCATTATTCTTGTAAGAAGATACTTTGGAAATTAACACAACAGTAATTTATTTCTTTGAGACATTCAATTAAAAAATCAAGCGTGTCCGCCAACTCTCATTCATTTGATTTATCTCTACTAATAGAAGATATGTGATAGAGTGTTTGTGTATGTGTGTGTCCATATTTCCGAGATGACTAGGGAACAGAACCGAAAGAGAAGATATGAACATTTGGATGAGGATAGTGCAATGAATGTCCAATTGCACATTTCACTGAGGTTTTTTCACGTTTAGATAACTAGCCACGATATTAAACCAAAAAGAGAATTTATCAACTAGACATTGTTTTTCACAAAATGTTACACGGTCCGTTCCCGAAATCTCAACTCCGAGAAAAGAGGATGGACGAAATGGGAAATTATTTTTCGCGTTTACTGAAACCCGCATTGGCTTAACTATTCGAAATACGGAAAAATCACACTAAATTGATTTATTTTTAGATAATTTGTAAAACACAAAATCATTTATCGTTTGTTCAAGCTGTAATTAATTTCTTGAAAACCGAAGAGAGTGCAATAAGAACCATTAAATGCGGGAGGAGATCTAAAACTCTCGGCTGATGCCCTTGCAGTCCTAAGACCACAATAGCCCGAAGACTACCTGAAAGCCAGTTCTACAACTCTCATATTATACATTCTGATTCATGTCTCGTCAGTTTTCAAAAAATAGGAAAATTAATAATACAAAAAGTAATTATCCTTTGAGCTTATTTTTTAAAATATACTATTATTCTTGAAAGAAAATACTTAAGAAATCAACACAACAGTAATTTATTTCTTTGAGACATTCATTTAAAAAATCAAGCGTGTCCGCCAACTCTCTTTCATTTGATTTAACTCTACTAATACTATATGTGATAGAGTGTGCGTGTATGTGTGTGTTCACATTTCCGAGATGGCTAGGGAAATCAACCGAAAGTTACGATATGAATATTTGGATGAGGATAGTGCAATGAATGTCCAATTGCACATTTCATTGAGGTTTTTTTACGTTTAGATAACTAGCCACGACATTAAACCACAAAGAGAATTTCACAAAAAAACATTTTTTCTCAAAATGTTGCAAGGTCGCCGCTCCCGAAATCTCAACTCCGAGGAAAGAGGATGGACGAAATGGGAAATTATTTTTCGGGTTTACTGAAACCCGCATTGGCTTAACTATTCGAAATACGGAAAAATCACACTCAATTGATTTATTTCAAGATAATTTGTAAAACACTAAAACATTTATCGTTTGTTCAAGATGTAATTAATTTCTTGAAAACCGAAGAGAGTACAATAAGAACCATTAAATGCGGGAGGAGATCTAAAACTCTCGGCTGATGCCCTTGCAGTCGTAAGACCACAATAGCCCGAAGGCTACCTGAAAGCCAGTTCTACAACTCTCACATTATACATTCTGATTCATGTCTCTTCAGTTTTCAAAAAATAGGAAAATTAATAATACAAAAAGTAATTATCCTCTGAGCATATTTTTTTTAATACACCATTATTCTTGTAAGAAGATACTTTGGAAATTAACACAACAGTAATTTATTTCTTTGAGACATTCATTTAAAAAATCAAGCGTGTCCGCCAACTCTCATTCATTTGATTTATCTCTACTAATAGGAGATATGTGATAGAGTGTTTGTGTATGTGTGTGTCCACATTTCCGAGACGGCTAGGGAAAAGAACCGAAAGAGATAATATGAACATTTGGATGAGGATAGTGCAATGAATGTCCAATTGCACATTTCACTGAGGTTTTTTCACGTTTAGATAACTAGCCACGATATTGAACCACAAAGAGAATTTATCAAATAGACATTGTTTTTCTCAAAATGTTACATGGTTGCCGTTCCCGAAATCTCAACTCCGAGAAAAGAGGATGGACGAGATCGGAAATTATTTTTCGCGTTTACTGAAAAGCGCATTGGATTAACTATTCGAAATACGGAAAAATAACACTCAATTGTTTTATTTTAAGATAATTTGTAAAACACTAAATCATTTATCGTTTGTTCAAGATGTAATTAATTTCTTGAAAACCGAAGAGAGTCCAATAAGAACCATTAAATGCGGGAGGAGATCTAAAACTCTCGGCTGATGCCCTTGCAGTCCTAAGACCACAATAGCCAGAAGGCTACCTGAAAGCCAGTTCTACAACTCTCACATTATACATTCTGATTCATGTCTCGTCAGTTTTCTAAAAATAGAAAAATTAATAATACAAAGAGTAATTATCCTCTGAGCATATTTTTTAAAATATGCCATTATTCTTGCAAGAAGATACTTTAGAAATTAACACAACAGCAATTTATTTCTTTGAGACATTCAATTAAAAAAATCATGCGTGTCCGCCAACTCTCATTCATTTGATTTATCTCTACTAATAGGAGATATGTGATAGAGTGTTTGTGTATGTGTGTGTCCACATTTCCGAGACGGCTAGGGAAAAGAACCGAAAGAGATAATATGAACATTTGGATGAGGATAGTGCAATGAATGTCCAATTGCACATTTCACTGAGGTTTTTTCACGTTTAGATAACTAGCCACGATATTGAACCACAAAGAGTATTTATCAAAAAGACATTGTTTTTCTCAAATTGTTGTATAGGTCGCCGTTCCCGAAATCTCAACTCCGAGAAAAGAGGATGGACGAAATGGGAAATTATTTTTCGCGTTTAATGAAACCCGCATTGGCTTAACTATTCGAAATACGGAAAAATAACACTCAATTGATTTATTTTAAGATAATTTGTAAAACACTAAATATTTTATCGTTTGTTCAAGATGTAATTAATTTCTTGAAAACCGAAGAGAGTCCAATAAGAACCATTAAATGCGGGAGGAGATCTAAAACTCTCGGCTGATGCCCTTGCAGTCCTAAGACCACAACAGCCCGAAGGCTACCTGAAAGCCAGTTCTACAACTCTCACATTATACATTCTGATACTTTTCTCGTCAGTTTTCAAAAAATAGGAAAATTAATAATACAAAAAGTAATTAAACTCTGAGCATATTTTTTAAAATATACCATTATTCTTGTAAGAAGTTACTTTGGAAATTGACACAACAGCAATTTATTTCTTTGAGACATTCAATTAAAAAAATCATGCGTGTCCGCCAACTCTCATTCATTTGATTTAACTCTACTAACTTTACTACTATGTGATAGAGTGTGTGTCCACATTTCCGAGATGGCTAGGGAAATGAACCGAAAGTGAAGATATGAACATTTGGATGAGGATAGTGCAATGAATGTCCAATTGCACATTTCACTGAGGTTTTTTTTACGTTTAGATAACTAGCCACGATATTAAACCAAAAAGAGAATTTATCAAAAATACATTGTTTTTCTCAAATTGTTGCACGGTTGCGGTTCCCGAAATCTCAACTCCGAGAAAAGAGGATGGACGAAATGGGAAATTATTTTTTGCGTTTACTGAAACCAGCATTGGCTCAACTATTCGAAATACGGAAAAATCACACTAAATTGATTTATTTTTAGATAATTTGTAAAACACAAAATCATTTGTCGTTTGTTCAAGATGTAATTAATTTCTTGAAAACCGAAGAGAGTGCAATAAGAACGATTAAATGCGGGAGGAGATCTAAAACTCTCGGCTGATGCCCTTGCAGTCCTAGAACCACAATAGCCCGAAGGCTACCTGAAAGCCAGTTCTACAACTCTCACATTATACATTCTGATTCATGTCTCTTCAGTTTTCAAAAAATAGGAAAATTAATAATACAAAAAGTAATTAAATTCTGAGCATATTTTTTTAAATACACCATTATTCTTGTAAGAAGATACTTTGGAAATTAACACAACAGTAATTTATTTCTTTGAGACATTCAATTAAAAAATCAAGCGTGTCCGCCAACTCTCATTCATTTGATTTATCTCTACTAATAGAAGATATGTGATAGAGTGTTTGTGTATGTGTGTGTCCACATTTCCGAGATGACTAGGGAAAAGAACCGAAAGAGAAGATATGAACATTTGGATGAGGATAGTGCAATGAATGTCCAATTGCACATTTCACTGAGGTTTTTTCACGTTTAGATAACTAGCCACGATATTAAACCAAAAAGAGAATTTATCAAATAGACATTGTTTTCTCAAAATGTTGCACGGTCGCCGTTCCCGAAATCACAACTCCGAGAAAAGAGGATGGACGAAATGGGAAATTATTTTTCGCGTTTACTGAAACCCGCATTGGCTTAACTATTCGAAATACGGAAAAATCACACTCAATTGATTTATTTTAAGATAATTTGTAAAACACTAAATCATTTATCGTTTGTTCAAGATGTAATTCATTTCATGAAAACTGAAGAGAGTCCAATAAGAACCATTAAATGCGGGAGGAGATCTAAAATTCTCGGCTGATGCCCTTGCAGTCCTAAGACCACAATAGATCGAAGGCTACCTGAAAGCCAGTTCTACAACTCTCACATTATACATTCTGATTCATGTCTCTTCAGTTTTCAAAAAATAGGAAAATTAATAGTACAAAAAGTAATTATCCTCTGAGCATATTTTTTAAAATACACCATTATTCTTGTAAGAAGATACTTTGGAAATTAACCCAACAGCAATTTATTTTCTTTGAGACATTCAATTAAAAAATCAAGCGTGTCCGCCAACTCTCATTCCTTCGATTTATCTCTACTAATAGAAGATATGTGATAGAGTGTGTCCACATTTCCGAGATGGCTAGGGAAATGAACCGAAAGTGAAGATATGAACATATTGGTATGAGGAGCTAGTGCAATGAATGTCCAATTGCACATTTCACTGAGGTTTTTTTTACGTTTAGAATAACTAGCCCACGATATTA